>CM076570.1:297022919-297363887 GCA_034641835.2 Pinus albicaulis | reverse complement strand
CCGAGGACTACAGCTGCCGGGACGAATTTTATCAAAAAATTCGCTGGCGCTTTCGTACCCAAAAACGTCGTTTAGGGCCTCAAAACGGCTCCGGAAGTTCAGGACCCGAAAAACTGCTAAAAATAGTAAGTTATGCCAAAACGGAAAAACTGAAAGAGACAATGGTGGGGGCCAAAGTGGAATAGGCGGGTGGCCACCAATATCCACCTGGATCATTCCTCCCCCCTTAGGAAGCAATGGTCCCCATTGCGTTAAGTTCCTCCATGAGATGAGGAAATTTCTGCTGAACTTGGTCCCTGGTGAACCACTTTCCTTGGTGCATGAGTTGGCCAGCTTTGACAACCCGATACAGTTGGATCTTCTGTTGGCGAGTGTTCTTGATTTGCATGTCCATGATACAATCTGTGGTGGCATGTTCCATGCAGTCTGGGTTTAACTCTGTTGGTGTGAGTTGTTCTGCAATGTCCAAAGTGTCCAGTAGAGGTGGGAAGTAAGGACGAAGGCGATCCACATTGAAGACTGGGTGCAGACCAAGGAATGGTGGAATACTAAGCTCAAAAGCATTGTTCCCTACAGCCTTGGTGATGGTGTACGACCCGTATCGGAGCGGGCGAAGCTTGCGGTGAGGTCCAGTGAGGCGCTCCTTCTGCAAAAGCAGCCATACTTTGTCGCCCACCTGGAAGTTGTGTGGCACCCGGTGTTGATCATGGCGCTGCTTGTACTTCGCATTGGCTCTGTCCAATATATCATGAACCTGTTGGCGGATGTGTTGGATGCGCTCGATGAAGCTACTTGCTTTGTCAACTTCAGACTGGACGTGCGCTGAATCGGCCTGAGCAGCTACAAATGGCATGGCTACGTCAATGGGACATAGTGGCTGGAATCCCAAGCCCACCTGAAAGGGGCTATGGCCAATTGAACTGTGGAGAGCCCGGTTATAACTATGTTGTACATAGCGGAGGCTCTTGTCCCATGTGCGGGGATGCTTTGAATTGTACATGCGCAGAATGTGTACAATCATTCTGTTGACGACCTCTGTCTGGCCATCTATTTGGGGATGGAAAGCTATGGACTTGGTGAGCTTTGTGTCCAACATTGACCAGAGGCTGGACCAAAATGTGCTGAGGAACCTGCTATCTCGATCTGATATGATAGACTGTGGGATCCCAAAGTGTACCCATACTCGTTCAAAGAAGAGTTTAGCAGTAGCTTCTGCTGTGATATTCTTCTTGCAGGCCGCCATAATGGCCATCTTCGAGAATCTGTCAACGACCACGAAAACACAGTCATTGCCATTCTTAGTAGAGGGCAGGCCCGACATGTAATCCATGGAGATGGATTCCCAGGGTCGACTAGGGGTAGGTAGTGGAGTATATAGGCCTTGCTTCTTGATGGTCGGTTTGGCAATGGCACAAGCAGTGCAGGATCTGATGTGCTTCTCGACATCCTTTCGAAGGTTCGGCCAATAGAAATACTTCTGTAGTATTGCTACTGTTTTCTCGACCCCGAAATGCCCAGCGACTCGACTGTAGTGTGATTCCCATATCATCTTGGCACGCTCGCTTGAAGGAACACAAAAGTGTCCCAGGTGACATAAAAGTGCATCTTGGAGGTGAAAATTTGGAACTTGCGTGCCCCCCAAGAGTGCCTTGTAAGTGTGGCCGAATTCTGGGTCACTCTCATAGAGAAGCGGCCAATCAGAAGTCTCGTGCCCACGAGAGTTGAGCACGGTGGTGAGCGCCACGATCGGTGGTCGGCTGAGGCAGTCTGCAACATTATTGGTGCTACCCTTCTTGTACTTGATGTTCAAATGAAACTGTTGCAGATATGTGGACCACTTCTGATGGCGATCATTCTGCAACTTCCCTTGTATCTGTATGAACTGCAGGGGCCGGTGGTCTGTGTGGATGATTGTTTCCTTCCCCAAAATGTAATGCTTCCATTGTCGACAGGCTTGCACAATGGAATACATTTCTTTGTCATAGGTGGGATACTTACGAACTATCTCAGACAATGTCTCACTGTGATATGCCACTGGATGTCCCTGTTGAGTAAGAACTGCCCCAATAGCATAGTCAGAGGCATCTGTCTCGATCTCAAATGGCTGCTGCAAGTCTGGTAAGGTGAGCACTGGGGCAGAACAGAGGCGATTTTTAAATTCTTTGAACGCCTCCTGTTGAGGTTCCGACCAAAAGAATTTTGCTCTTGCTCCTCCTTTGGTAACTTGACTCAAGGGCCAAGTGATATGAGAGAATCCCAACACGAATCTGCGGTAGAAATTAGCAAGACCCAGAAAGCTGCGAAGCTCTGTTATAGTGGTCGGGGCTGGCCAATCCTGAATGACTTGGATCTTGGCTGGATCCACATGCACCCCCTTTCATCAATAATGTATCCCAGATATTGAACCTGGGTCATGCCAAACGTGCACTTCTCCAAATTGGCACACAACTTGTGTTGCCGCAGTGTTTGGAGGACTTGTCGGATGTGATGAAGGTGCTCTTCTCAAGTCTTGCTGAAGATCAGAATGTCATCCAAGTACACCACTACGAATGAGTTGGTGAATGGCCGCAAGATGTCGTCCATCATCCTCATGAAGGTTGCGGGAGCATTCGTCAACCCGAAAGGCATGACCGGCCATTCAAAAAGGCCTTCCTTAGCTTTGAAGGCAGTCTTCCACACATCAGAGGGTTCAATTGGTACCTGGTGATACCCAGACTTCAGGTCGATCTTACTGAAATATTTTGCACCTTGTAGTTGGTCCAGAAGGTCATCAATCCGTGGGATTGGGTACCTATTCCGGACAGTGATCTTGTTCAGCGCCCGATAGTCAATACAGAGTCTCCACGTCCCATCCTTCTTCTGTACCAACACGATCGGACTCCCACAGGGCGATGAACTTGGTCTGATGTGACCTTTCTGCAACAGCTCCTGAATCTGCCTCTTGATTTCATCATTCTCCAGAACAGAGCGCCGATAGATCGGTCCATTAGGTAGCGGCGCACCTGGGGTTAGATCAATCGGGTGCTTGACCTGACAGTGCAGAGGAACCCCTGTGGGTGAGGTGAATATGTCCCCGTACTCCTCCACAACCTTATCCATTTGTTGTTGTTGTGCAGAGGAGCCCTGTCTGGAGGTTGTGGCCATAGTCTTCTTCTTGCCCTGGGGGCGGATCATCAGGAAAACGAATTTCCTGGTTTGGGAAATGAGCTTACTGCATTGTTTTGCAGTAACCAAAGAGATAGCCGCAGGAGGTGGTACCTCTGGTATCCTGTACAAATTATTTCCCAAAGTAACAATGACAACACGAGGTCGAGACTCATACACAGCATGGCGCTTCCACAAGTATGGTTGTCCTAATAATACATCAGAAACATCAATAGGAGCAACATCACATAATACCTCATCCGTGAAGGGCTTGATGCTATAGGGAAGACGACACTGCCGGCTGACGCGGAGATCTCGTCCTTGGTGAAGCCACCCGATGGTGTATGGATGTGGGTGAGCTGTGGTCGGCAAGCCCAACCGCTTCACGGCGTCTGCTGAAATGAGGTTCTTTTGGCTCCCATTGTCGACAATGAGCTGTACAGGGGAGCCCTTTACCCACATCTGGGAGTGGAAGAGACGTTCCCCCTCCTCTGGATCTTCTGGTTCCTCCTTCTGGACCTTTGTAGTGGCAACAGTGGCGTTGGGCTCCGCATCAATAATCTGTTTCCCTTTTTCATTCCCCTTTTCAGGTTCTGATTCGGAGTCGGAGCATGCATCTGACTCAGAAGCCCTCATCTCGGCCACTAACGACTGCTTGGCCCGACACTCACTTGTGTTGTGAGTGGAGCTCTTATGGAACTCACACCACTTTCCCGTGTCCTTCTTTGGCTTTACGGTGTTGTTCTTTTCTTGTGGCTTTGACGGGTTGTCTTTAGCCGCCATGCTCTGTCCTTTGTTCTGCGGTTTGGAAGCACCTTTCCTTGCTTTTGATTCACAGATCCAAAGTCTCGCTTCTTCTGTTTGAATTTCTGCTCAATCTTGGCAGCATACCGGTATATCGTACCAAGCGGAAGTGTGAGGAGCTCCATTTCCTCTGAATGTGCATGTATGCATGCACGGACATTCCATTGCGATACTTTAGCATAAATGTTTCTCTGAATCTTTGATACCCAACTTTGTGCGCGGGGGTATGGACAAGTTCGTCGGCTCATGCACATCTTGATCATTATTATTCGCGAGCGTGGTCCATTGTATCGCCCACTTATCCTCATAGCTCCCACGGGATAGTACATTCCTTGACGGCGTCTCGGGAAGAAATTCCAAGTTGAAGTACGTGAAACGGAGAGGGTTTAATAAGTCCTTGTTCTCATAGTAGGTTTTCCCACCCGGTCAGCAACATGGGGGGTAGCTTTGAGGAGTGCAAAAATAATCTTCTCCCAGTCTGAAAAGTCATGAACAGAGAAATATCCTTCTAATAGATTCAACCATCTATCTACGGTATCTGTGTCTATTTGACCCTGAAATATGGGAATGTAAAAATTTACTTGTACCTTAAAAGGAGTCGCCACTCCAGAGTGGCTACTGGATGCAGATGCGCCGCCGGTGGGAAGCTGTTGAAGGATCTGAGCAAAGTTATCCATCATCACGTTCCTTTGTTTTTTGAGGGCCTCCTTGAGCAATATTTTGATAGGATCTCCTGCTCCTCATCTTTCTTTTCGTCCCCCATGGGTGTCCGTCGAGGTTTGTGAGGCTGATCTTGCAAAGGTTCCACCAGATCAAGCTCTAGCTCCTTATACCCCGACCTCGTTGGGGACATGCAAAGAAGGATCGAGAAAAAGCGGGGCCAGAAATGAGGTATAGATTGGACTGTAGGGCTGGTTTGAAGACCTCTGCTGCAAATACGGGAATTTGTGGAATTGCTGCCATTTCATTGTCTCAAAGAAGCGAAATTTACTTACAAACGAATGGAAATAAAACTAGCTAGGGCAACGGTAGCTTTGGTAGCTTATCCCTGAGAAGAGATGTGGAGGCTATAGGCCTCTGAACTGAGTTACAGTGAGGCTCAAGGGCCTATTTATTATTTAGAAACAATGGAAAACCATAAACATCCAAAACCCTAACCCTAGGAGATGAAGCGCAAAAACTATGGGCCCCGTTTGGGTAAATTGGTGTTTCAACTTCCCGAGACGTAACTTTGGCATACAATCTCCGTTTAGCGCACATAATCTTTATCATTAGAAAGCTACATCAGGGACATTCTGTTTTTAAACGATACCCAAAACGATGCCAAAAAACCCAAAAGCGTCGTTTAGGGCCTCAAAACGACTCCCGGAAGTTGGACTCGAAAAGCGCTAAAAATAGTAAGTTATGCAGCTGGCCCAGAGACAATGGTGGGGGCCCCATTAAACACTTTTTGGAACAAATACTATCGTCAAAAGAACAGCAAAAATGGGTCACAAAGATGTTGGGTTATGACTTTGAAATAGTCTACAAAAAAGGAAAGCTGAATGTTGTTGCAGATGCACTCTCAAGAAAGAATGAAGAGGTGGAAGCATTGATTTGTGCCATTTTTATTATCCAACCAGATTGGATAACTGAAGCAAGAGATGAATGGAAGAAGGAAAAAGATGTATGGATACTCATTCGAAAGTTGCAGCAAGATCCTAGTACATATAATACATTTAGTTGGAAAAATGATTCCTTATGGTACAAATATTGCTTATATATTTGTAATAATTCCCAAATAAAACAAAAGATTCTTCTGGAATTGCACACTTCTCCTTTAGGAGGACACTCAGGATTTTTAAAAACTTACCACAGGGTGAAGAAAGAATTTTTTTGGGATAGCCTTAAATCTGATATTCGAAAGTTTGTGGCGGAATGTTTGGTTTGCCAGCAGAATAAAGTGGAAACAATTAAGACCCCAGGACTTCTACAACCTTTATCCATTCCAAGTCAACGTTGGGAGGAGATTTCAATGGATTTTATCACAGGTTTACCTAAGTCCGAAGGAAAGAGTGTCATCATGGTGGTAGTTGATAGACTTACCAAGTATACACACTTTTGTGCATTATCTTATCCATTTAAAGCAAGTACGGTTGCTACTACATTTATGGATAGAATTCAAAAGCTACATGGAAGCCCAAGGGTTATTGTGAGCGACAGAGATCCCATTTTTACTGGAAATTTTTGGACGGAGTTATTTTCTTGTTTAGGTACTCAATTAGCTCATAGCTCATCTTATCATCCTCAATCTGATGGTCAAACTGAGATAGTAAATAAATGTTTGGAAGGATATCTTCGTTGTTTTGTATCTGATAAACAAACACAATGGGTCAAGTGGTTACCTCTTGCTGAATGGTGGTATAACACTCCCTTCCATACTGCAGCAAAAATGACCCCATTTATGGCACTTTATGGATATCATCCACCATCCATCACATCATCTTTAAGGGAAAATTCGAAGGTTCAAGCAGTGGAAGATCACATCGAGCATCAGCAAGAAGTTCTACAACTCTTAAAGGATAACCTGAATTTGGCACAAAATCGAATGAAACAACAGGCATATCAACATCGTAGCGAGAGAAGTTTTGATGTAGGAGATTGGGTATTTTTACGGCTACAACCATACAAACAAATGTCCCTCAAGCAAGGAAAGAAGGATAATAAATTATCACTAAAGTACTATGGTCCCTACAAGGTGTTGCAAAATATTGGTACTATGGCATACAAATTGGAGCTTCCTTCTTCTTCGCGAGTACATCCAGTTTTCCATGTTTCATGCTTAAAGAAGGTTATAGGTGAAAATCTTCCAGTTCAAACAGTATTGCCAGAACTTGATGGGGAAGGTAAAATCATATTGGAACCTGAAGCATTCATGGAAAAAAGAACTCGACAACTACGGAATCGATCAATTTCAGAGTATCTCATCAAGTGGAAGAACTTACCCACTGAAGATTCTACATGGGAGGATGAGAATTTTATACAGAAGCACCCGGAGCTACTCAAGTGTTGAGGACAACACTTTTTTTGAAGGAGAGGGGCATGTTAGGTCACTATATCACTAGTATAGCCCCTTATTATTGTTAGTGTAAACCCCTTATTGTTATTGTTGTACCCTTGTAACCCCCATTTTGTTATTATTGTGCCCTTAAATTATTATTGCTAGGTCGGCTAGGATTACATTGTGACCCACTAGGATTACATTATGGCCCCATGGACTCCTATATATAGAAAGGAGGTTTTGTGAATTGTATCATCCAAGAACTGTTCATTCATGTAATGTATTGCAGGTTGCCCCCTAAAAGTGGCTTATTTCTAAGGTGTTGATATCTCTTTTCTTCTCTTTTTGGAGTTGGTTACACAACATGTACCAACATATTTTTTATGGCTATTGTTATTCATGTGGAAAATTTGGTCATAAAGCTATAGAATGTCGCACGTACCCTTGGAATGAATACAATTCCAGGAGATATGTCAAATATGAACCTCCCAGGGCTCAACAAAACATCAATAGATTTGAACATTTAAGAAATAATATTGAATGTTACAAATGTCGAAACTTTGGACACATAGGAAAAGACTGTAGACTTGAAAATCCTCTAGAAGAATCTTCGAAGCCACAGAACGAACGAACATGGAAGAAGAAGAATACTAATAATTGTGCTCTCGCTTTTAAGCCTCAAAACAACAAAGATGTGTGGTATGTTGATAGCGGTTGCTCAACGCATATGACTGGAGATAGAAATAAATTTGTATCTATGAAAGAGAAGAAAGATGGAATCGTGTCCTTTGGAAATGATGGATCTTCAAATGTTAAAGGATTAGGTACTGTCACTCTCGGAAGCAAAGATGCTCTAGCCAAGAACGTTCTAATGTTTGAAAACATGAATCACAATCTACTCAGTGTTGGAAAAATGTGTGATCAAGGACACACAATACTATTCAACTCCACAAAATGTGAAATATGGAAAGGCATGTATGATGAAATTGTAGCTACAACAAGTCGAGCTCCAAATGACATATATGTTCTAGATGAAGCAACTAAAGCATGTCTAATAGCTAAAGATGATGATATAATATTTGGTAGCAATGATGATTGACTAAGTAAGAAGTTTTCTATAAAGGTGCAAATTGATTTCGAGATGTCTTTACTTGGTGAGCTCACATACTTCTTAGGGATTCAAATATCTCATCAAGAGAAAGGAATATTTATATGTCAAGCCAAGTACATCAAGGAAATGCTCAAGAAATTTAAAATGGAATATTTCAAACCCATCCTTACTCCAATGGTTACAGGTTGAAAATTGAGCATAGATGACTCATCTAAGGATGTGGATCAAAGGTTGTACAGATCTATGATTGGTAGTCTTCTATATGTAAACAACCTCTCGGCCAGATGTTATGCAAGAAGTCGGAAAAGTAGCAAGATTCCAAGCAGCACTAAAATAATCACATATTAAATATTTTCCAGCATTGAAATATCTTCGCCAGAAGCTTGGGATTCTCCCAAGTTCTCATTAGATTTTACTTATTCAGAATTTAAAGGGGGAGTGGAAGTAGATTACAGGTCTGCAGGATGGTTGTGTGTCAGGGGGAGTTGAAGTGTGTACAGGTCCGCAGGATGGTTGTGTTTTAGGGGGAGTTACCCTTTTCCATTGATGTCAGATGGGGAGAGAATGTTGTAGGAATAAGTGTCATGATCGCAGGGGTAGTACCTGTGTTGCCATCAATGCCAAAGGGGTAGAATGTTGATCAGCGGTTGTCATTGATGTCAACGCAAGCAGCACCAGGGGCTACCCAAATATTGCATGAGAATTTCGAGCTACCAAATTAATATACTCTGGGTCAAGAATGATTTTTATGGTTTCTACTTGTCGAGATGTTTCCGTTGATATATGGCACGCCACGTAATTCTTCACGGTTTGAGAGATATTCTTGTTCGAAGTTTGTACCCTTGTCAGTGGGCTAAAACCCCATCAGGTTGTGGCATGGGTCATTGAAAAGTCACAATTAATATTCTTTAAGATCCTAAAATCCCTCCCACGTTCACTTGTTGAAGCCCCTCTCAAGCTAAGCATTTATATAAATTGTGATCCTCATTTGCTCCTTATGCAAGGGATTTCGCCATCTGAAACATTTCATCGTGGCATTTTCGCTCTAAATTTTTTTCTACGAAGTTTCAGAAGCTGAAATTTTTATGAGGTGAAGCCAAAATCTTGAGAAAGCTTCTGTGATAATCTCAGATAAACGTGTGCAATATTTTCGGAGTATGATCTGTGGAAGTCAGTGTTTTTGTGGGCTTCTGAAATTCATCTCAAAGAAGTGACCTTGGTAAAATCATCATAACTCTCTCTCTGAGTATCGGATTGTAATTCCATAAAAAGAGGAAGATAGCGCACAAACTAAAGTTTTTTCTCTATAAATTTTAGATCCAAATAAAGAAACAATGACACGTGGCACGTTGTACAAGTTCGCTCTGCTGAAACAGTCCATAATTAGGGCATTGTGAGATATTGGGTATAATTCTCTCTTGAAGAATCCAAATTGGGTTAGACGTGTGGCATTGGAAAGATGACTTAGAGGAATACTACAAGACTGTAAATAATATATTAGGGATCGGAAATAAGAGAGGTACACCAGATTCAATATCGAGCTCCTAGAAGGCAAGAAAAAGCTAGATCATGTGTTGTCAAGGGTTGCAAAGGACAAGAATTTATAGGGAAGCAAAGCAAAGCAAGGTGTAGCAGAGGTAGCATGAAAAGAGTAGCAACCAAAGTGCATAACAGAAGCAAGAAGTTCATCATATCTAGTCTTCAAGTGGGCAGCACTGCATACAATCATTGTAAAGGTATCTTGTACTAAGTCATTGTAAATACATTATTGTACAAATTGTACTATTGTCTATCTGCTAAGTGTTGGAGAGGTAGTGTTGGGAGGTCTAGAATCATCATTAGGTGGTTGTGTCAAAGTTGAGGTTATGTTCTAGTATATCTTCTTCTTCTGTGTCATTCTATATCATTGTAAGGTGGACCATTTTCCCTGGTACGGGAGTCCATTCTTCTTTTATTATTATATAGGGTGGTAGGGTGGTGTTAGGGTGAGTTGTAGCTCATTGGGTGTTGGGGCATCCTTTCAGTTGACTACTGAAGAATCTCGGGTGTTGGAGTGTCCATCTAGTGGGATCTGGAGACGAATGCTTTTCTAGATTCTAGGAAGTTGAAGCTTTATTTTCAATTGGAGTTGAATATTAAAGAATTATTAGAAAAGCATTAGGTGGTTTTTGTCCCGGAGTGGGTTTCCACCTTAAAAAATGTGTGCATTTGTGTTCCTCTTGCTTGCTACTATCATTGTACAAACACTGATAATAATTAAAGATTAACTAATGCTCTAATTGAAAGGAATACTGATTCACCCCCCCCCCCCTCTCAGAATTTCCAACATGATTTTCCTTCACTTCCTTGACTAATTTTGACAGTTAATTCAGCTTATTCAAACATGAAATCTTCATGCTTTACATATTTCTCATCATTATGCATTACCTGGAACTTCCGGTCTTCTTCAATTCTAAAAATGACTCTCCTTCAACTTGTGATAGGTCTATCTCATCTTCATCAAAACCTGTAATCATCAACCAATTATTGCGAAACATATAAGGCCTTATTTCCTTTTCCTTCTCTGGAAACATCTGAGTATGCTTCTCTGAGTTTTCCTATAACTCCTTTGTCAACACATCAGTTTGTTGATTTAAATTCTCTGAACAACTCAGGAGACCGTCAGTTAGTCTCTACTCCATATCTTTTGTTTCAAGGATGTATCCCTACTTTGGCACACAATAATGAACTCCTTCCTCTGTAATGTCAATTTTTTGAACTCTTATTACCATTCTTGCATCCTTATCTTCTGCTTCATGATTTTCATTCATTAAAATTTATTTGTCTTCCTTCTTTAGCAATTTATCCCAAGTATATATCCTCTTCTTTTCCAAATTTCTTCTTTGAAGGTCTAACTTTCTATATAACTCAACAATTTCAATTGGAGTAGAATTTGGAAACCTTACACATTTTTCAATATCGTCACTTGTTGTTGACCAATCATCAAATGCCACTTCTCCCTCTGCTAGAACTACACACATGTCTAAATCACCATGCTTAAAAATTCCCAAGTCATTAGGCATAGTAAATACATTTTCTTCATCTTCAGGGCTTAAATCATATCTGCCATTCCAATATTCACTATTACCAGCTCCAATATTCTATTGCACATTTCCATGGGACATCTCTGTCTCCTTTTGTTTATGAGATCTTGCAATCACAATCTTAATCTGAATAGATTTTAGGCTCTGCTCTTTCTTTTTAACAAAATCTAATGTTTGTTCATCATCCTGTGATGTAGCTGTAGACATAGACAAAATATTAGTTTTAAAAATGCAATACCTTCCTCCCTCGTTTTATGCTTCAAGCATCAATCTTTCATACCCCAGTTTACAATGGACACTCTGGATTTGAACAAATCATCTTGGTTGTGACTCAACTCCTTTGAGTCTCTCCTTCTCCAACAATTCAATATGTCTCTTCTCCAATTATCTGACCTTGTTTATCAGTTTGACATTCCATCTCTTTTGCAATAGGTTCCATCTAACCCGTTTCCTCATTCTCCATCCATATCTTTGGTCCTCATTCTCTTTCTCTTGTCGCCATCCCTATAGTACTTTCAACTGTATTCTCCTCATTGTAAGATTTCTCTTTCTCTCTTCATTACTCATCTTACCTTTATCACATTCTCTAAAACCTCTTATATGACCCTCCATGGTCATCCTCCTCATGAGCTCATCTATTCTTGATTTGTTCTTTGCAACATAGCCTTCTCTTGTAGCAATATCCACTTGCTACTCAGTACCAAGCTTCCTCTATGAGCTTGATCGTTTCCTAGGTATTTTCTCTCTTGGTTCACTCTCTTGAACCTTTTGGAGCTTCGCTTCTCCCTTGGATTCTTCACTTAGACACCTCTCTCCTTTCTTCCAGTCTCTAGTTGGATAGGTTCATTGATGTCGTCATCAAAAACTCTGCTTGTTCTTGGCTACAATTATCAAACATATTCATAGTATTTATTTCAATAACTCATCATTAATTAACGAAAAACACGAATACCATACCTCATTGTCCAATTTTCTGAACACATGTTATTGTTGCAGTTTCTCTCTTTTGTCCTTCAAAAATCTAATCTACTTTCTCCCAAAGTAGATTTCCTTTTATCTTTATACTGTTATGTTCTCTTCAAATAAATCTTGTTGTCTTTATTTCTCCTCTGAAGAGAATTTCTGCTATAAATTTCTCCCAAAAGAGCTTTAACCTGGCTCTGATACCAAAGGATGAAGCCAAAAGAGCACTTTTACCCACATACACAAAAAAAATTATTAAGTCTTCTTAAAACCTGAGCATAGGTTCATAAAACCTCTAAGAACCTTTATAACCCAACCTTAATATTGTTTTAATCATTTTATGTGGAAGCTCCTTTTAAAAAGTGGGTTTGGGTTTATAGCTCATATAATAAATGTCTTTTTATCTTTTACTGTGACCTCCTCCATTATCTTATCCTTTACACTGCATACTGTATCACCGTACATCACAAGATAAACTCGTATTGCTTACATTGCTGAAAATTTATACAAACCCACAAACATGTGGGTTATGGCCCACCCAAATGGTGACCAATCACGCTGCTTCGCACTTCGCACTTCTTATAACTTACCTCCCTGCAGATTCACCGCTTAACTATTTTTGTGATATTGTGATTTCGCAATTCACAACATATATCACTTTGCACTTCACCCAACTTAACATTTCGCATGTCGCACCTTTATACTCCCCTATTTAACCTTTATCATGTGTGATATGTGATCACATCAGATCACACCAAACATAAATTATCATGCAAACCATTAACAACAACTACAAAAAACTGTGATGTGCGATATGTGATTCATCATTATGCCGACACGTATCCACTTGGGAACTTCCAAAATTTAACTTTTGAATTCAATCTTAGTAGTTCATCTTCGAAATTGATCTTTGTGATTTAATCTTCTTCATCCATTCCCTTCCTTTGGAAATCTTCTAAAGGCTATTTTGCCTTAGTATTTTCTTTGATTTCTTCAACTGCCACTACTCTACATCTCTGTTATCCTTCCTAAGCATTGTTCAGTACTTAAAAGCATTGATCTCTAATGAGCTTGTTATTCTGGTTATTCATTTAACCATTATGCTATCTCAAGCCTAAATACAAAACATCCTCTGTATTTTCTTCTCCATATCTTTAATTTGGATTTATTCTCATTCTCGGCCTATAGACAATATCAACAAATTATCTTATGTATTGTAATCATACAGATTCTACCTAGTCACTAAGTCCTTACCACTCAGAAAGACTTACTCTTCAATACAAATTTGCATAAAAATGGTATATTACACAGAAACCATACTTTCTCAGTTACGGATCACTCGACACCTTAAAGGAATTCGTTCCATTATGGATCACTAAGCACATAACAGAAATTACACACAGTCACAATGAAATTCAATTTCTCATTAATTAAAAAATGTACAGATACAAATAAAACCTTTTTACACTCAATCTTTAGCCTACTTCTCTCCTTGCATGGCCTTGTCTTCCTATAGAGAAACCTCTCTATCTCTCAGGCTTCTCCTCTTCACAGTACCCTCTATGCTCTCAGGCTTTCTCTCTACAGGTTTTTTTCTACCCAATGAAAGTCTATCCTTTAAATATTTATCAACACGTTCCTAAATTTTAACAATTGACTCCTATAATTAGAAACCCATACTTAACTCTATATCTGACTCATTCACTAACTCCTCGAGTCATCCCTCTATCTCAGGGATTTGTTATATTGTTCATTATGACTTACCTCTTTGACTAATGAGTCAACACCTATCTATAACCTTCTAGACTAATACTTGTGAACTATGAAGTTTCTAGAAGACTTTACAATGATTATACAAAGAAAATGTACCTATTCGACCAATGTCAAGACCTTAGCCTTGAACTACATTACAAATTTAACTTGAGCCCATATTCTCATGCATAGGAAGATTTCTTGCAACCAAAGAATCACTCTTCCATGTTCTAATAATATGACACATTTTTAAAAGCATACCTTATGGGGATTTATGCATATCATAGGTTTCAAGTACCATTTCAGTGTCTTTTCTTCTGAAGTATTTATTTTCATTATGTTATTATGTATTTTGATATCATCAAGCTACTAGTTTTTTCCTTGTACTCATCCTTATATGCTAGTGCTAAAGAGTTTGATATTTCACCTATATCAAAAGTGCATGATTCTTATGACATTAAGAATAATTTTTTTAAATTAATATAAATTTTACTTTCATTATCAGATTTACTATGAGGTTAACCATGAAATTTTAATCAAATAAAATCACATGATAATCACATCAAAACATAAATCGATTCATTATGAATTGGCACTTTAAAGTTAATTATTTCATAATCATAACAAAAAATTCTTAAACTGATAATTAAAAGTTGTCTCTATCCTCCTACACTCAGTTTCTTATCACCTAAAGAAAACAATCAATTTTTGTATATGATTTTTCTTTACCAAGTCCAGCTCATTGAGAGGTATAACAACGAAGGAATCCTTTAGAGGCATGGAAATTACAATGATTATGCAAAGAAAATGTCTAAATTACATTACAAAATTAACTTGAGGCCAGATTCTCGTGCATAGGAAGAGTTCTTTCAACCAAAGAATCACTCTTCCATGTTCTAATAATATGACACATTTTTCAAAGCATATCTTATGGGGATTTATGCATATCGGTTTCAAGTACCATTTCAGTGTCTTTGCTTCTGAATTGTTTATCTTGATTATGTTATTGTGCATTTTGATATTATCAAGCTACTAGTTTTTTCCTTGCATTCATCCTTATATTCTAGTGCTAAAGAGTTTGATACTTCACCTATATCAAAAGTGCATGATTATTATGACATTAAGAATAAAATTTTGAAATTAATATAAATTTTACTTTCATTACCAAAATTTACTATGAGGTTAACCATGAAATTTTAATCAAATTGAATCACAAGATAATCATGTTAAAACATAAATCGAGTCATTATGAATTGGCACTTTAAACTTAATTATTTCATAATCATAACACAATAATTTTAAACTGATAATTAAAACTTATCTTGATGGTTGTCTCTTTCCTCCTACAGTCAGTTTCTTATCACCTGAAGCAAACAATCAATTTTTGTATATGCTTTGTCTTTACCAAGTCCAACTCATTGAGAGGTATAACAACCAAGGAGGCATTTAGCGGCATAGAAATTACACTACTCCATGTAGTATTTTTGTATAGATCCATCCTTAAGTTTGGTTTCACTGACTAGCTTCACTATGAGGGGAATCATTGAGTGGAGGATGCATTTATCCATGCAGTGTTTTTCTACAAGTCCAAATAAGCCCCTTCCACTCTTCACTAACCTCCTTGTAAGTATGGGAAATACAATTTAAGTTTTTTTTTTTTATCAGAATATAATTTCCATCACCCAATATCATCACCTCTTAGGACCCAGAAATCCCTCTTCTCTAGTTTGTCTACTTATCCTTCAACATCATCGCACCTCCATTAATGAAGATGCAAATGTTCACTAATTATATAAGTTTATAGCTTCAAAATTGATGGTGCTAATAGCCTAACTATATGTGCCTCATAATTTGACCAAGGAATTAGTTAGTAGTTAGTATATTCATTGATACACGATTAAAATTCCGTTGTCACATACATAGTTTAATTAAGGCACATAAACAACATATGTATATGATAACAATAATAATAGATAAGAGCTAAAACTTGCTCAATGAATCCCTTACATGACATGGTATCTCATTTGATAACCTCATTTTGTCATTACAAACATGCCATTAATATATTTTGCGCAATTGTTTTTTAGTATTAATCAACCATCCTTCCATAAGAATGATCTCAACAATAAATTATTAGGTAAAATGGTTTCATATACATTCATTTCAGCATTAACATATTAACAAAATGTAACACATACATATTCCATATAATGTTTAAGGTTAGTAAACTTCCTTATATCCATGCAGAGCATGCATTAATTTGAAAAACAATTTCATATTTAGCTAAATGCGCTCTCATCCATTTCCTTTTTACCTTGGTTGTCAATACCAATGGCTGTAGATGAAGTATGCTTATGTATCTAGCTAGCTGACGACGATCTTGTTATTTCCATATTCAAGAGACCATTTATCTACAACATGTATCCATTCATGCTATGCATACACTGTTAGTTTTAATCCTTTATTTTACATTGCCCTCTTCCTTATCTTCATAAGAGACGGAATACTCATAAGCATATATCAACCATGAACAATTTTTCATGTTACAAGAACCTTCTACTTATGTCATTATCATGTCTCTTACCTTGTTGCCAATTTCATTCAAGTGGGCTTAGACAAGTCCATTTTGGTTGTTCTATAATCTTCCACTATCTCCTTGTTGCCATTTATCTTACACACATTATTCACCAAGCTCTTTTACTTCGTTTGGGTTTTACTTTATCTCTTCTCCAAATATCCTTTTTATTTCCTTTTCACACCCAACAAACTAACCAAGCCCAAAAAGAAAAAGGCAATAAGAAATACGAACTAAATAACAATGAAAAGGTCATGTCAACAATGCCTAATACAACAAAAGGTAGCATGGCCATGCTCAAATTAAACAATCCAAACAATAAAACATGAATTACACAATCTAAGATATGAAGCCGAAAAAAAATAGCGAAGATATGAAAAACATTTTCATCATTCTTTCCCACACAATGATCATTTCCTTGAGTTTTGATGTTCAAAAATTTTCTTCACTTATATATTTTGGTCAATTTTTTTTCCCTCTCTTAACAAGCACCAATAAAAGAAAACATGCAACAAAGGAAAGACTATTGTAGAATTTTAAGATAAAAGCATAAAAAATCAGAAAGACAAATATAACAAATTGCACATAAAATTGCATCACACACTATTGAAATTGAAATCTAATAACTAGAATCTGGATTCCTTCATTAACATAAGAAAAATGTACATAACCTTTAATTCGTCCCTGCTATCCGTGCCCTGGAAATAAGGAGGCTATGTTGCCTCCAAAAGTATTCTTACAAGGTAAGACCCCTGTATCAGTATACGCTCAAGAATGACAACCCTAATGCACCCATTCCAACCCTAAACTAAATAAAATATATAAAAGAGGACACGAGAATATTCCAAATAAAAATATCTCCCACCTATTCAACCTCCATTAAAAAATCATTTTTTTATGTCATTGTACATTTAATATTCTTAATTAACTCAAATTCACCGTTATTTACCCTAAATCACACATGGCTTCCAATAGGCCCCTGACACAATTTGTTGGCTCCTCCTAAGCCAAGTACATTGGAATGTTCATGCTCACTTGTGTTGTCACTGCACGATCCTAGTTCCACTTTCGGCACCTCTTCCTTTACCTATAAGTGGCCTAGCCTCTAGCTTAGAAGACCCCATATCTCTTCTTTTGTGAACTAATACAATCTTCATTTATTTTCCTATTGTTCTCCCTCTTTCCATTTTCCTTGTCAGTTGCCTCTTTCTATCACTTGCGATTGCTATTGGATTTATCAATTTTTGCTTGTTCGATTCTTCAACTCCACAACTTTGTCTCTTGCCTATTTTTTACATTCTAAGACATACAAAATAGAGTGTGCAAAACCAAATAGTAGCATCTGTGGGAGTGTTAATTGAGACTGCACATTCTACTTTGCCCCAGGAGCTATTTTTTTTCTGTCGGATCTACTTGTGTTTTGTGTGAAATAAGACCACTTGCGTTACATAGAAAAACATAATCATAAAATTAAAAAGAAACTATATGTGCCATTGCAACATGGACTCCTAGCTCAAGTCCCCCCTGTCTCCTACTCTTTGTATCTAAATGTCCTCTGTGCACTATCTTCTTCTCCATAGTCTTGTGGAAGACGCTCTTTATCACCCTTTCATAGTCATGCACCTATGCAGGATCATCTTCTCTCTACTCTTTTTTACATTCGGTAATGGCATCTTTCATCAAAACTACGGGAAATGGTATGAGTGCATATTTTGCTACACTGGACTCTCTAGGAACCTAAAAAAGCTCCTCATGGTCACTTATCTTTGCGAAACCCATGAATATTCTCTCACGGCTCTAGTTTTTGAAAGAATAGGAAGAATAGTGTTGCTAAGAGGCCACACACTGCTAGCAACACTTCCATATCCCCCTAATTCTTACATAGCCAAGGATTGGAGCACCTAAAATTTGACTTGCAAACAATGAATCTCTGTGTTTGTTGAAACGTTAACTTCAACTGCTCTACAAGAGCCGCTTTCCAATTTTGTCTTCATGATTTCTATCAAGTGCTGCTTTCTATTTCTGTTGAACAATCAATTCGAGGTTAAAAATGCCTTACAACCTTTTTGGAAACAGAGTCTTTTTGTACGTGGCAAAGTTAGTTTTGGATTTCAATAGGGCTACGTTGGAAGTGGACCCCACCGTCAGCACACTAGAGACGTGGACCAATCAATGTTTTTCACGTTGGTTTGGTGCCTACGTCAGCACACCCAAAACTAGACCCGAAAACTCTTTATAAAATATGTTATAAATTTTTAGCGTAACAAATGGCGATGACGCCACCGAGCCAAAGTGTTACATGAATATTTCATTAAATTTGGCTTATAATTCGATTTGGAATAAAAGGGCCCCAGCGTTGGCCAATAAAAGGGCATTCACGCGAAGTTTGAGCCTGGTGATATCACGTCAAAGTGTAATGAGAATTTTGTTTGAGATTTGGTTTATTTATTTTTGAAGTCCGGGAGGAAGGCTTAGATTCATGTTTTGTTATAGTTTTGGGTTATATCGTTTTTCATATCACACAATGAAATTTTTTTATAAACCTTGGGTTATATATATGACGAACATAATACACATATATATTATAAACTCCGCGAGTTATAATATATATATCTGTGTGTTTTAACATATATCAATATATTTGCCATTGTAATGTGGGCCCGAAAGGACTACGAGGTTTATTTTTGTAGTTGTATGTTTGGTTAAAATATGTGTTGCACCACATATATAAAAGGCCCGAAGGCTTAATGAAAAAAAAATATATGTTAGGAAAAATACATAGCAGTGTAGTGAAAACATAAAAGACAGAGTTTTGAAAAGCACAGTGATTGTGCGTTTTTTTTTCTGTAAGAGAGACAGAGAGAGTTTTCAGCACTACGTTTTGTAGCAGTCATAGTGTAATCCCTCTGATAGAGGAAGATCAAGTTTTTGTAATAGCTTTTTCAGTTAATGAAATAGAATCAGTTTGTGTCAAATCTGTCTATTAGTGAGCATTTTTTTTTATTCTTTGTGTCTAAAGGAGAGTATTATTCTCTCAGTCTTTGTTCTGTAATTATTAGAAATTCCAACATGGTATCAAAGCTAGTCCAGGCTCTTTGAAGGTGTCAAAGAAGCTGAAGGAAGGATTTTTTGTTGCAGCATTTTCTCCAACAGTGTGAAGGCTCAGCTAAAATCCAAGGTATTTCTCAAAACAGAGTTTATGTTACTATTTGAAGACAGTCAGTTTATTTAAAAATCATAGTCAATATTTAAAGCATAGTTCAAAGTGCTAGGCATGGCAGGAGCCAACACAAGCATGAGTATTGGAAATGCTTAGCTCCCACAGTTCAATGGGAATACTATGATTATTGGGCAATCACCATGAGAGCCTTTTTTGCCTCTCAAGACTTATGGGAGCTTGTTGAAGATGGTTTTGAAGAACTAGTAGATGAGCAAGAGTTTAATGTCTTGACACAAGTAGAGAAGGATTTGTTGAAGATCAATAGGAAGAATGACTCAAAAGCCCTCTTATATCTCTATCAAGCAGTCTAGGAGAGTGTGTTTCCAAGGATAGCAGTAGTTAAGAAATCGAAGGATGCATGGGATACCCTCCAAACAACCTATCAAGGTATCTAGAAGATGAAGACAACAAAGCTACAATTTCTAAGGAGAGATGTTGAGACTCTCTGCATGAAAGAGTCTGATAACATAGACTCATTCTTCACACATGTGATTGGGATGGTCACATAGATAATATCTCATGGAGAAATACTTGAATAAAGAAGGATTGTGGAGAAAGTGTTGAGGATCTTACCCTCAAGGTTTGATGTTATAGTCACAACCATAGAAGAGACAAAGGATCTCTCAAAATTTCCAGTTGGTGAGCTTCATGCATCACTGATGACACATGAACAAAGATTGGGTAGAAATGAAAACTCATCTTCGGAGCATGCCTTCAAGACCCAAATTGTAATGTCCCACCTTACCTACCATAATTATCAAAATGCGATATATTTTTTTTTTTAGTTTTTATTTATTTATTTATTATTATTATTATTTATTTTTATTTATTTTATTATTATTATTTTTTTATATATATATATATAAGTTATTGGTGTCCTTTACACTACACCCTGAATTTTATCAACTTATCTTCAAAGCTACCAAGTTCAAGGTTTATCAAGATCCAAAAAAACTACAACCATAATACTTGCTTCTCAAGACTAAAATCACCTTTAAAATATAAATTGTTTAGTGGGATGAATAAATGTCAACCTTTATAAACCACAATTTACAATAAGCTAATTGTTAATTCTGTTGTAATTAAATGTGTTCAAGAGTGACTAATAACATGCTTATGAATTATTTTCTTAAAAGGATCATTTAAATTATATAGAGTTGGCATCCCATAATTAGGAATTCATATGTGAGCTGATATTGCAACAAATTACTTACTGCAATTTTGACTTTTCAGCAAGACCCTTTAACTCAATGAGTTATTACACTAGAAATACCTTGATTGCAAATCTTAAATTAACTTAAGCCTTTTGTTTTATGGACGGTTCATAAACGTAATTAGATGCAACCATTGAACATTATGAAAACCAATTTACAAGTATGGAATGTATAGCCATTGAGGCATTTTTTCAAACACTTACAACCATTATCTCTTTAAGGTGTTTTCAAAACAATTAGCTAACATGAATCCAAAGTTACATGACTTCATTTTTTTTTTTTGTAAGTAGTGTCAATAATTGAACTCAAGATATTAGTAGACTATCAGCCATATTCATTGTTGAAGCTATACCAATGAATATAAGTATTTAGAAATTTCAAACATAGCTCACAATATTGTAAGGTATAGCCATTGAGGAATTTTGACAAATAGTTGGCAGTCATAAAACAAGTTGCCGTAAGGTTATTTAAATTTTCAAATTATTAACCATTTATACTTTAAAAACCATTTCCAAGTGGTTAGCCTATATCAGATTCATCACTATAAATTATCAGATAGTTCCAATATAAAAAGAACCAAACAGCAAAATAAAACAATAGGGGGTTCTGCATGCAACAGCAAATCTACAAAACAGAGCAGATTTGGGAATTGATGTCCGAAACCTTGATTTTTGAAATCAAAGTTGGGGTGAAATGGCCTATTGGTACAGATACCCACTGAAGTGGAGCTGAATCGCAACAGGGACGCCCAGAAATGTGATTCTTTAAAACATCAAAAGTTATAGCCTAAATGTTTCATTTACGACTTTTGTCAAACATATGGAATGAAAAATTACAACTACAACTCTACATGAGGAAAAAAAACCTAGAGTTATGCTAGTAATATATGCTCATTGAAATCTCACATTTCTAAATCCACCATATGAGTTCTTGAAACATTTTACCACCCACAAGATAATTCGTTTGACATGAGTGACAAGCTTTTTGCACCAATTGCTACAATTTAACAAACACATGGAAGCCCTGAATGCTACAGCCATTAAGGCTTTCTGTCAAAATTCTGATAGTACTATTACAACAACTTGAATAACAAAACATTGAAGAATATGAAACATAAGCCATAACTAAAATTTATCTCCAACTTACCTCAAGCATTTGATCTTCCAAACTATACTTTAGTTGCCATTATTTTTGCATTTTATTTTAAGGGTTGATTCTATAATTCCTCCAAGCATATTTTGGGTACATTTCCATTTTCTTACTTCTGATGTAAGCTGCAAGTTAGCACTTATTCGTGCATAAATAAATTTATAACATTACTCATTCACAGATTTTTTCAAACACTTTGCAAACTATCCTAAAACCATTTATAAAACATGTATCTATTAATTACTTGAAACATAACCATAAATCGTGAAATAATTACCCAATTCCTTTGGAATTTATTTATTGAAATTACCTTCAACAATATTTGGCTTTCCTTTCTCAAATGCTACAATACCAAGATTAGTACCATAAACTATACCAATAATAACTCCAATATTGAGATGTAAACATCCATACATATAGATTGATCTAGTCTTCATTTTTAACTAATCAATAATATTTCAGATAACATAAGCCTAAACCAAAATTAGATGCTTACAACAATTTAAATGTCTACCTTTTATTTTATGCTAGATCTATACTATAATTTTAGGACAATGGAAATTATACCTGAAGAGATATTCAGCTCCGATCGCTGAGAATATGATCCACCTTCGATCCCTTAACCAACTTATTTGAACCATCCAGTTTTCCACCCAACCATATCAAGGGAGAACTCCTCCCCCTGGAACCCCCGAGTTGTAAAAGCTCACAAACAGTACCAAAATACAGCAGTAGAGAGAGAGAGATGCAAGGAAAACTAAGGAAAATAGTTTTCACTTCCTCTAAATACCACTCATGTTCAACCTCAATAGATACTTAGTAGATTAGTAAGAAATTCAGATTTGTTTTGGAAGTAATTGGATACTCTCCATATCTCTCCCTCTCACAATATTCCTCAAGTCTCCTCCACTCTTGGCATTACCCCCCTCCCTCCCCTAAATGAGAATACATGAGACTCATATATAGGAGGAGCAACAATCTCTTGTCATAAAGGAGTAATATGCATGCATTGTATTCCTTTTAGAGGAGTGTAACTTATGCCATTAAGGAGAGGTATGCATGCCTTATTTAAGGAGAGTGTAACATATGCATTAAATTGAGTGTAAGAGGAATATTTTATGACATATTTAATGAGTGTGTAAGAATTTATCACATATTTAATATGTAAGAGGAATATGCCATTCCTTGATGAGTGCATAAAAGAGAGTTTAATGTAATATTTAAAATAGAGAGAGTTACATAGGGCCATGCGAGTCATGAAGGAGAGAGGTGTGAAGTGATTGAGAAGACATAATTCCCTTTTAATAATAATATCATAGTCTCATAAAAGATAATAATATTATTAATAATATTAATAATATTGAGGATTAAGTCAATATTGAACTATTACAATTTATTAATCATAATTTAAGTAATTTTCCTTCAAGTATACTTGTTACCCATTGCTTGGAGGTGATTTACTCTTTTTGGAAAGTCATACTTGAAATGGTAGACATGACTTTCTATTTTTAGAAAGTCACTCCAAAATTGTTAGGAATTAGATTATTAAGGAAATTCATCTACAAGTTGCCCATGAGTGATATTTTTCTTCCGGATAATAGGGATTCCGCACCCCTATTGTATGCATCTTCATGCCTTAGTAGATTGAGGACTCCGCGCCCTGATCCACTCTAAAGATCCAAGATTCCACACCTTGATCTTTTTAAATATTATAATCTGCTCTAAACGTTTCATTATAGATTCAAGATCAATGCCTTTATTTATGGATTTAGGACTGCCCATCCTTTTGGATTAAGGGTGTCCAAGACTCCACATCTTTATATTTCATGGATTTAGGACTCTGCACCCTAATTTCCATGGCTTCTCATCTATTCTGCTTTGAAACTCCGTGTTTCTCCTTAAGGTACTGATTGTGAGCTTATACCCATCTGATGGTCCGTTGGTAAGGTCTTCTTCCAAGACCTGTACACATCACAATCTCAATGATCAAATCAATAAAATGAATTTCATAATTCACTTATTCAAATTTTACCAAATATTGTGCATGACTACCACAGTCATTTTGGTTTTGGAGAAATGACTTCCGCAGTCATTTATAACTTGAGCATCCCTGTGGGCAATGACCAAGTCCCCTGCCACATCATGCTTAGTACAAGATTATGCACATATAATCATACAAATCATGCATCATCCATAAATCATAATTAACCATATGTTCCACATAACCATGATCATCCATGGATCTGTGTCTCAATTCTAAATCACCATTCACGTCATACACCTATGTCCAAAATAAGATACCAAAAGAGAAAAAATCGCTAATATTCTCTTAACCAAAATCAATCCTTGTGCACGCAACCATAGATATTATCATAAGCACACAATAACCAAGTGACCCAAAACAGGTCATAGCAGATAAGCATGTACATAAGTATTTCATACATAATATTATATCAAAATCACCATCTATAAGTGTCATCAAAGCTATCTCACTATTAAGGGACACTACATACTCCCCCTCTTGGGCTAAACTTGGCCTGAAGTTTTTCCTACGGTCATAAGATACTTAGTTCTTTTAGATTCTCCTATCAATAATTTGTTAACCTTATGTATTTGATCTTTTTTTTTTTTTTTTTTTGCATACCAATCCATAGTTTGGAAGCAACTCCATGAAAAATAAACATACCATTCTTAATCAAGTAGAAAATATATCCATGCCATATTTGACATGTTTTGATATAAAATACCAAAGATTTCTATATCAAAACCAGCCATGCAATTTATAGTACCATATAAAAATACTATTGTATGTAATTGATATGATATCTACTTAATTTATCTATAATAATTTGATATTCTACATGTTTTCCTAAATTCTCATAGTCTAATCCTACATGTGTCATATTCTTGGTTCTGTAGTATGTTGAGCTTGCCAAGCTATAAATAGAACACACATTGGTTGTATACACAACAATTATGGTCCATCTCATATCACAATCAAATTGGCATAAAATAAGCATAAAATAATCCACATACAATTGCCAGTGAAATTACGCAACAAAACATGATGTTATATATAAAACCCACTCTTACATAACAAAACATGACGTTATATATAAAACACACTCTTACATCCCACTTGATTTATGTCTTCTCAATCCAATTTTCCTCTTTTCATTCCATAAGACATCCTTGGAATTGAAATATTTAGGATCTATATTTAGTTTTTACTAAATTTTTACTCTTTAGGCAAAAATACAATTTGAGGTTCAAGGCACCATTTTTTTTTTTTTTTTTTCATACCAATCCATAGTTTGGAAACAACTCCATGAAAAATAAACATACCATTCTTAATCAAGTAGAAAATATATCCACACCATATTATTCTTCCTTTGATATAAAATACCAAATATTTGTATATCAAACCAACCATACAATTTATAGTACCCATATAAAAATAATATTGCATGTAATTGATATGATATCTACTTAATTTATTTATAATAATTTGATATTCTATGTGTTCTTCTTTCTCATAGCTCCATATATGAATCCCACATATCTTCTTGGTTCTCAGAGGATGTTCAGTTTTCCATGAGAAGAACACACATTGGTTGTAATAAACACAACAATGATGGTCCATACCATATCACAATCAAATTGGCATAAAATAATCCACATACAATTGTGAGTGAAATTATGAAACAAAACATGATGTTATATATAAAACCCACTCTTACCCAACAAAACATGACGTTATATATAAAACACACTCTTACATCCCACTTGCTTTATGTCTTTTCAATCCAATTTTCCTCTTTTCATTCCATAAGACATCCTTGCAATTGAAATTTCTAGGATTTATCTTTAGTTTTTACCAAATGTTTACTCTTTAGGCAAAAATACAATTTCAGGTTCAAGGCACCAATTTTTTTATTTTTTTTTTCATACCAATCCATAGTTTGGAAACAACTCCATGAAAAATAAACATACCATTCTTAATCAAGTAGAAAATATATCCACACCATATTAGACATGTGTTGATATAAAATACCAAATATTTCTATATCAAAACCAACCATACAATTTATAGTACCATATAAAAATAATATTGCATGTAATTGATATGATATCTACTTAATTTATCTATAATAATTTGATATTCTACATGTTCTTCTTTCTCATAGTCTATATGAATCCCACATGTGTCATCTTCTTGGTTCTGTAGGATGTTCAGCTTTCCAAGCTATAAATAGAACACACATTGGTTGTACACACAACAATGATGGTCCATACCATATCACAATCAAATTGGCATAATGAGTGAAATTATGCAACAAAACATGATGTTATATATAAAACCCACTCCTACCCAACAAAACATGACGTTATATATAAAACACACTCTTACATCCCACTTGCTTTATGTCTTTTCAATCCAATTTTCCTCTTTTCATTCCATAAGACATCCTTGCAATCGAAATGTCTAGGATTTATCTTTAGTTTTTACCAAACATTTACTCTTTAGGAAAAAATACAATTTGAGGTTTAAGGCACCTTTTTTTTTTTTAACTAACAACCTAAGGTTAAATACAATCCTCATTGACCCACTTATGTACTATAGATCATTCCTTTAGTGTGCATAATCTTCATTATTATTCACTTCTCTAACTTGAGAATCAATTATGAATGACTCTGTTAGAAGATCTACATTATGAAACTAGATTAATGATATATTTTTTAAAGTGGCTTGTAATCAAGAACAACTCCCAAAATTATGAAAATAGGGTAACCTTGATAACTTTCAGTCAATTTGTTTTCCAACTATGAAATCAGTCATGATTTATATTCAGTAATTAATCAATTCATTTGATTTCATGGCTTATTCCTTACTATTAATACATATGCAACAACAAGCTATGAAAACCATAAATTTCTCAAAATGTGATGAATCTTGTTAAATTTAAATAAGTTTTAGAATATCACTAGGGAATTTCTAGCCTAAAGTTAAACCCTTTTTTTTTCAAGGAGAATTACCACCCTCTCAAATTATTACAACATTTTGTAGGACTAATAAATACTCATACAACTATACATCCCAACAAAAAAAATTCCTAATTCAAAAAATCTCTTCCATTTCACATACAATACACTCATCTTAGGCTTCTAAATCATTCAAGAATTTCAATTCATCAAAATGTGATCTCACCCTCCAATTTCTCCCTCAAAAAATATCACAAGCACATATTCTTGTAAAAAAAGTACTCAACATGCTTTTTTTTCTTCAATTCAAATAAAATAGGTTCTCACCACATAAATCATTTACCTTCTAAACATGTTATTCTCTTCCCAATTTATAAACAATTTGAATTTTGATGAGATTGCCTAACTAACAATAGTTTAGAGCAATACATGTGTTCAATCCTCATAATTTCTCTAAATAATTTGGTTAAATAGAATGCAACTAATATTCAACTGATAAAATCATTAAAGAGACTATTATGGCTTCCCTAGACCTAATTTGTCTTAAGCTAATAGAAAATTTATTTCATCAACTTATCATAATAATCTTTTTCTACATTTCAAGAATTTGAAAGTCATTTTAATTATACCTAAATTCAAAACATACAAAAGGATTACAATACTAGAGGATAGATATCTAGTTCACACTTGACTCCATATATCAAAATCAATTATTCCAAACATCCTAAACAACCTAATGGTGTTCAATATGCCAATATTAGTATCTTCATCTATAATAAAAATAAAATAATGGATTTAAAGCTCAAGCAAATTTGTGTTATAAATCTCTATCCATTTAACTTTAATTACACATAATCACTCCTTAATCATGAAATACTTCCATTCCCTCAAAATATTCTAACTAGAAGAATTTACTTAGCTCATAGATATATTTTACTTTGAATCAACAATTTATGAAGATTTTCTCATAGATATAGGCTAAAGTGCTTCAATTCCATACATTAGAGTATGGGAGCATATGCTAGTATGATTCCATACCCAGGTATTTCTTTCCTAATATATGTTGCAGGATTCCACATCCATACATTAGCTTAAGTAAAACATAACCGTAAAATGCTCCATAAAATGGATTCCACAACCCTTCATGAACCAATCATTTAAGCCTCTTGTTTTAGAAACGATACCTCAATCAGAGGTTTAGAGGCAGCACTTCAAAGTTATTTCCTGATGCCTAATGTCAAACTAAAATACACAAAATATTGTCAAATAAATCGTAGAAATTATCTACTCATTAAGAATGTATTCCTGCAATCCTGCTCTTAACACATCTACTTAATACACATACATCACTTGAGTTTACATTCATGCTTAAAAGTGACATCTTTGCTGTATTTTTAGTTGCTTCTCTACAGAGAAATAAAAGATCTTTAAAATTATCATGATGAACCTAACACTGTGTTAATAACCAACCTTACACTTGTTACTCATTCCTGCAGCATACGCACCAATGTGCACAAGCTGAAGTCCGTATTGCCAAATATACCTAATATATTCTTTCTCGGTAGACATTGAGCTCAAAAAAAGGTAAAGATAGCTACTGCTTTCCAGCATTTTAGCTGAAAATGATACTAAAAATATAGCAGAAACCATGCATTCACTCCACCTATCTCACTCATCGATTGAAAACCAAGTCATTCGCATACTTGGGTTTGACCCTAACTTTCTCAAGAACATCCTTTCCCAGCATGTCTTTAAGCATTTTAACATATTGCTGATAATATGTCTTAACAAAAATATAAAGGAATATAAAGAATATTTTTTATATTTTTTTTCATGAGTTTCTAAATGACATAATGATAATAATATCCTCTATGCAACCAATATGCTTCCAAGTCAAGATATACAACAACTCAACTTGTATCTGTGTGCAACCACATTCATACACTCAACAACCACAAATAAGCATGTTGGCCCATTAGCTCAGTGTGTTGTAACTTGGCTCATACCATATGTAATGTCCCCAATCTACCAACAATAATTATCAAAACTACATATTTTTTTTAAATTTTAATTTTAATTTTATTTATATTTATTTATTTATTACTATTATTTTTTTATATAGAAGTTATTGGTGTCCTTTACAGTACACCCTAAATTCTATCAACTTATCTTCAAAGCTACCAAGTTCAAGGTTTATCAAGATCCAAAAAAATACAACTATAATACTTTCTTATCAAGACTAAAATCACCTTTAAAATATAAATTGTTTAGTGGGATGAATAAATGTCAACCTTTATGAACCACAATTTACAATAAGCTAATTTTTAACTCCGTTGTAATTAAATGTGTTCAAGAGTAACTAATAACATGCTTATGAATTATTTTCTTAAAAGGATAATTTAAATTATATAGAGTTGGCATCCCATAATTAGGAATTCATATGTGATTTGATATTGCAACAAATTACTTACTGCAATTTTGACTTTTCAGCAAGACCCTTTAACTCAATGAGTTATTACACTAGCAATACCTTGATTGCAAATCTTAAATTAACTTAAGCCTTTTGTTTTATGGAAGGTTCATAAAAGTAATTAGATGCAACCATTGAACATTATGAAAACCAATTTACAAGTATGGAATGTACATCCATTGAGGAATTTTGTCAAACACTTACAACCATTATCTCTTTAAGGTGTTTTCACAACAATTAGCTAACATGAATCCAAAGTTACATGACTTCATTTTTTTTTTTTAATTAGTGTCAATAATTGAACTTAAGATATTAGTAGACTATCAGCCATATTCATTGTTGAAGCTATACCAATGAATATAAGTATTTAGAAATTTCAAACATAGCTCACATTATTGTAAGGTACAACCATTGAGGAATTTTGACAAATAGTTGGCAGTCATAAAACAAGTTGCCGCAAGGTTATTTAAATTTTAAAATTATTAACCATTTATACTTTAAAAACCATTTCCAAGTGGTTAGCCTATATCATATTATTTCATTACAAATGATGTCGGCAGTTTCCACAGTGAAAAACCACAGTGAAAAGAACTTAAACATCAGTGAAAACAAAACAACAGGCGGTTCTACATGCATCAGCAAATCTGCAAAACAGAGCAGATTTGGGAATCGATGTCCGAAACCTTGATTTTTCAAATCAAAGTTGGGGTGAAATGGTCTATTGGTACGGATACCCCCTGAAGTGGAGCTGAATCGCAAAAGGGATGCCCAGAAATGCGATTCTTTAAAACAACAAAATTTATAGCCTAAATGTTTCATTTATGACTTTTGTCAAACATATGGAATGAAAACTTACAACTACACCTCTACATGAGGAAAAACAACCCAGAGTTATGCTACTAATATATGCTCATTGAAATCACACATTTATAAATTCACCATATGAGTTCTTGAAACATTTTACCACCCACAAGCTAATTCATTTGACATGAGTGACAAGCTTTTTGCACCAATTGCTACAATTTAAAAACACATGGAAGCCCTGAATGCTACAACCATTAAGAATTTCTATCAAAATTCTGATAGTCCTATCACAACAACTTGAATAACAAAACATTGAAGAATATGAAACATAAGCCATAACTAAAATTTATCTCCAACTTACCTCAAGCATTTGATCTTCCAAACTATACTTTAGTTGCCATTATTTTTGCATTTTCTTTTAAGGGTTGATTCTGTAATTCCTCCAAGCATATTTTGGGTACATGTCTATTTTCTTACTTCTGCAAGTTAGCACTTATTCGTGCATAAATAAATTTATAACATTACTCATTCACATATTTTGTCAAACACTTTGCAAACTATCCTAAAACCATTTATAAAACATGCATCTATTAATTACTTGAAACAGAACCATAAATCGTGAAATACTTACCCAAGTCCCTTGGAATTTATTTCTTGAAATTACCTTCAACAATATTTGGCTTTCCTTTCTCAAATGCTACAATACCAAGATTAGTACCATAAACTATACCAATAATAACTCCAATATTGAGATCTAAACATCCATACATATAGATTGATCTAGTCTTCATTTTTAACTAATCAACAATATTTTATATAACATAAGCCTAAACCAAAATTAGATGCTTACATCAATTTAAATGTCTACCTTTTATTTTATGCTAGATCTATACTATAATTTTAGGACAATGGAAATTATACCTGAAGAGATATTCAGCTCCAATCGCTGAAAATATGATCCACCTTCGATCCCTTAACCAACTCATTTGAACCATCCGGTTTTCCACCCAACCATATCCAGGGAGAACTCCACCCCCTAGAACCCTCGAGCTGTAAAAGCTCACAAACAGTACCAAAATAGAACAGTAGAGAGAGAGAGATGCAAGGAAAACTAAGGAAAATAGTTTTAACTTCCTCTAAATACCACTCATGTTCAACCTCAATAAATACTTAGTAGATTAGTAAGAAATTTAGATTTGTTTTGGAAGTAATTGCATACTCTCCATATCTCTCCCTCTCACAATATTCCTCAAGTCTCCTCCACTCTTGGTATTACCCCCCTCCCTCCTCTAAGTGAGAATACATGAGACTCATATATAGGAGGACCAACAATCTCTTCTCATAAAGGAGTAATATGCATGCATTGTATTCCTTTTAGAGGAGTGTAACTTATGCCATTAAGGAGAGGTATGAATGCCTTATTTAAGGAGAATGTAACATATGCATTAAAGTGAGTGTAAGAGGAATATTTTATGACACATATTTATTGAGTGTAAGAATATTTTATCACATATATTTAATGAGTGTAAGAGGAATATGCCATTCTTTGATGAGTGCATAAAAGAGAGTGTAATTTAATATTTAAAATAGAGAGAGTTACATAGAGCCATGAGAGTCATGAAGGAGAGAGGTGTGAAGTGATTGAGGAGATATAATTTCCTTTTAATAATAATATCATAGTCTCATAAAAGATAATAATAATATTAATAATATTAATAATATTGAGGATTAAGTCGAGATTGAACTATTATAATTGATTAATCATAATTTAAGTGATTTTCCTTGAAGTATACTTGTTTACCCATTTATTGGAGGTGATTTACTATTTTTGGAAAGTCATACTTGAAATGGTAGACATGACTTTCTATTTTTAGAAAGTCACTCCAAAATTGTTAGGAATGAGATTATTAAGGAAATTCATCTATGAGTTGCCCATGAGTGGTATTTTTCTTCCAGATAATAGGGATTCCACACCCCTATTGTATGCATCTTTGTGCCTTAGTAGATTGAGGACTCCGCGCCCTAATCTACTTTAAAGATCTAAGATTCCACACCTTGATCTTTTTTAAATATTCAGGACTCCGCACCCCAAACATTTCCTTATAGATTCAAGACTCCGCATCTTTATATTTCATGGATTTAGGACTCCACGTCCTAATTTCCATGGCTTCTCATCTATTCTGCGTTGAAACTCCGCGTTTCACCTTAAGGTACTGATTGTAAGTTTATACCCATCTGATGGTTCGTTGGTAAGGTCTTCTTCCAAGACCTGCACACATCACAATCTCAATGATCAAATCAATCAAATGAATTTCATAATTAACTTATTCAAATTTTACCAAATATTGTGCATGACTACCACAGTCATTTTGGTTTTGGAGAAATGACTTCCGCAGTCATTTATAACTTGAGCATCCCTGTTGGCAATGACCAAGTCCCCTGCCACATCATGCTTAGTATGAGATTATGCACATATAATCATACAAATCATGTATCATCCATAAATCATAATTAACCATATGTTCCACATAACCATGATCGTCCATGGATCTGTGTCTCAATTCTAAATCACCATTCACATCAAACACCTATGTCCAAAATAGGATACCAAAAGAGAAAACATCGCTAATATTCTCTTAACCAAAATCAATCCTTGTGCACACAACCATATATATTATCATAAGCACACAACAACCAAGTGACCCAAACCAGGTCATAGCATATAAGCATGTACATAAGTCTTTGATACATAATATTATATCAAAATCACCATCTCTAACTGTCATCAAAGCTATCTCACTAATAAGGGACACTACACAAATGTCCTTTGGAAGAGCAAGAGGTCAAGGCAGAGGAAACAATAGAGGAAAAGGTAGAGGAAGAAGCCAAAAAAGAGGAGAAAAAAAAAACCCTGCAAACACTCAAGGAAGGGGAAACAATCAAAATCAGAACCAAGGCCAAAGCGGTAGCCAGAAAGGTGGAAAACAACATGCTCATGGACAAAGGTATGACAAATCCAATGTCGAGTGTCATTATTGAAAAAAATATGGGAATTATGCCAATGAATATAGGAAGAAGCAGAATTACATGGGTAATAGACCCAGTTCCAATTTTACTATAGAAAATATTGGCCAAGATAAATTGTTTTTAGCATGTAATATGGCTGAGGAAAAGATTGAAGATTTATGGTTTCTAGATTCAGGATGTAGCAACCATATGATAGGAAACATTGCTATGTTTTCTATGTTAGATGAAGATGTGAAGTCTCAAGTTACATTGGGCACAGACACTAAGGTATCTATCACAGGAAAAGGCATAGTAAATGTCTTGATAAATAAAGGAGAAAAGAAGAGCATATCTGATGTATATTATGTACCAGGTATGAAATGTAATTTTTTAAGCATTGGACAGCTCATCCAAAAGGGCTACAATCTTTTCTTTGAAGATGATGTATCCACCATCATGGATAAACCACCAAGCAAACAATGTATTGCTAAAATAAGGATGACAAGTAATAGAATGTTCCCTCTCAGGATGAGGGCAGATTTGAAGAAAAGAGAAGAAACGACAGTGGTGACACGAGACATTCGAAAGAAAAGAAAAGGATGAAAATTGGTTATGGCATTTGAGATTTGGACATCTCAACTTTGGAGGTCTTAATTTGTTACATAGGAAAGGAATGGTAAGAGGATTACCATTGATTGAGAAACTAAACAGCCTATGTGAAGGTTGTACCTTGGGTAAACAACACAGAGAAAGTTTTCTATCAGGAAAAAGAATAAGGGCAAAGGCACCCTTAGAAATTGTCCATTCATATTTGTGTGGAGAAATTCAAACACCCTCACTTGCAAGAAGCCTTTATATGCTGACTTTTATTGATGATTTCACAAGAAAAACACGGGTTTATTTTTTGAAAAATAAAAGTGAAGTGTTTGAAAAATTCTGCCACTTTAAGGCACTTGCTGAGAACCAAAGTGGGTAGCATATCAAGGTGTTAAGGACTGATAGAGGAGGTGAGTATATCTCAAAATAATTTCCGTGTTTTTGTAGAGAAAATGGCATACAAAAAAAATTTACAGCAAGGTACACACCGCAGCAAAATGGAGTTGTTGAAAGGAAAAATAGGACCATCATGGATATGGTAAGGAGTATGCTAAAGGAAAAACATTTTCCAAATGATTATTGGGTTGAAGCTATACATTGTGCAACATATGTTCTAAATAGATACCCAACAAAAGCAGTGATTAATAGAGTTCCAGAAGAAGCATGGAGTGGGATAAAACAAGGTGTCACCCACATGAAAGCTTTTGGTCGTGTGGCTTATGCACAGATTCTAGATCAGCTAAAGAAGAAGTTGGACAGAAAGGGGGAGAAGTGTATTTTTATTGGATACAGTGAGGAATCCAAATCTTATAGGTTGTATAACCCATCCACCAAGAAATTTATTGTGAGTAGCAATGTTTAGTTCATTAAAGAAGAAGCTGGAGATGGATTCATTGAGAAAATAGTCAATGTAAAGAAATGTTTGTCTCATGATGAAAATGAGGATGATATGGCTGAAATACATCCATCATTAGCACCACTACCTCCACCAATAGAAGGAAAACAAGGGACACCACAAGCTAGAGTAATAACACCCTTGAGAAGTAATGAGAGTGCTTCTCCAAGCACACCACAAGGAGCAGATTTGAGTGCTTCTTCAAGCACATGTACACCAAATGAAAGAGGAACAAGATTCATAAATTTGAATGATATTTATGAGAAAGAGACAGAAAATGAAGGTATGAACTCTTTATTTGCTTTATATTACCATGCATATGATCCTATTCATTTTGAAGAAGCTATAAAATATAAGAAATGGATAGATGCTATGGATGAAGAAATTAATGCCATAGAGAGAAATAAAATATGGGATTTGGTTGAACTCCCAAAAAGTAAGGAAGTCATTAGAGTGAAATGGGTCTACAAGACCAAAAGCAATTCTAAAAGGTAAGATTGAAAGACACAAGGCCAGACTTGTTGTCAAAAGATATAAGCAGCAACATGGAAGAGACTATGAAGAAACGTTTGCACTGGTTGCAAGAATGGAAACATTGAGAGAAGTGATATCCATAGCAGCATAAAAAAAATGGAAGGTTTATGAAATGGATGTAAAATAAGAATTCCTAAATGGAGTATTGATGGAAGAGGTTTATGTTGAACAACCTCTAGGCTATGAGAAAAAGGGCCAAGAACACAAAGTTTTCAGATTGAAGAAAGCTCTTTATGGGCTGAAACAAGCACCAAGAGCATGGTACAGTAGGATAGATTCCTATCTACTGGAAAATGGGTTTGAAAAGTGTGAAGGAAAACCCACATTATACATCAAAGAGAAATATGGTAAGATGTTGATTGTTGTTTTATATGTTGATGATGTGATATTCACAGGTAATGATGATTACCTCATTGAAAATTTTAAAAAGGTCATGAAGGATGAATTTGAAATGATTGATATGGGTCTGCTGAAATACTTCTTAGGAATAGAAGTAGAGAAAAATGAAAATAAAATATTTATCTCTCAAGCTAGATATGTTGAAGTTTTGGAAATATTTAGCATGAAGGATTGCAAGGCAGCAATTACACCGACAGTAATGGGATTGAAACATAGCAAAGAGGACAGCAGCAAGGATTTTGATCCTAGCTTGTACAAGAGCATAGTTGGCAGCCTCATGTATTTGACTAAAACTAGGCCTGATATTATGCATGCTTTTAGTTTTATTTCAAGATTCATGGAGAAGCCAAAAGAAGCACATTATCAGGCAGCAAAATGAATTTTGAGGTATGTCAAAGGAACTAAAAGGTATGGTATTTTGTATACTACTTCAGAAAATTCTGAGTTGATTGGATACACTGATAGTGATTGGGCTGGAAGTGTAGATGACCAGAAAAGTACATCTGGTTATGTTTTTCATATGGGTTTAGGAGCTATTTCATGGGCTTCTAAGAAACATCCTATTGTAGCATTGTCTATAGCAGAGGCAGAGTATGTGGCAGCTACAATAGCAGCAAGTCAAGAAGTGTGGATGAGAAGAATGTTGAGGAGTTTATGTCAAGAACATGTAAAAGGAATAGTGATTTATTGTGATAATAGCTTGGCCATAGCATTTTCTAAGAATTATGTGCTTCACAAAAGAACAAAGCACATAGATGCTAAGTTTCACTACATCAGGGAGCTAGTGAATAATGGAGAAATTATTTTGAAACATTGCAGAACTCAGGAGAAATTTGCAGATATACTAACAAAGTCATTCAGGCATAAAATATTTGACTATTTGAGGAAATGCATGGGTATGAGAGATAACCCAACAATTGAACTTAAGGGGGAGTGTTGAAATGTTAACTTCAACTGCACTGCAACAGCCGCTTTCCAATTTTGTCTTCATGATTTATGTCAAATGTCGCTTTCTATTTCTGTTGAACAGTCAATTTGAGGTTAAAAATGCCTTACAACCTTTTTGGAAACATACTCTCTTTGTATACGGCAAAGTTTATTTTGGATTTAAATAACGCCACGTTGGAAGTGGACCCCATTTACAGCACACCAGAGACGTGGACCAATCAATGTTTTTTGCGTTGGTTTGGTGCCGACGTCAGCACACCCAAAAACAGACCCGAAAACTCTTTATAAAATATGTTCTAAAGTTTTCGCGTAACAAATGGCGATGACGTCACTGAGCCAAAGTGTTATGCGAAGATTTCATTAAATCCGGCTTATAATTCAGTTTGGAATCCATGGGCCATAGCACTGGCCAATCAAATGGTGTTTGTGCAGAGTTTGATCTTGGTGACGTCACGGCAAAGTGTAACGCAAATTTTGTTTGAGATTTGGTTTATTTGTTTTTGAAGTTCGGGCAGAAGGTTTAGTTTCATGTTTTGTTATAGTTTTAGGTTATATCATTTTTCATATCGCGTAATGAAAATTTGTTATAAAACTTGGGTTATATGTATAACGAACATAATACACATATATATTATAAACTCTGCGAGTTATAATATATATATGTGTGTGTTTTAACATATATCAATATATGCGCCATTGTAATGTGGGCCCTGAAGGCCTACATGGTTTACTTTTGTAGTTGTATGTTTAGTTCAAATAAGTGTTTCGCTACATATATAAAAAGCCCGAAGGCTTAATGAAAAAAATACATATGTTAAGAAAAGTACACAGCAGTGTAGTGAAAACACAAAAGACAGAGTTCTGAAAAGCACAGTGAGTGCATTTTTTTTTTGTAAGAGAGACAGAGAGAGTTTTAAGCACTATGTTTTGTAGCATTCATAGTGTAATCCCTCTGATAGAGGAAGATAAAGTTTTTGTAATAGATTTTTCAGTTAATGAAATAGAATTAGTTTGTGTCAACTTTGTCTATCAGTGAGAAATTTTTTTTATTCTCTATGTTTAAAGGAGAGTATTATTCTCTCAGTAGTTGTTCTGGAATTATCAGAAATTCCAACAGTGTTGAAGATTATTTTCGAGAGGAAACACAAGAACCTCCATTATATATTTGAACAGACTCTCATGTATAGATCATTCATTGTGAAAAAAAAAATACAAAACAAAATCAATGTGGGAAGCTTTTTAGATCTCATAGTCAATATTCGGTATCACTGTAGTCTGTTCGGCCGCTGCCCCTGCTTTTCTGCTCTTGAACCCCTGCGTCATAGTCTTCTAAAATAGGAGCTTGTCCTTCAACTTCAGCATGTGGAAACCACTCTTCACCATTTTTGAAGTATAGAGGCAACCCAAAGCCAACCTCCATTAAGAGTTCTCCATTAATTGCCAAGAATATAGAAAAATTCTAGCCAAAAGGTCACTGATTTTATGTTCTTCCCAAAGCTACAGACTAGCCAGGCACATAATTGGATTTTACCATAACTCTATCCACTTCGACTTCTCCAATGTTGCTCTCACTTCACTGAAGGGGGAACTAGGCTTTTTCGGGTCGGTGCAAGTTGTTGGTCAAAACATTTTACCCTCTCACGAAGAGGGCCAACAAAAGAAAACACATTACAAAGGAAAGGAAAGACAACTACATAAACTTAAAATCATCCACTAACAACAAGATGAAACCAATATATCACAGCGGAAATTGCATCACACACACTATTGCAAATGAATTTGGTAACTAAAATCGAGATTCCTTCATTAGCATAAGACAAATGTACATAACATGCAATCCTTCCGTGTTATAGCAGTAGGGAGGTTGTGCTTCCTCCAAAAGTCTTCTTACACACTAAAACCCTGGTATCTAAAAACTCTCAAGAGAGACCACCCTAATGAACCCACTCCAACCATAAAATCAATAAAATATATAATGAAAAGATAAGAGAATATTCCAAAAAAAAATATCTCTCTTCTTTTTACAAATTCATTTTTTTTAATGTCATTTACTTTTAATTTTACATTTAATCTTCTTAATTAACCAAAATTCACTCTTATTTAAACCAAATCACACTTAGGTTTCCAACATATATATATATATAAATATATATATATATATATATATATATATATATATATATATATATATATATATATATATATATATATATATATATATATATATATATACATACATAAAAGAACACTAAATCATTTCTGTTACTCATGGCAACTTTACAATTTGAACATCCTTCTAACTATCTCAAGAATAACATTTTAGTTCTCATCCTCTTCAAGTCACTTCATTTAACATTGTTGGTTTCTAGTTCATATGTTTGGAGTTTGCATGAATTATTCTTCCTTTTTTCACAATATGTTGCCGTGGTTTCTTCTTATGTTTTCCTCTCCACAGTGCCAACATGAAACTAGTTTTTCTTCCTATCCAACCTTCGAGGTTTCCTTCTATTTTTGTCAACATGAAATTCCTCTATACTTTGAGGGGCTGATGCATATTACAAAAATCCTTGTACGTATGATATATTTTGTATTGTTATTGTGTTTATTCTTAGCTACTCTTCTTGTCTTTTAGTGATCATTTTAATTTTTTGCTTGTAACTCTTTAGCTTAGCTTTCAACTTGTTGATGATTTCTAATGTTTCAAGAAAACTCTCCCTTTATTGATTTTGATGGACATGGTTGATAATATGTTGTTCCTCATTTTCATCCATCATTTCTCATTTTTTGTTGTAATTGTGTCTTCTTATATGATTTCACATACACTTTGTTGTTAGTTCTAATAGCACAAACAATTCAACTTGTTACCTTGACGTCATAGTAATATGCGTGTTGATCGGCTATGGTTCATACATCTAAAACTTAGATATATATATTGGTACTAATTAACCACATTAAAATCATAGCCTCAAAAAGCATAAGTTTTTCCTCTTCACACATGGATCAAAACTTATAAGATTTTCAAATTCATCATTGAATACCCACCACATAGAGGTGGTCTTGCAACATAGGAGGCTCTTCAAGATAGGATCAACTTTTATATTATTTATATATGCTAATCAACCAAATTAAAATCAAAATTTTACGAAATGCAAAAATCATAATATTGGTAGGTTTAAAAGTCAATCAAGAACAAACTACCATTCAAAAATTTTCTATTCGTATCATTTTAGAAACCAGATATCAATATAGCTTATGCCTAAAACATGCCATCTACAAATGGCACCCAAATGAACACAACATAAAAATACTAAGAAGCTGCACAGTCTATTACAGAGTGACAAATCTTAATCTCCAAAAGGCTAGTGTGGAACCTTTGCCTTTTTTCTCATTCATTTTATATCACACCCTCTCTAAGGGTTGAGCCTAGAATCTCTGATGCCACTTTGTAAGACACCCTTTTAGCCCCTTCGATTATTCTAAGGTAGTGAGAGGTGTTACATCAAGCTAACCTAACTTCCATCATCTTGTTTTGGAAATGGTGTCTCTGAATTTCTCAACTTTCATGAAGTCTAAGTCAAGCACCACCATTGTGATTTGTTCGTAGAGACATTTCCAAAGGCATAAATTTTGCATCAATCTCACACATGGAAAAAAACTTATAAGCTTTTAAAATTGTTTATTTAATACCCACCATATAGAGGTGGTCTTGCAACATAGGCATGGTTTTTCCACGTAGGCAAGGTCCTAGCAAGGTACACCCATGTAGAATTTTCTTGACACCCACATAGTACACCCATGTGGTGTGCAAGTCCCACTCATTCATTTGGCCATTCCAGACCTTCCAGTACATATTTCCACATGGAACAGGTCTGAACTACCAAACCCTCATGTCAGGCCAGTTGGGCTAATCGGGTCGTCTAGGTCCTTGACCATTCGGGGCATTTGGGCCAACTTCCATTCAGGACTTCCGCTATAATTTATAAATGTAAAAGGGCCCAATATTGTAGTCCTCCATTCCACCTAGGGCTCCATGATTCGAGCATTCACTATGATAATCAAACCCTGAAGGGCCTCAAACTGTGAGTGTACCGAACCAATGAAATCTATTTAAAACATTAGTTAATAATACCACATGGCCTTGCTTCGGATTGTTCCTTCGAAAGAAAATAAGTTTTCTGATTAAAAAAATAACTCGAGGGCCACAACCTAAATCAAACCCGTGTATTATGAAAACAACTCGAAGAAAAAAAAAATTATTCTAGATTTTATCCCAAATTTGGTTTGATGGATACAATTAAATAGTAGATCCCTTGTTAAGAATAAACAAGGACTGTTGCTAAGCAACAAGTCCTTGCTCGGGAGGGAGTGTAATTTTAGATTATAATTATTAAATCATGAAGTTTTGTGGGTGATTAAAATATATATTAGGTGGCCTGTTATTAACCCTTCATGTTTTTATGATGGAAGTCAGCTTATTCCTAATGGATTGTCATCCAAAGCATGACCTGAACACAACAAAAAATTATATAATTAAAAATGTTTGATTCAGTGAAGCCTTAAACAAAACAATTAATAAAATGCAAATAAATGAAGAAATAATGAGTGAAAATGTTTCTTCGTTTGGTGAAATGTCATTCATGTCGAGTGTTATAAACATCGAACACTTTTAGACATAGAATTCTAAATCTACAGTCTCACATTCATTGCCATGGGGATTCATGAAATTTTAACACATACCTTGGAGTAGAGGTAAAATCTCAGAGTGTCATCCTCCTAACCGTTGGAAGTGGTAGTGGCATGAGCTAAGGTTCATAGCTTTGCGGTTGGTGGTGGTAGTGGCACGAGCTAAGGTTCACATCTTCATCGTGTGCTTTCGATGAAGGTACCAATTTAACATAGACCCGTTGTTTTCCCAAATATCCTTCGCACATGGATAGAAAAAGGCAAGTGGATGGAAACATGACCTCGATACTTACTTACACAGGGATACATCCATCATGTAACCTAACCTCATGCATCAATGTCATCGAAGCTAGTGCATTCTGTAATCGAACCTCTATGTGTAACCTCCAATGTGTAGCTTAACTCAAGCTATTTTTAATTTCCAGCTGCCAATGCACTTCCATAAAATGCAGAAGAAAACAACCACGTGGTAGTGAGGAAATGAGATTTTTTGCATTCCTACAACAATTCTCGCAATGCTAGTTATATAAAATAACCATGAAACATAAAATACAATCCTTTCCCTCAGCTTTGTTGCACCAAGAATCTGAGCTCGTTTCTTGTGTCATTGATGGCCAATATCTCAAACACCTAATCAGTGTTTTATCCCTGAATAACATCACAAGGAAGGGTCAGGGAAAATTTTAGGGGCGAATTTTAGCCCAAAGGCAAATTTTAAGAGGTTTAAATTTTAATAGGGCGAATTTTTTATATAAAACCCATTTTCTATAGTTTTATAAAATTAGCCCTATAATTATTTTAAAAATAATTAATTATTAAATATTAGCCCACCAAAATAAATGCCCATAAAACTAAAAAAATGGAATTCGCTCCCCATTTTTTTTGTTTGGAGCATATTTCAATAACATTCGCTCCCGATTTTCTTTGTTCGGAGTAGATTTCAATGGCATTCGCCTGGATTTACTGGATCTGAGGAAGGATTTAGAGTGATTCACCCCATTTCTATGGGCTAATGAGGTATTTTTGTCTTTTATTATTGCGAGTGCGCGGGCCATCAGTAGTTCAGTCGATGCTCTCATGGGATTTATCTCATGGGTCTCAACGGATTGTCATTCAAGCATTATTGGGAAAAATTAGGCTATGATGATGGTTGGTATTGGAGATTCTGAGTGCAGCAAAAGAGAGGTTGGAATGGTTTATTAGGAGGATTTTGATGGGCTGTCAGGGGTTTTTGTTGTGGCTGCCATGGAAAGGTTAGGTTGAAGATCGGTCGGTATTGAGGGGATTGGGGAGGGTATTAATTCTGTTTACATAAGCTTTCGAGGTTAGGCCAAAGATATGTATTTGGTGAAAATGGGTCAAGCGCAGGGGAAATTTTTCAAGGATTCTTTGAAGGGGAAAAAAATATTTCGCCGTTATTGGGTCGGAGAAGTGGTTGGGGCTTGGAAGGGGCATGGAAGTTGATTGTTGGATATGAAAACCTACTAGATCAATGGAGGTGGAAATCGATGGAGGTGAAAACTTACAAGATCTGGACGCATTGACTGATGACAGTTGCACGCATTGACGATGAATTCAAAGTTTCTCATCTATGATGTATTACTTTCTCTCTGCATTTATGTTAGAATTTCCATTTTAGTTGGAACTGATTTTTTTGTGCTTGTCGTTCTACCTAGAACTGACCTTATGTCTCAGCATTGTTATTCTACTTAGAGTTGTTTCTATGTTTGCAAAACTGTAGAGATTTACTGGAGACTGCGGTTTGGTAACATCGATACATGGATGACTAGTGTCTCTAAGACTGGAATGTTTATTGAATCAGAAAGGGCGAGGACAGTGGGACCAGATTTTGGTGATGTCGAGATGTGATAGTGAATAACATTTCAATTACTTTGATTTTGCCTATGGTTAGGTGCATTGAACAGGTGTGAAACAAAATTGTAGGAGGATATGCTCTGTTCATGACTGTTTCTGTGAACTTGGAAAAAGTTAGATGAACTGGGTAAGGCAAGCTCTACATTTGCCAGTGTAGGTTTGTTGTGAAATGATAATATTCACCAGGTTTTCTTTAAGTCATGAAGTAAATTCATGAAACATTCCAAATTTCCATCAAGGTGTAGATATTCCCCCTTTTATACTCATGGTTTTTGACGTGTTTGGACTGGCGGTATGGCCATTTTACATGGGGAATATTTTCTGGAGCTCATTATCATCTTTATACTTGGCCTTACTTCTGGTAGTCCACTTATCAAGGTCTTTAACCTTGAGGATATGGAATTGAAGGAATCTGTCGTCTTGAATGGGTTTTCTGGAATTGTTGATGATAGTAAAACTGGAAGTAAATGTGACATTGGAAATTCATCCTGTGGTTTTCATGACATGGAGAAATTAGTTTTATGTGAAGAAGAATTGAAAGGGATTGGGTCATTGAATACCAGTGGTCAGCTTAATACTAGATTGTAGTTTGATAATGATGTGCTGATCACTGGAGAAGGAAATTTAGAGATTCTATCGCATGTTTCTGTGGGCTCTCCATTTTCAGGTTGTCTGATCAGTATTAATATCTCAGGGGACTTATTATTGGCTGAGTATGCATCTATTTTAGCACGGACATTGATCGTACTTGCAGGAAACTTATTTTTACAAAATAACTCTTTCCTGAAGACAACTGCATTAGGTGGAGCACCACCCCCCCAAACGAGTGGAACACCACTCGGTGTTGATGGCGCAGGTGGAGGTCATGGAGGTAGAGGTGCTTTCTGCATTAAGAGTGATGGCAAGGATCCAGAAGATACTTGGGGTGGAGATGCTTATGCTTGGTATACTCTTACGAAACCCTGGAGTCATGGAAGTAGGGGTGGGACAACAAGTAGGGAAGGCGAATTTGGTGGTGGGGGAGGTGGGCGTGTCAAGATTATTGCAAGGAGAATTTTGAATGTCAATGGATCTATTAGTGCTGATGGAGGAGATGGAAGATTGAAGGGTGGAGGAGGCTCAGGAGGGAGCATTATTATCAGTGTGCCTAAATTGTAAGTTAACTCTATATTTTTATGCCTGCATCAGAATTACCTAAAGCAGTATTCTCTGCATGTACATACCTTTCCCTCTGGCATTGTGGGTGTTCTGGAAGAAATAATTCAACAAACACAACATATATCATATGATACATAGGGACATTACTTATGTGAGATTTTATGCCAATGTTTTGCTGTCTATTTGATCAGTTTTTATTGATGTGATGAGTATGTATAGTGATATTCACCAATCCCAACATAATGAAGTTGTAGAAATCATTTAATGAAATTTGTATGTAAAACAATATATGTTGATTCCTCCCATGCCCTCCCCCACGCCCCCCCCCAGTATTTATTTTTTGTATCAATTTACTGTTTTGTGAGTGAAGCTTTGAAGTAACCTTTTTGTTGTCTTTTCTTGTCGTGTTTTGTTCCTCTGAAATACAAATATTGAAAATATTTTTAAAGATCTAACAAGATTGTAATGGGATATCATAGTCTTGAATTCTTGATTAAATCAGTGTAACGTTTTGTAAATATCTCCAATTTCTCATGAGTTTTTCAGGTTGCCAATTTGTTTGGTGGTTTTAGAATTCTTCATGTCTAAGTTTATTCTTGTTGATTTTTTATGATATGTTCCCCCATATTTCTACTAAATTACTTTCTGAACCTTCTGCGATATATCCCCTCAAATGATATTTGAAACAATGCTATAGAGTGTTCAAGGATCTGGGAAATACATTTTAAGCTTTTAACTTCTAGTATAAGTGCCATGGATTAAATAAATGCCTTTTAAAGTATTTTTGGGACAAAAAAGGGGCTACTCTTTAAGAGAATACAATATTGTATCAGAGTTCAACAAGAATTCCCAAGTTCAGAGATATTGTTTTAAGTACATGACACAGAGTTTTCTGTAAATATCTGATAATGAAGCTTGTTTAGCACTAAGAAGCCTTCACTTATATTAGAGCAACATTCTTAAATGGACATAAAGATAAAAGCTCCATTAAATTCGTAGTGGATTTACTGACACCATTACCTGATAAATTAAAATGGAAATACACAATTGCAGTACCCATTTTGATGCCTGGAATCATAATCTATTACCCCTTCCCACAACTCTGCTGATATAACACCTTTGTATTGCATTATATATCCATAATTGCTAAAGTGCCTTTACACCAAAGATCCTATTGATTCTGGTGTAGTTTGTCACTTGTGTTGTTGTTGTTTTGTTTCCTAACATTAAAACTTGCTACTATAAGGCCATAAATTCCATCTGCTGATGCTCATTCTTTATGTCTTGCATCACCATCTCTAGGAAGATATTACACATTGGTTCTACTTGCTCAAGTCTGGGCTGTGACAACGCAGTGGTCGATTTCATACTTCATGTTGCAAATGATCCCAACTGAAGTCAGATATCCGCTCGCACGCAGTGTGGCTGAGGTTGGTTGCTCTAATCAATTATGAACATAACTCCTGCCTCCGTTAGGAGAGGCATCTTAATATTGCAATTTCCAACGGCAACGTCTTGGTGAAATTGCAAAGAAACAATGTTGTCTACCAAAACATCAGTCATAGAATTGCACTCATAATAGAGTGCAGCACAATGTCCACCCCAATTGACAACTCATCTATGAATGCAACAACTATAATAGTAGTAGAATTGAATTTTTGACCAAAACATGTAGAAACATTGCCATTGACAGCACCTGCAACTATCATTTCAGCTGTAAAAAGTCCATGAGTTTTGTAACTTCAAATATTGCCAATTTAGGTGGACCCATTTTGCAAAGACACATGTAACAGATTCTATCAACACTGATCAGAGCACACCAAAAAAATGGGACCCAAAATGGTGAATAAGACAAGAATAATTATTAACAGAATTTAACATACCTCCATTGCCTCGGAGAAGAAGAAAAATCTTCTGCAATGCACCTATAATGTTCCTTTTTCTAGTATTCATTATGACATGGTTAGGTATCAGGATGGACTTTCAGAGTTGGGGGCAGACAGGTCACAGATGCAGGTTAGAGTTATTGGCGGGCCTTGGAGGCTTTTGGAAGGGTTTTGGGGAGTTATTATGAGATCTGATGGCATTCTCTTGGTATATTCCACCATTCTCACAGTTTGCCTTTCGTTTCGTTGCATTCCGACAACTTTAAAAAAATTGAGTTATTACTGGGCCTAACTCAATTAATTACGCCTAAGGTGGCATAACTTAATTAATTATGCCTAAGGTGGCATTTCGGGAGGAATTCTTACAAGAACACCTTAGTGTAATAGCTCGTTGGAACCGGAACGAAAAGATCTACAGGATGGGATGGCTAGAAGTGATTTTCAGTGACCTCAGGAGGCATGGTGGCTAATTGACCATTTTCCCACATTAAAAATAATATTTTAATTAAAGGAAATGTGCTCAATGATTAAAATAATAATAAAATAAGAGCTTCTAGGGGAGTCCATCAGATCTATAAAAAGAGGAGGAAGGACCATTAAATATATTCTTGGATTTGATATTGCTTCTTGTATGTGAGGTTGAGAACCCGGTTCTCTACTCCATTGGTAGCCTTAGGACATAAACCCTCAGGTGATTTAGAGAGATTGGGCGAGCATGCATCTCCCCTTGGTGAATTCATCCAAAATTCACAGGAGAGCTTAGTAGTGATATTTCAGTCAGTTTTGGTGAAGAACCTGTGCAACATTGTAACAAATTCTCGAGGCTAGTTCTTTCTCAGCTATAGCAGTTTCTTCAGCATGTAAAACCCCCAGTTTATATATATGATAAATAAAGCCGAGGTTTTTCTCCATTATGATGTTATTATATGGTTCTATGTTGTTGAATTTTACATGGCAATGTTCTATTAATGCATGGAATTTTTATATGGAGCATTTGTTGAGTTAAACTTTGTGAAGATTGCAAAAAACTTAGTTTGGTATATTACAACACCTTATTGTTACAATTTCCAACATATATCTGGGTGAAAGAGCAACGAAAAAGTCTTCTCTGACAAATTAATGCTATGAGCTGCTACAGTCATTGAGTGAAGCACATTGCCTACTCCACTTGACAACTTATCTATGAATGCATCCCAACTAAAATAGAAACATAATTTTCTTCTCCATCAGTGCATATAGGAACACCACCATTCATGGTGTTAGCACTTAAAATTGTCCAGTTGAAAGCTAACTAGGGAGGGTGTGTAGCAAAAACGCTGAGAGTATAATTTCTCTCTATATATATACATGAATGAGTTGAATGCACTGTTCTCATGACAGTATACCTTTTAGGCATTGACGGGTCATGAGAGTGAATGTGTGATCAATGACATTTCATTAAATATTGACTAATTTATTGATTATTAATATTTATTATGTTTGTAGCATTGCCATCTCCTTAAAATTTGTTGGGGATATGTCAACGAAAATATTCTATTTTGCATGATGAATCTTCTTCTGGTTTAATGTACCAATTCAGTGTTAATCACTTTTTCTTAAAAACAAAATTTACCTTTTATAAAAATTTAGGTTGCCACTAGCTTCAACTTCATTTTACTTTTTCCAAGTGTAAATTCTAAGTCCAACGATAATGCTACAATTTATTTAATAATATTTTTCCTTTGTGAATTATATTAATCTAATTTCTAGTAATATAGTCAATTGAAGGGGTTCAATAGTAAAGGAAGGCATAAAAGAAAGGGGTTCAAAAATAGGCCAATACTAAATAGAGAAGCCCCAGTTGGAATTGTAACTAGGTTTGTATTTCATGTAAAAAAAAAGAAAAATTCTTATTATTATTTTTATTATCTATCGAGCATGTTCTTTGTTTTTGGTCAAAACAAAATGTTAAAGGGTATGTTCTTTATTTGTAAATATCATTTGTATCTCCACTCTGCCAAGTTGTCCTTCTTAGTAGACAAGTCAACATGCTCAAAGGACGTGACCCTTCACATAAAGTAACAACTATATATTGGCATATGTACTCCTTCACCAAGTAAGCAATTTGGTGTAAATCTGTGAAAAGAAATTCAGACATCTAAGGTTGGCTTTTCTGTGGTACACGAACTTAATAAGATGCTAAGTTTTTGTGAAAAGACATGCTACAAGAGGAGTCAACACCATTATTTCTGATGTATGCAGAGCTACAAGGGAGACATTATCTCTATAATGCTGCGAGTTTCCATTAGTACAATATCTCTATGATAGTGCGAATTTCAGCGAGGCACATTCCTTGTGATGATATGAGCTTCAAAAAGGCACATTCTCCTATGATGATGCAAGTTTCTTGGACAAACATCATGTTGATTTTTGGTGGAGGGATGACTTGGAAGTTGGATCTTCTAGTTACGACTTGGGTTTCTCTTGTGGATGAAGAATATATAAGGAAATGATTGATGGCTTTTCCCCTTATGGATTTTTCCCTAGCCTCTGGCCTAATCTTTGGTGTTTCTTGTCTTTTGTGCTTTGCATTTGTGTGTTTCTTGATGACCTAATGAATGAAGTAATAAGAAAATGATATTAACACATATATAAACAGTCACAAGTAATTACCATGATTAGAAATTCTATCATCTGTTTGATATTCAACATGGTACCTGAGCTAGGAAGGTTGAAGAGAAATCATCTAAGAAAGGAATGAGAGCCTAAGGAGGGGTAGAAGGTTTGTCCAAGGCCTATAAGGCAACCGAGTTCACCAGTGGAGGAAGGACTGTGTCCTTGCATGATTCTGGGCTAGATAATCTACATTTTCTCTTTGTGTCTTAGGCTAAAATCTCTTTTTTGTAGCAAGCAGGGCTGAGACCCTTAGTTGGCTGGGAAAGAGGGCCAAAAGGCATATGATATATCAAATGTGAGGGACAAGTTTCCTCATTGTGTTGTATTGGAACTTAAAGGCTAGAAAGGGGAGTTAACATTGAAATTTTTTATGACTGTGGTAACCGTAGACAAAGAACAAAGTCAGTGATACTTTTCTGAGGCTTGAGAGTGAGTTTCAGAGGCACAAGTTAATGTGAAGTTCTTGTGGCATATTCTGTCTCTATGATGTGAAGTTCCTATGGTATATTCTATCTTTGTAATGTGAGTCTTTGTGATAATATAACTTTCTGCAATGCGAATTTTTGTGACATGACATACCTTTCTATGATGCGAGTTTCTATGGTGATATATCTCTCTATGATGCAAGTTCCCGTGGACATCATAAATCTCTTGAGATCCGAATCAAAGATAACTTGTTAAAATTGGCAAGTAGGGCCAGAATCCACCTTGGACAACTCATATGATGGAAATGATATTTTTGTTGGATTCCTCTTTCTGAGAGGTGCAAGATTGATCTAAAGATCATCTTGTTTGGATGAGCAGAAGTGAGATTCTGAATTTATTCTCTCACACATGTGCAAATTGTCAAGGTCAACCAGAAGTCTCATGTAGGCTCATAAGCCCTAATGGATGTGTCTCCACTCTCAACGAAGGATATAAATATGAGATACCTCATCCTCATTTTGGACATCATCACTCATCACATTTCTCTCTCCTCTCTTCATTGGTTCGTATAAGGAGTAGCCTCTCTTTCACTTCCAAAGGCATGATTAAATGTGGTTACTTCCTGACTGTTTTAGCAATTGTGGAGCACTGATCATTTACACACAAAACTCTACTGCTTGGCTCATTTTTCAGGTAGGGTTCATCTCCCCAGTGTCGCATCCTTAGGGAAAGGTAATATTCTAAAATTTAAGCATGTTGACAAGCGTTGGATCCAGAATAAATTTGACCACATGTTAATTTCACACACTCAGTTTGACTGATACTTTGACTGTTGGTTTGACTGCATTGAGGTTACTGAGACTGGTTTGTCTGGGTTTAGACCGAAGAGTTCCATGTTATCTGACTCATCGCATCGCCTTGTTAGGCATCCCGTCGATTTCAGGTTTGACCTGATTGATGTTTGATGCAAAGATTAAAAGTAGTATTTTGAAAATATTTTACTTCAAGCAGAATTTGAAGAATAATAAGAATATTTGATCAAAGGGTTTTCCCCACATTTGGGTTTTTCCCTGGAATCCACCAAATATTATGTTCTCTTGTCTTGGTTTGTCTTCTTCTTATTGTTCATATTCGATCAACGTTTACTATCATTGTTAGCGTGATTTCTAATATGGAAATTGATATTGGGCTAATAAGAAAATATTGAAGTAAATTGATCTAAAGCATAGAACATACCATTGTTATCTAAAATTAACATGGGATCAGAGGCCATGTGAAGACAAAGCCCAAGCTAGAGTGATAAAAACAATCGCCAATATTTGTTGGACAAGGTCAAGGGTAATTGGCTTCCTCATCATATTTCGAATTTTAGGACAAGCTCAATGATAAGAATGATTACAATGCATGAAAGATGTCTCTTGACTTGACTTTGAAAGAATCACTCCGAGTCCCAAAAAACACATATTTCCAGCCTTTTAGGGTAGCAGTGAACCTTCACACATGGACTTGGAAACCCTTTCTTTGTTCTAATATTTTTTCTTGTTCCATCTCAAATTTAACCTATTATATATTAACGTTGGCATTGATGTGGATAATATTTTTCCATTTGGATTAATTTTTTCACACTAAAATCATTGTTTGATCATTTGGATAATTTTTTTATATTGTAATTCCTCATTTCTTGTTGAATTATATTTTTATTGTTATTTTTTGCAATGAACTAATTACTATGAATGTGTAGGAGAAGTCAATATTTAGTGTGCATCACTATTAATTGATATAATCATAAAGACCTTCTTCATATATGATGACTGGCCATATCAAGTAGTTGTGGAGGATGCCATATCAAAAGCACTAAGAGAACCAACATTTGTAAAAACATTTTCTGCTCCACTTGTTAGATGGTAATTTAATTTTTAGACGGTCATGTCTTGATGTAGGGGCATAATTTAATTTTCTGATTTTACCTTGGTAATTTCTAGAGAATTTAGTTTGTTAGATTGAATGGTGATGTGTGTCAAATAAATGGATTTATTTCTAGGTGGAGCTCGAGATCATCCGGAGGATCATGAGATAACTATTGTCATGATAATTTATTTTGTTATTTTGGGTTGATTGGATCGTATATTTTTGGATCTCAAACGAATTGTAATTAATGTCGAAACATATTAATAAAAAAATGTGTTAATTTTTAGTTAACGATGATATTTTCTATGCTTGGAGTAATTTACTTCAATATTTTAGCCCAATTAAATTTCCTATTTAGCAATCACATTAACATTGACAGTAAATGTTGATAGAACATAAGAAAATAAATAGAAGACAATCCAAGAAAAGAGGACACAATATTTTGGCAGATGCCAGGGAAAAACTCCAATGTGGGAAAAACCCTTTGATCAAATCTTCTTATTATTCTTCAAATTCAGCAGAGAGAGAAAGTACAAGTTATAGCAGCCAACATGATACAATACATCATACAATACATAGGAGTGGTATGGCTATGAAGTTCAATATGAAATAATCTATTGATTGCTACTATTACTATTATATAAGGGGTTCTCCTCTAATGGCCATTTATTAGCTATGTGAAGAAGGATTTGTGGAATTTGTATTTACTATAAGATTGTGTATAGCTGAGTTGCAGACAACTAAGTATAATTTGGTAGGAAGTTTGGAGTATGTGTAATTCATAATGATATTTTCTTCTCTTCATTGAAAACTTTTCAATGTGTGAGTTTTGACCTAAGACATTACATGATCAATGTGTCAAGGCTCAAAACTCGACCTATATGTCAACTACTTCTTATGATCGTTCCTAGGAACATGAATCCTAACTTTTGTAGGTTTAAAATTTATCACAATTTTTCTCTATTGTGGTCGAATTTGTGGATATTATCTCAAAATTTATTTAAGGTATGATGGATCTAAATTCCTTATGAAATTTTAACACTATAACAAACTTTGGTGCAAATTTTTGATCAATTATCACTTGGTTAGTGTTATAGATGTTAATAAAAATTTTGTGTGCATGCATGAGAGTTGGGTGCAAATGCTCAATGTTGTGTAGCATTAGTGTGATAAATATGGGATACTGCAAATCATAGTTTTGAAGATTAGACTAATTTTACTCGTACCTAATCAACTCAGTCAAGTTTATTGTTGGTTGATGATTAAATGTTGGTTCAATGGACAGAAGATCTTGCAGGCCTGAATAACAAAAGGAAAAATGGAGCCCATCATGGGGTTCTCTTTGTAATTATCCACCACTTCTACCTTCCATGCTTCCTCAAACTCCTCTCCAACTCAATATCAGTACTAGTAGTAGCATGAGAAACAACACTACACTTAGTAGAACTAGAACGCATTTTCCAAACTGCACGAGAACTACCTCCCTCACGAGTCACCATGTGCCATGCTTGGTCTTGGTGGTTCGCTTCCTTGAACTCCTGGTTCAACTACCATATATTCATTGGAACCAACACCCCGAACTTCACTAGACAACAATTCGTCATTTTGTACTAGTGATTCGCCATGATTTTACAAGATAATATAATCTCGTGAGAGATTCGCAAAAAAAATTATATATACATATTATATTATTTTTTTAAATCGCCTTCCATTTTTCCTATATATCATGGGGATTCGCCCATTTATTATACATATAAATTTAGGGGGGTTCTTAAAATTTTCCCTGGGAAGGGTTCATCAAAGGATTATTACATTTGACCCAACTTGTTAAGTCCCTATATTAATAGTGTAGTCCCTTATTATGTTAGTGTAGCCCCCTTATTGTTATTGTTGTACCCTTGTAACCCCCATATTGTTATTAATTTTCCCTTACATTATTATTGTTAGGTCGGCTAGGGTTACATTGTGGCCCCACTAGGATTACATTGTGGCCCCATGGACTCCTATATATACAAAGGAGGTTTTGTCATTTGTCTCATCCAAGAATTGTTCATTAATGTAATGTATTGGAAGTTGCCCCCTCGAAGTGGCTTATTTCTAAGGCATTGATATCTCTTTTATTCTATTTTTGGAGCTAGTTTCACAACATTTGGTATCAGAGCTTTCGATTCTAGGGTTTTGCTGCTCCAAACAGGTCATCGTAGAATTTTCGCTATAATGTTCTTTCTACGAGGGTTCAAAAGCTGAAATCTTTATAGTGAGAATATGAAATCCTGAGGAACATCTTTGCAAAATTTTAGAGCTTCGCTTGCAATATTTTTGGAGATATGATCTATTGAAGTTAGAGCTTTTTGCAGGCTTCTGCATTTCACTTAAAAAGGTCATCGCGGAAGTTTTGATATAAATTTTGTTCTACGAAGGTTCAAAAGATGAAATTTTTAGAACGTGAATCTAAAATCCTGAGGAACATCATTGCAAAATTTCAGAGCTTGGTTCGCAATATTTTCAAAGATATGATCTGTGGAAGTTAGGTCTTTGTCAGACTCCTGAATTTCATCTCAAAGAGGTGATCGTGGGAAAATATTCATAACTCTCTCTCTCTGAGCATCAGATTGGAATTTTGTAAAAAGTGACTGGAAGTACACAGACTTTAGTTTCTTGTCTATAAATTTCAGAGCCAAAGGAGCAAACATTGATACGTGGAAAGTCATACAAGTTCGCTCTACTGAAGCAATCCATAATTAGGTCATTGTGGGAGATTGGACATAACTTTGCCTTGAAGAATCCAAATCAAGTTAGACCTATGGCATTTGAAAGATGCTTTAGAGGACTACTATAGGCGCTAATTTTAGATATTTAGGATCTGAAATTCTAGAGATAACTCAATTTCAATATCAAGCTCCTCAAAAGAAAGTAAAGGGTGTGTATTTTTGTTTCCCGAATTGCATAAGTCTTGTTTGAAGAATCAAGTTGAATTGATTCCATCGGAATATTTAGAATAGATATCAGTATTGGATTCTAAAATGACCCCATTTATGGCACTTTATGGATATCATCCATCATCCATCACATCATCTTTAAGAAAAAATTCGAAGGTTCAAGTAGTGGAAGAACACATCAAGCATCAACAAGAAGTTCTTCAACTCTTAAAGGATAACCTGAATTTGGCACAAAATAGAATGAAACAACAGGAAGATTAACATCATAGTGAGAGAAGATATGATGTAGGAGACTGGGTATTTTTATGGCAACAACCATACAAACAAATGTCCCTCAAGCAAGCTAAGAAGGATAATAAATTATCACCAAAGTACTATGGTACGTACAAGGTGTTGCAAAAGATTGGTACTATGGCATACAAATTGGAGCTTCCTGCTTCTTCACGAGTGCATCCAATTTTCCATGTTTCATGCTTAAAGAAGGTTATAGGTGCAAATATTCCAGTTCAAACAATATTGCCAGAACTTGATGAGGAAGGAAAAATAATATTGGAACGTAAAGTAGTCACGGAAACAAGAACTCGACAACTACGAAATCGATCAATTTCAAAGTATCTCATCAAGTGGAAGAACTTTCCCATGAAAGATTATACATGGGATGATGAGAATTATATATATAAGAACCTAGAGCTACTCAAGCGTTGAGGACAACACTTTTTTGAAGGAGAGGGGCATGTTAAGTCCCTATATTAATAGTGTAGTCCCTTATTATGTTTGTGTAGCCCCCCTTATTGTTATTGTTGTACCCCTATAACACCCATATTGTTATTATTGTGGCCTTACATTATTATTTTTAGGTCGGCTAGGGTTACATTGTGGCCCCACTAGGATTACATTGTGGCCCCATGGACTCCTATATATAGAAAGGAGGTTTTTCAATTTGTATCATCCAAGAATTGTTCATTCATGTAATGTATTGGAGGTTTCCCCCTTGAAGTGGCTTATTTCTAAGGTGTTGATATCTCTTTTCCTCTATTTTGGAGCTGGTTTCACAACACAACTTCCTTGATGCAAGCATAAAATTGCTAACTATAGAGAAGCATGGATCAGGCCATGCAGATTGTATCCATGGCAGGATATTCGGGGAATATCAAAATTGCGATGGTTAGTTCAATGCTCGAGCTGAATAAGTTTAAATCGTAGATGGAAACTGATCGAGAAGATTTAGGAACTCATAAAGGCTAAGGTTGGTCGATAAAATTCATGGTGCATCAGTTGCAAGACTGAAGGGCGCCACTCAAATAAATGTCCCCTGCTTCGAGGTCGAATTGTGCAGGAACCACAGACTGGCCCTTAGTCAAGGCAACCCTCATGAGGAATTGCACAAATGGCCACTATAGCACCTTTACAACATGCTGCCCCTTCCAAGACTGCAACTCCATGTCAAGGAATTCTCGGCTTTATCATTGAGAAGCACTCTATTTTTTCTAGGTTGAAGAGAGTAAGAAAGGTAAGGTGGACAGATCTAATTCTGACCTTCTAATATCAAGTATAGCCTAGTAGCCATAAAGAGATTCCATAAAGTACAAATTTGATAGGTATAGTTTGTTTCAGGTGTGAAGGTACATGTTCGCCTTTCATTGCAATATGTTTACGGTAGGTTTTAATGTCTAAATCATATAATGGGAAATCAAGCTCAATTGTACCGATATTGAATATGTGGTTTTTAGAATGGCATAGAGTATCAACTGAAGCAATTTTCCAAGAAATGTTGGTTCACAGCCAGGCCTGAAGAGCTTAGCTTTTCATTGATATCTCTTAAGAACAACGCTACAAAAATGTGCATGTTGTTCTTGATGAGTTCACCGTATAAATGTGCTTGTTGTTCTTCATGAGTTCGAGAAAACTGAAGTTCACACTCCTAAAGATAATTTTTCTGAGACCCAATTTCATGTATAAGCATCCTCTCTTTCTCGTCCTAATATGTACTATTCATTAATTCATGACTTTGTATTTTTTCTTAGTTCATAATTTACATAACCAGGTTCTTTCTTCCTCGACCTTAAAGCTCTAATTATGACTTTAATAAAACTAGAAAAGAAACACCCAATGCCTACAGTGCCAATTTATATGAATAAAAGATGCATGGCAGTGCTCCACATCAAATAGCCTGAAGATTTGTCAGTTACAGGATCGAGGTCTGCTATTGTAACCATGAACATCACCCAATTCCCCACTTCATAGAGAAGGTATAGATACAATATTATTATAAATTTTTCCCTGTCACATGAGAAAAAAAACATAAAAAAAACATACAGGCATCCATGTTAATCTATTTATCAATTTCAATATGAGGGTTACAAAAAATTGGTTCTGATGGTTTACCAAGAGGGAATCGCTAATCACTTCTCCCAGCCATGGAATCGCTAATCATTGCTCCTAGTGTTGGACTCGCATGGCACGCCACATGCCATTTTGAAGAGATGAAACATCTCTGTTGGTCAAACTTGAAAATTTATGGAACTCTACACTAGCCCTGCATTCCCTCAACCTGCTTAAACCCTCTTGCACTTATGTAAGAAAAAAAAACATGATAAAACATTAAAACATAAAATCTCCCTGGAACCTAACACTACACCATGAACATGAAAATAAATATATTTACATGGAAGTAGCCAAATCCACTCTAATCCATTAAGATCCATCAATTATAGGGTATATCCGCTTTATGGTGTATGAGATTAGACCAAGGTGCTCTGAGAAAACTCGTTCGAGGTAATGAAGATAATGAAGATAATGAATTTGATGGAGGGTGGGAAGAGCCTCACATCTCTACATGCCACCATAACAACATGCATTGTGTTGTTGGTACCTGCAGGCCACCACCGCAACATGCATCCACCTACCTTCCTTCAAGACTTTGCACGTGCTCACCTTAAAAACTTTGCATAATAGGAGTCAGTAGCATAATAACAAAGCAATGCGAAACATCGGATGAAACATCTAATGCTACTGGACTAATGCTAGCATTAGTCCACTATGAATTCCAATAACATAATTTTTTGCTGCTATTCCCTCTTGACCTAATGAACGAAATCCTTGTATGGATCTCTTCCTCGGGAAGAGGCCAAAAAACCTCAAAACTAGCCATTGGCCAAAAAGGACGGTGCAAGTAGTTGATAGGATATTAGAAAAGAAGAAAGACAAAATCTCACAAAAACTTTATTTTTAATGTTACGAATTTCCTAGGGAACTAATACTAGACTAAAAAATCAATTACTATAGTCCCTTGCTTGCTGGCAGGCACTAATAAGAGTATTTTAAGTCAAATTAAACATGATATTCTACCAAAACGGCCTTCTAATGACCTGATACTTAAATTTTTAAATTGTGTTATGTAAATCACTCATAGGAGGTCAAGAACCAAAAAACCAGAGAAATGAGAGAATTTTTTATATAAACAACATCATTAAACATTTTAACATGCTTGTAGTTGTAAAATAATTTAAAACACATTCATTCTTATACAAGAAATTGCTTCAAACAATAATAGACAAAAGCAAAGGCTTATCACTTGGCCCTTTTATCAATTATTCTTATTTTGAGTTAAAAAACAAGCATATAAGGCATTTAGATACTTTTTTAGATTAGTATAAAATAGTCTCAACGAGTATTGGACCAATCCTACAACTTTATAATTATTTAACCCATTTGCTTCATGAAAAAACAATCTAAATTAAAGCATTTAATAAGGCTAACAAACTTTAAATTAGCATGCAACCCAAGTAGGAAATAAATTATGTTTAAAGATCCCCATGTGTCCACATTAAATATATTATCTTGAACAACATAATCAATACATCCTTCTTAGTGTTTCAAAGTAAAAAATATAATTTAATTCATAGGAAATTGAGGGGCATTTTTCTTGTTAATATCATGTATCATTAAGTTATAGTCATGAAAGATTGATAGTGAGATGCACGTCAATTGAATAAGAATTATTCATCAATTTGAAAACTCGAAATTCAATAATATTTATATGAAATTATGTAATAATGAGTGAAACTAAAGATGAGAATTTAATTTTCCACTGAACCATAAACTAACAGCAATTTAAACTTTCTTGCAGTTGTCACCCCAAGTTAGATCTATGGAAAAATGGGTGTAATCAAGCATCTTCAACAGAAAAGCATGCTCCTAAGTTTGTCTCCTTGACAAAAAATCTAATGTTGTCCTCAAACTCCTCTAAGGTTGAGCACATCATCCCATAGATTCGACAAAACAATGCAGAGAACTCCATTCCCTTAGCCTCTGTTGCTTATACTAGTTCTTAGAATGCGTTGAAGTTTGGCTTAGCTTCTTTCTTGAAAATGATTTATTTTTTCTCTCCCTCCAACCTCTTGGATATAATTTCCTTACTCTATCCCCTCTATTACTATTTAGGTTCCTTTCTATTTTCCTTTGTGTGATATTGTTCATGTGCCCAAGTAATTCTTATTTCCAGAACATGGAAGAATCTAAGAATTTTTATGGAGATTCTCTCTTGCCAAGTGTTATATGGGACTCAACTCCATCTCCACCTCCATCAGATCATGGATATGTGTCCTACTCTTCATTACATCAACTAAATTTACATTTATTAATAATCATAGTACAATTGTATTATAAAATCGGGGGAAGTATACTCTGGGTGTCACATAGCAACCCCCTAAGTAAATCCTGATTCCAAATAATTAGAATCATATGGGGTTCCTTCATGAGAAATTTAACCACTTGAAGGTATATCTATAGAGAATCATTGTAAGTGAGGAAAATTAAGATGCTTATTTAAGAAAAGTGTCTCTCTTCGATGGAAAAAACTATGCACTTTGGAAAGTAATAATGGAAGCCTATATCATGTCTCTTGGAGTGTTTGTGTGGGTATTTATACTATTTGGATATACTATTCTAGAATATCCTCCAACTGATCCTAATGAAAGAATATCTTATCTGAATAATGCAAAAGCTAGGAATTTTATTTAGTTTGGCCTTCACCAATATGAATTGGTGAAAATAATGCATTTCCAATAAACCAAGGAGGTGAGGGAAAAAATCAAGAATAGTTATGAGGGTGGTAAAAAAGTAAATTAAGCCATGTTTCAGACCTTTAGAATGATATTTCATTGTATAAGGATGAATTAGGATGAAATAAATGCAAAATACTTCCTTATGGGGATGAGGCTACAAATATAATTGGGGGATTCAATGAAAAACTTAAAGAAGGAGTAGTTGTATAGAAAGTAATAATATCTCTTCCAATAAGATTTAATGCTAAGATCTTAGCTATAGAAGATATTTTGAACATGAAATCCCTCTGAAATCCCTCAAAATGGAGCACTTGGATGGAACTCTCACAATCTATGAAATGAGAATGAGAAAAGAGATCTTAGATAAAAAGGAGGTTAAATTCAAAGTCTCATTAAAGCCTAAACAACACAAACAACACCGTTACTACTCTAGTTTTGACTTAGAGATATGGCATAGTTTGTAAGAAAATTAAAGAAAGTCTAAGATAAGTACAAATGCAAGCTACCTCTCATATTATTTGAGTATTTTAAAATTAGTTACTACACCTCCACGTTCCCTTATACTCAAACATAAAATATATAGAAAGAAAAATGTCAAAATATTGGAGATAAAGATAAAATCTATAGAAAGAGAAAATCAAAATATTGGAGATAAAGTTAAAAAATACTAGAAAGTAATGCTCAAAATAAAAAGAGCGTCTCTTCTAGAGAAGATAGCCATTCATGAAAATAAAAGAGTGAAAAGTCATGGGAAGAAGAGCATAATGAATGACTACTTATGGCATTGGAATCTGAGTCAATCTTAAAAACTAACTCATACATTGAAGAAGAATTATAAGGTGTTGTGGATCTTAAAGGAGAGATCATCAACACTCTAGATAAATTAAAGAAGTCTAGAAAGAAAAGAAAAAACTAAAATAATAGTTGTTAAGAGTAGAAGAAGGTATGTACCAATCTAATATTGAATAATTTAATATTCAATATGTAAAGTTGGAGGAAGATGTTAAACATAAATCAATTTTAGTCTAATATTTAGAAGAAAAATAAAAAAAGTCGCAAGAACCTAGAGGATGAGAATGAACTCTTAAAATAAGAATTATCCAAAAAACATGAGAGTATCGTTATATATATATAAAAAGGAAGTTGTCTCACTAAAAAATAAATTGGAAGAATCAAAGTGAAAAGCGGAGGTACTTATTAGTAAAATGGTTGAATTGGAAAATAAATATCATAAATTGGAGGTAGAGGTTGTGCTCTAAGAATAAACCTTGAAAAATACAAGCCAAGTTGTATCTATATCTTAAATATACTATCGGAGCAAAAACCTGGATCGAAATTCCCAAAACTAATAGATATCATAACATAGGACTTGGATACACAAATCCCAAGAAATATTTAAAAGGAGGAGCCAATAGGTCCATAGGAAGTGAAGGAAACCAAAGCTATGCAGAAGAACTTCAAGGGGAAGTTAGTGGAGAGAAAAGAAAGAAAGATTAAGGAAGCAATTAGGAAGGTAATAACTCTATTAAAATTGCAAATATTCCTCAAATTGTGACGATGTATAAGCTATGAAGGAAAAGGAATCTCGATCCATCCATCCAAGAAAAATGAAGGAACTATTTTAGGTACTCGAAGACATTCTATGGTTAATTATTTACCTATTGTAACTTTGGACATAATTCTATAAATTGTAATGTTAATCATGTTGAAAGAGATCAAATTTTTAGATCTAGTCATTTTTGAAAATTTTAGATCAAAAAGTTCCTTTGTTAGAAAACGAAATCCATTCTCTCCTCTTATGAATAAGACTGAATGCTATATTTTCCACAACTATTGGCACCTTGCAAATAAAATATAATATAACTAGCGTATAATTGAACAACAACCTTGGAGAGCTGATAATCATTGTCCAAAACCCATAGAATATGCTCAAAGGGATCATATATAATCATTTCCATATTCCTAAAGTATAGCATTATTCACATGCTTGAAATTCTTGTCGTAAGGATGAGCAACATAAGTTTCGATAATTTATAATGATTATTTCTAGGAGAGTTGTAGATAATAGCAGTAATGAGACGGATCATTAGTGAAGCATTATAAACATAGTTTTCATAGAAGGTTTTGTTTATGCTTATCCATTGATTTCAAAATGGGGAAAATGAAAAAAGTGAGCCAATGGAGAGAACTAACTACTTATGTGGTTGTAGTGTTTCCATTAATGCCAAAGGGGGATATTTTTGGTAGCATGGTGTTGGCATTGACGTCAATATTTAGGTTAGTTATGTGTTTGCATTGATGTCAACTCGATGTTCATGTATGGCCTTGATATCATTATTTGATTTTTTAATGGTGGTCCAAGTAGTTGGTACGCTAATTATCAATGTTATAATGTAGGTGTTACTAATGTGTTTAGATTTTGGTAGAGCATATTGCAAAAGTATGAATTAAAAATTTATACATAATTCTGGAGTGAGAATAGTGTGTACACTTGTGAATTCCATTAATTAAAGTAGCATACATGATCCTATGTGTGGGAATAAAAGGTACAGGCTTGTCCCATGATTTTTCCAATGGAATTTCTCAGGGTATTTGCAGTGTGTTGAATTGATCCAGTCAATGTTGAAATGTTCTAAAATTTTAAGATGAAGTGGAAGGTAGTTAATGTATTCATTTGGTTTGATTTTTAGTTGGAAAAATACCATTTAAATAATTCTATTATGGATTAACCTGAGGTTGGAAAATGATCAATTTGCGTGACCAAGTTGCATAGAGATAATTTGCAGTTTTTTATGTGTTAGAATAGAGTGTAAATATGAATATTTCCTTTAGGAAAGTCACATATATTTCATTGTGCATCCAAAAATTAAAAAGGTGTTAACTAATGGTCATTAGTGCCCAATAGTGAATCATTTCCCTTCTTATTATTTTGAAGCTGCGAACAATTGCTATCAAGGCAAGTTCCTTGAAATGAAACTTCACCACTAAAATATAGATTTGGTATTTTTTTCTTCTAGATCATTAGAGTGTGTCACTACTTAGTGTTGCAAGTTATCAGGTATGGAGATAAAATTTGAAGTTCTAGTTGTTAGCTTGTGAATGTAGTGTTTGGAATGTAGTGTTTAAGGGTTATGGTAAATATACCCTTTTAATTAAAGTGCAACACCATAATCCTCAGGTAAAAGGTGGGATATTCACCAATCTTCACAATTTGGATCTTGAGAAAGTGATGTATTATAAATCTGCAATGGATATATGGGATAGATTGCATATTATGTATGAAGGAGACATCAGTAGAAATAATGAATAAAAGGAGGAGAAGAAGAAGAATATGAAGAAGAAGTGAACACATAATAAATATTCTCAGCCCGATGAGATCCATCATCATTCTATTAAATAAGTTGATCGAAAAGCAGAAAGTGAAGGCATTAGAGAACCAAATGTGATGCAACAAAGTATAATTGAATGTAAGCCACCTATAGACCACGATGACTATTCAATTTGATAATGATTGTGACAAAATGGTGGGCCTTTAAGCTTAACTTGTTTTAGCATTGGTTGTAATCGAAGCTCTAAGTGATGAAATCAAAAGTATCATCGATGGAAATGGATATTAGAATATATTTTTGTAGATATGTGATGAGAATGAGAACGGGATCAAAGAAAAAATCATCTACATTAAGACCAAATCAAAATAGGTAAAAAGGATTAAATATGTGATGGATATCCAACTAAAAGAAAGAGAGGATCAATGTAAAAAGCTAGATATTGAAGGTGTTCCAATGAGGAAGGAGATAGAAAAGAAGGAAAAATAGTTGAAGGGTGACAAGAGTACCAAGCTCTTGGAAAACATGCTTAACAACCAAAGTTATCCCTTGAACAAATCTAGTCTTGGATTTCATGAGGTAGAATCTATTTCATATGGTCATGGAAAAAACAATGCAATTACTAGAAATATTGTAGCATAAAATGGCACCAAAGTAAGCAGTAAGAGAGGAAGCAAGTAGTAGATTCATCTACAAAGGAATCAACCAAGAAGAGAAGCTATTTCAAGAAGACCATTCACTGAAGCAAAAGAATATGGAAGATTTCAAAGGATGAATAATAACCCCTTTTCTCCTTTGATCGATCAGTTTGAATGTTACATTTTCCATAACTATGGAAATTTTGCAACCAATAGTAGAAGCATAATGTGCAAATATTTCTAGCATATTATGAAACAATTTGGGTAGCAAAAACTATCATCATCCTTCAGGTATAAGAGCTCATTCCATGGTTATTTTTTGCATGTAACATCTTTGCAAATAAGGTAGTTGATTTAATATCTCATGCATGGTGTAGAAGCATGATCAATACAAGCCAAATATGTAAAGTGGAAAACAAAAAAAAATGATCCCCTTACCTCATATTTGGGTCCTATGAGATGCTATAGTTATGAAATTGTTGGTCACCTCATTAGAGATTGTAAGCAATATAGTTTCTCTAGGAGAACTATAAAAAGGTAAGAGCTTATCTAATGTAGGCATAGAAATATGTTAGAGGAGAATGCACATACCAGAACACGACTTACCAAAGTGTAAAAAAAGGAGGAGGAGAAACAAGTGAAGTGTGTTATTTCTCTATTCTTGCTTGAATATGAAGAAAAATGGAACATGGATCATGTATCCTCTAATAATGAATCAATAGATAAGAGAAAATTCCTCTCCTTGAATAAAAACAAACGTGTTCATGTTATTCTTGGAGATAATGCACTAGATAAAGTGTCTTGAAATAGTAAGGCCAACCTCGGTGATAAGAAACAAAATGCAGCTAATGTGTTGATCATAGAAGGTTTGAAGAATAATATCTTGAGCATCAGTTAGATGGTTTATGAAGAAAAATAATTCCTCTTCAATTCCAAAGGATTCAAAATATGAAAATAAGGCTCAAAGAGCTTGATAGAAAGAGGAACCAAGACCCCAGATAATTTCTACATGTTGAAATGGAGAGAAATTAAATTAAAGAGACAATTTAAGGAACGAAATTCAAAGATGTAGTTTTCTATTAATTGACATTTATATAGGAACACTACAGAATGGAATATTGAGTCCAACATGGTATGAAGGGGCACATGAGGTAGAAACATGGATTTCATGATGAAGTATCGAATATGATTTGTAGCAGAAGCATGCCGTACCTGAGTTCCTTAAGAGAAAAATCAGGTCCGTTGGATCAATATAGAAAGGTACACAAGCTCAAGGGGAGTTGTAGGATATTTCATTTGAATGAAAAATATGGATTGGAACAATTTATATACCACTTTTTTCATGAAAAAGTGGATATGTACATTTTTTTAACTTCAAAAAAACATGTATGTATTCTTGGGTTGTCAAGGGTTTGGAGGTTTGCATTATGTTTTCATCTAACCTTTATTTTAATAGATGCACATGTTGTGATCAATAACACATAGAAGAGGGTAAATTTTTTCAACCAAGTATGATAATGTATATAATTAGGATGTTCAATGGTATCTTTGGTTTTGAAGTAGTAACTTCATGATGTAAAGAGTCATGAAGAACAACAATAGTAAATGTTTTGGGAAGCAGTCATAAATAGCAAACCCCATCAGGCTTAGAGCAGCTCAAGTATTGGTAGTCAAGGTTTTAGTTATGATTAAATTTATTTGAAATTGTTAGCAGGTGGTTGTATGCATCATTGAGTGTAAAGACCAAATTTTTTATCCATGTAACACAATTATTTATGGTTTATCCCCATACTATCATTCTTTATCAATTGGTAATGGAATTAGGAGGAGCATCGTCTTCAATGTAGCAAGGATTCTTGAGACATTATGGGAATTTTGAGGTCTAAAATTGGCCTCCTAAGAAAAATGTACAACCAAAATAAAATTTATAAAAACCAATAGGATTCAATATGATGATTTCAAACATGGGGGATGATTCACTATTTTTTAAGTAAAAGGATAAAAGGATTAAAAACTAATAAAATAATAAAACTACTTTTTCAACTCGTATTTTCAATTTATCTCCCAATTTTTTTACTCAAATTTCAAGCAGGAGTACTCGTTCGATGCAAAATTTAATTACTCATCCAAGGAGTGCACATATTGCATACTTTTGATGGACCCTGATACACAAAAAATAAGAAATACATGAAAAACGTGATTGCAATCACATTTTTCATGTATTTCTCAATTTTGGTGTAGCAAGATCCATCAAAAGTATGCAACATGGGTACTCCTTGGATGAGGAATTAAATTTTTCATCCAACGAGTACTCCCACTCGAAATTTGAGTAAAAAAATTGGGAGATAAGTTGAAAATACGAGTTGAAAAAGTAATTTTTTTTCTTTTTTTCCCTCTAAAATTTAATGATGTAATCAAATATTGTTTTATTATTTCCACTATCATTTTATAATCTCCTTAGGAGGCCCATTTTAGACCTTAAAATTCCCCTAATGAAAGAAGAGATAATTAGTCCAGTGTTTCATTGGAAACAACCTTGGAGAGTTGATAATGATTGTGAGTATCCATGGAATATGATTAGGGGGAGCATACCTAACCATTGCCATATTCTACAAGTATATCATTGTTTGGATGAATAAAATTGATTTCATAAGGATGAGGAACATAATTTTGTTGGTTTCTAATGCTTATTTGTAGGAGTGTTATAGTTGATAGCACCAATGAGATGAGTTAATAGTGAAGCAAGACCAACCTAGTATTCAAAGAAGGCTTTGGCTACCCTTTTTCATTCATGTCAAAAGACGAGAATGTAAATATCCGACTAGAGTAGAATGGAATCCAGTGGAGATAACTTGTTGGTGATGTGTATGTTGTGTTGCAATAAATCCCAAAAGGGGATATTGTTGGCATTATGGTCTTGGAATTAGTGTGAACAACTGGGTTAGTTATGTGTTGTAAATGATGTCAACTAGATGTTCATGTATGGCCTTGATATGCATATCTAATGTGTTGATGGTACTACTAGTGGTTGGTATGATGAATGTTGATTTTATGATGCAATTTTTATTAATGTGAGCATATATGGGCAGATTAGATTGCAAAATTTTAATTTTTGCAATCTATAAAAAACTCTATGTAAGAATAGTGTGTACATAGAAAGATGTCATTAACAAAAAAAAATTACACGATATTCTGCATGCAAAAGAAAATCCATGGGTTTGTCCCATGGTTTCTCCCATGGAATGTTTTCATGGTATTTGCATCATGTTCAATTTATCTAGTATATTTTGATATGCTCTAAAAATTTAAGACGATGTTTAAGGTAATTAATGTATTGAGTTGGTATAATTTGTGGCTTGGAAAATCATATTTAAATAGTTTTCTCATGGTTTGACTTGAGGTTGGATGAGAATCAATTTGAGTGACCTTTCTAGGAAGAGATAATATGAAGCAATTTGTGTGTGATAATATAGCATTCATACATATATTTTCCTTATGAAAGTCACATATATTTTATTATGCACAAAAAAAGTAAAAATTAGCTAATTGATTGCCATGAATGCACCATACTGATTCACTCTCCTATCTTATTATAACCAAGCTCCAAATAAAGAATGTTGGTACAAATCCAATTTATTCGAAGGTAAACTATTTTTTCCTCCTATAAAGTAGATATTTGAATAGATAAATCCTCATAAGAATGTGAAGAAATGGAAAAAAAAAAAATACAAACAAGGCTGGGGATCGTAATTTTTTTTATATGGTCATGATATAGAAGGAAAGTGGTTTCTCAAAAATAGATGTTTCGAGCACATGATTAGAGATAGAAGTAAATCCTGTTTATAATAGAGAATGGGAAGGTAGTTTCAAATTCAGGAAAACTGTTATGGTTGTAATAAAAGGAAAAGGAATTGTTAGGCTGGATGAGAAGACTAAAGCCAAAAATGTTATTGGATGGAATTAAAAGCAATATCTTAAGTTCTATATAAACATGTGATATTGTTTATTATTTAATGTTTTGGTGTAATCATTATGAAATAATAATGATAGAGAATGGTAAGCTAGTAGGAAAATCTATCGGTATCCCTAGCAATGTGTATGTATCTAATGAATATAGAGTAAAGTGTTATTTATAAAATATTGATGAGATATGGCTATGGAATAATATGATGGATCACACAAAAGTTTTATAGGTTAGTAAAGGATAGCAAGAAATAGGTGCTAAGAGGTTTTAGAAAAACCGTCAAAGCTAGATAACCCTATATGTAAGGCTAGTCACTATCGTAGGTGGCCATGTTTCATTTCGAAAAAAAGGAGTAATCATCATCAATACCTCTAGATATTTAGCACATTAATACATGTGGTCCTATAAGGACATAAATCTCACAAGGGGAGAAGTACTTGATCTTTTTGATCAATGATTTTTCTATAGCTACTTGGATAAGTTTTCTCAAAGAAAAACTATAAGCTTTGTGTAAATTCCAATTTTTCAAGACTCAGTTGGAAAATGAAAAAAACAGAAGAATAAAATGCTTGAGGTTAGACAGAGGAGGATTTTACACTTCAAGAGAGTTTGAATAATTATATGAGGAACATGATATTAGAAGGATGTAATTAGTTTCTAGAACTCGTAAGTGGAATGGTGTAGTCAAATGAAAGAATAAACTGATTCAAGAAATGGCTAAATCAATAATGGATGAAAGAAAGCACGCTAACATATTCTAGGGAGAAGCACCTCAAGCCATTATTTTTTTTCTATTAGAACTCATTTCAGGCTTATGGTGATAAAAATCTGTATGCATTGTGGAAAGGAAAACTATCCTCAGTGAAGCATCTTGAGGAATTCAACAAAAAAGTTATATATAAAGAGAAATGATAAAAATATTGGTAAGCTTGATTGTCATGAATATTAGGGTATTTTTCTTCGAAATGTGATAAGAATAAAATGAAATAAATGCTAAAATAAGAGAACCAAGAAGATCAAACAATTCATTGATGTTAGAGTGGAAAAATTTGTACCTCATACAACAAAGTCTTCATATAAATAAAATGAGGGTTATGAGTGTGTGTTCAAATATATAGAAAATGACTATAATATAGAATAATAAAAAGGAGAAGGACAAGATTAGGAAGATGAAAGAATTCCTTAAAGGCACAAAATTTCATCTAATCATGCACAAAACCAAAACCCAAAGGGAAAAATCTTTGGAGGTAGAGAACTCAGTTCTCATAGAAGATGAAGAGTCACTAGAAATACCGAACATGGACATTTTTCTTGGTTGTCCTAGATAGAACCTGATAACTTTAGTCAAGTAAGCGAAGAAAAATTATAGGATAAAGGTGTGAATGAAGAGTTGGACCAAATTGAGTAAAACAATGCCTATGAAGTAATCCTGAGACTAAAGGAAAATAATGTTATAGGTACCAAATGGGTTTTCAAGAAAAAATAAAATGAAGAGGGTCAAGTGGTATGGAGCAAAGCAAGGTTGGTATATAAAGGTTATTCTCAAGTAAAGGGTATAGACCTTGAAGAAACTCTTTGTAGAAAAATTAGAATCCATAAGAATGTTCTTAGAATTCTCAAGTTATAATATGTTTAATCCTAATTTAATGGGTTTCAAGTCAACATTCCTCAATGGTGACTTGGAGAAGGATGTGTGAATTGAATATAAATAAGGTTCAACTATCATAAGGTGGAAATAATTTATGTCGAATAAGAAAAAAATTATATGGGTTGAATAAAGCTCCAAGAGAATGGTACGCAAGCCAGATGAGTACTTCAAAAAATACGAATTTAAGAGAGGAACAAAATACAAAAATATATATACTAAATAAAAAATTATAATGTGGTGATCAATGTTGTGTATGTGGATGAAATTTTATTTGGAATTGATCTAGAGAAATCCAGACATCAATTTCCAAAAGTAATGGAAAAGGAGATTCCAATGTCCATGTTGGGAGATATATCATTCATCCATGATCTGTAAATTCCTCAGTATTCAAAAGGTATTTTTTATCTCCTAGTCCAAATATCTCAAGGAACCTTGAAAATGTTTGGAATGGAAGATTGGAAACATATCTTCACACTTATGATAACTGGCTGAAAAATATGCAAATCATATGAGGGCCCACTAGAAATAAAAAAATATAGGTATATGACGGGAAGCTTGTTGTACAAAATTGGCTCTCAACTTAATATAACATAAGACATGTGGTTAGTTTTTATATTTATGGCCGATTCGGAAGAATTCCATGTCAATTCAATATAAAGGATTTCCAAATATGTTCAAGGCACAATGGACACTGTTATGTGGTAGGAATGAGGGAAAGATTTCGATTTGAGAGCTTATATTGAGACTAATTGGGTTGGAAAATTTGATTACAGGAAATATATAAGTGGGAAAAAATACTTTTTGGGAAACACGTTAATGTTGTGTTTAAGAAAGAAACCAAGTTCAATTTATTTATCTATAGTTGAAGTCAAGTACATAGTTGCAACTACTTGTTGTACTCAATTTTTTTGGATGAAGCAGAAACTGAAGGATATCACAATTGATTTTGATGATTTGATTCCCATTATATCTAATATTACTAGTGCCATTAGTATTTCCAGGAACCATGTTATGCGTTCAAATACTAAACAGACTCTAATTAAGTATAATTTCTTGAGACATCAATTTGGTAATGATATTTTCATATTGGAGTATGTGGCTACTAATGAGTAGTTTGACGATATTTTCACAAAGTCGCTTTCCAAATAACCTTTTGAGTACCTTAGACAAAAATTGGGAGTAATTTCTCCCTCGAAAAATTGACTCAATTTTCTTTGGGATTGACAAGAACTCAACCTCTTTCCTTATTTAAAGATCTAGTTGTAGGATAATAATCATGGAATATAAATTTCTTTGCTATGTATGCCTATACATATGGGGAGAAGTTGCATAGTAGGATTGTACCTTGTTATAGATATGCATGATCTTAGGGGGGATTTTTCGGTCTATTCTACCCTTTACCACTGATATCTAAGGGGGGAAAGATAAATGACCCAAATATTGATGTTGAGGGCATAAAAAAATAGTAGGATAAAATGAGCTCAAACTTTGTGATACATGCAAAATAACTCAAGGAAAGTAGTGTAAGGGAGAGAAATGTCCAAATCGTATCCAACCATGAAGCAGTACAACAACCAGTGTGAGAAGGTTTGTAGATCAAATTCCACATAAAAGGATTTGAATGAATTTTTTTTCAAAAGAAACTAAGTTGGTGAAAATCATGATAGGTGTCAAGGGGGATTGTTTCTATGTGTTGTTTACATAAAAACCTCAGAAATGTTTTTAATGTTTCCATGAATGCAGAAGCGGGAGATTATTGAGAACAATGTTGTCATTAAATTACATGGTTTGCATTGATGTTAAAGGAGTATTAAGATCATGGCAATCGTGCTAGTATTTGAGGTCATTCATTAAATACCATCATAATATAAGGTATGCAATTTCAATAGCTATAATTATTAATATGATTGTCGGTTGTAGAGTTCATTATTGAGAAACTTCATAGTTATCCTTGATTACTTTCTTGAATAAATCTGTAGAGAGGGGTAGGAAATAATATTAAGGAAAATTTCTTCCAAAAGATCATGTTAGGTGCCTCTACAAAATTTATAGTTGGGTATTACTCCCAACAGCCTTTAAAATAGTATATTACACCTAGAGTAACTCCAAAGGGTTGATGCGATTTTTTTTTAAAAGTTGTTTAGTAAAGCCATGTGAAAGGAAGTCTAGGAATATCTTGGTGTCTCAGAATTTAATGATGAAAATAGGTTTTGTGTGCTAAATTATCTAGAATGAAAGCTAATTTGGACATATAGGTATTGTGTGGTAGAGAGTGTTACCACTTGAGGAATGGACACACCCAAATTTGTTGTCAGGGTTCCTATTATTTCAAGGTTCCAATGTAATCGAGGAATTTTGTCCCCTAAATATTTAAAAATGGAAAATAAGGAAAACATCCCAGATATAGAACTCCTCTGCATACAATTTAAATATGTATAAATATGAAGAGGTCGATGATGTGGCATATAGGTGGAATTAAATAGACTAGTGTGATGATGTGGTACATTGACAATGTGACACATGGCAACAAGTTTTGGAGATTTCAAGTAGCCAAGTGGACCAAATCTGTGTGACATGTCATGGCAGTCAAAGGCCACCTTGTGGCATGATGGAATCAACATGAAATAATCATAATGCTAATGATGTTCATTGGCATAGTATCATGGTTTGCACTACGTGTATGTGTTTGTGTGTAATTTCATCTGTTAATAATTTGTTGCAAAATGGTGTATGATTGGGAAGTAGACGTAGTTTTGAATGAAGTTCGATTTGTACATCTAGGCCTCCAAGTGACATGTAGAAGCACTCAAACAAAAATTATAGGCACTAGATATGGGAATAATCATTATTAATCTATTTTTTTTCATTAGTGTGGTTGCATGAGGTAAAATGCGTTTAGGCTTCAAGGGGTTGGAAAGTTAGTATTTTTCACAATATTTAGTTATGAAAGACTTAAATATTTGTTGGATAAGTGGAAAGTTTATATTTTGAAGCATAGGGGATCTAATTGCTGATGAAAAGCAAAAAATAATAGTTTATAGAGAAGAAAATTTTAGATGGAGATTGTGTGTTAGCTCATGAAATAATTAGATGGAGAGGTTCTAAAGTAAAGCATGGTTGGTAGAAATTAATTAAGTGAGTTGAAAATATAATATTAGAATAGAGCACTCAATATACAAGGGTGAAAAATAATGGATTGACAATAGCTAACTTTAGTAAGACTACGTGAAGTACCTTCTCGAGCTGTAGAAAACTTAGCTAAGGACATTATCGATGAATTTTTGAGTTAATGAATCTCACATTTTTTAGAAGTGTGTAATTGGATTAAGGAGAAGGATTTAGTGTGTAAAAGTGTTGAATCATCTAGAGTTTTTTTTGACATGGTTGTGCCTAAGAGAGAGTGTATGAAATTTTTGTATTCCTATCGCTGCCATGGATAGTTACTAACAAGGAGTATCATAGATGGAGGGATATTTTCATTCACTAGAGTGGCATATTGCTCATTTGGTATGCTTGAAAACTTCTCACACAATCACCTAAGATGAATTCAACAAAAGGAAAAAGCTATGTCACACACAAATTTAATTAACTCTTAAAGTGTATATAATTATTTTAATAAAACTTATATTCAATTATACACCATTCAAAATTTTAAGCTCCCACAAGCCTCATTTTTTCATATGTAGTATGGTGAATTGAGTGGTTATAGATTTTTCTCTCAATTTCTAATACTTCTTTCTTCTATAAGCTCATAGGTTTGTATCCAGTGTATCTTGCACATAATCATTGGTAACGATGATTAGTGAAATGAGTTGCATGAGAAATAATGATTGGTAATGTTGATTAGTGAAAATGAATTGCATGAGTAGGAATGATTGGTAAATATGATTAGTGGAATGAGTTGCATTAGCAGACTATGATATTTAAAAAGAAATTTTAGATGGTTATAGTGACTCGGCTAAATTGTTTGTGGGTGTTTACAAAGGATGCATGCGGTTGCATATAATTTCTAATATGTTGCAATCCTTTTCCTTTTAAATTCAATTATGTAAGTTTGAACTATGAGTAATGTTACATTGAAAATGGAAAATTTTCTAATGAATAAAAAAGGAAAATAAATGTAATAAGAGATCAACATAAGTGTATTACTAGTTTACTAAGTGTTGTTTCCCATCTTTAAACTAGTCTTATGTGATATTATGTTTTTGAAGTAACTTGATATTAACTTATTAATGAATCTTCGAGTCTTAAAAGGTTTATATTTTATAGCTTACATTTTATACATCTTTTCTTTTTCTCTCACATTGAAGTTTTGTGTTGAATTTTCACGATCTTGGGTCTAAGATAGAAACTTGAAATCTTTGACGCTACCAAACCAAGAATCTCAACAAAGCTACGTAGCACATCGGAACAATAAAGTGCAATAAACCTATCATGTGAAAAATTTGAACAATATCAATAATATATGTAACCCAACTTCGTTATATTATCAACATATAATACAACAATCTAGGGCTCTCGTACAAGGGATAATGACCCTCAATTATCCACAAGTACAAGAATACAACATACATTGACAATCATGCTACCCTCTCTATGTCGTATCCTGTCCTACAGGTCCTTGACTCTTATTATTCTCTCTAGCTTCCCTTTGTTCCATTAAAGGACAAAATATACAAAATCCAGGAGGGTTGCCACCTATAACTTCTACAAGTCACTTCTTCTACAATGAATATTGAACATGGGATGATCCAATCTATTCTTCTATGCTAGACAACACCTGAGCTCCAATATTCCAAGCTAGTAGCTTCTGTCATCCATAAAAGGACTACACATTAGGCCCAATCCTTAACCCAACACACAATTGTCAATTTCCTTCTTGTCACGCTGATCTAGGGCTACACTGGGCTATCAACATGTTACCCTCCAACAAAAAAATGATTCCAAATCCAATCACTGTAAAATATGCTCCTATGAGTGGCTTTCAACCATCAAGACTAGCCCTACAAGTGTCTCCCACACACTATGACAAAAAATTACCCTTCTAGCAACAAAATCAACACCAAATTATCGTCATAATTGTACTTGAGAATTCGTGCACTGTTGCAGTCCTGCAATTCTAGCTTGGGAATCAACACATACCGTAACAACCCTCTTGAAAACACTGCAATAGACCTTAGAAATGATGTGACTTCCATTTTCTATTTAGTTTCCTTCCACACTACTTGTTCTTATGGATCTTCCCATGGAACTAAGATTTATGTTCCTCCTAACATGCCCATAGAAGGCTTGTGGTGCCTATGCTGTGACAACAAGGATTGTAGCGTAATAACATAGGGATAAATCACCCCTAATACAACACCAAACTTCTTAGAATTAATGTGTCTTGCCTCTGTTGTACTTCAAGCTTTTTTAACCCATAAAATAGTCCTCAAAATTTTCCCTTAGCCACTAGGCCTTCTCCTTCTTGAAAAAAAACTACCACATGTGTTGTTTTTCTATGAGATGTTGCAATTGAATGCTCTAAATGAGCCTCACACACCTGATATTTATGACACTCAATGATGGATTCAATAAATCATTACCAACTATCAACAAGTCCTCCTAAAGCCAAGCCAAATTACACAAAACATGATAGTGACAAACACAAAATATTATGTCATGATCTAGAGCTCTGATTCAAGTGATTCTCGATGTGTTGTATTTTCCTCGCCATCATTCATCACTTCAAATTTTCTCATGGTTAAATATCTCATGGTTTTTTCCCAACTCCTTTGGGTACAAAACCACGATCTTGGGTTCCGAGCCTGCAAATGACTTTTGTGGTGCTTCACCCTCTAAACCCTAAACCCTAGGGCTTGGAGTACCTCCAAAGCTACAAAAAATAAACACTCCCTCCTAGAGAGGGAGGTAATTCCAATACTAGGAAGTAACTGATCATCATCATCATCATCACCATCACTACTCACAACACTTGCCGAAATTCTGACACTCACAACTATAACATTCCCTGTAGTATGAACTACGCCTCTCTCAGAAGTGTCACTATAATTGCAAACATCCTACTTCTTATTCTTCTCTTGAAGTGTCTTCCACTCTCTCCATGATTCCTTCTTGGAAGTTGTATGAGCACCCTTACTCCCCACTGAACAAATGCTCTCCAAAATTGAAACACTTAGCTTTACTCTAGTTCTTCTTTTGCTTACTCTTCATTCGTGCTACAACTTCCATGACCTCATTTGTCCTATTTTTTGGATGAAGATGCTTGGCTGACAACTCATCCCGAATGAATTCGCCCCATAGCCTATTTCAATTTAGAAAATTTTCCCTGAAAACTATTCCTTTGAAGGGCTTCCATTCTAGAGTAAACCCTTTCAAGGAAATCCTCACCATATTATTATATGAAATACTCACACTGAGAAAAACAAGCTCATCTTTGAATGAGATAACCTCGTCAGATATGAAGTCACTCATTCACCCTGCAACATCTTGGTGGAATTCAACTTCTCCTCCAATACTAGTACTCCATTCTCATTCTTATTCTGGAAAAAAATTTCAAAACCCATCCACGTCTCATGAGTAGAGTTCTTCTCAGACTAATGTGGTATTAGGGCGTCCTTCAGACCATATATGATTATCAGTATTGCCTTCGTATCCAATTATTCATACACTTCCAACTCCTTAGGGGTAGTCAGCTTCTTGGTGGCTTTCTCAGAAAACTCCTAGATCCCGTTGACCTGTAAGACCAACTTAATCCTTTCCTTCCAGGGAATATAGTTGGAAAACCCTTCCAACCTATCCTCATACTGAATACCAACCTGAAAATTTTACATTTTAGTGAGCCCTTCACCTAAAATGTGACCAACTCCCTCTTAAGCTATACTTCTCTTGTGCACTATTTGATTCACTGCCTTCGAATTAACTTAGACATGCTCTGATAACATGTTTAATTTCCATGATCTTAGGTCTAGGATAGAATCTTAAAATCTCTAATGCTACCAAACCAATAATATCAACAAATCTACTTAGCACAACAAAACAATAAAATGCAGTAAATCAATCATCTCCACAATAAAAAAATAACAACAATATATGTAACCCAAAATCATTATACTATAAACATATAAATTTATAATACAACAGTTTAGGGCTACCATACAAGGGGTAATGACCCTCAATTATCTACAAGTACAACAATAAAAGATACACTAAAAATCACACAAAAGTCTCTTTGTCATACCTCGTCCTTCCAGTCCTTCGCTCCCGTTCTACTCTATAGTTTCCCCTTAGTCCATCAAAGAAGAACACATAGAGACTCTAGGAGGGTTGCCACCTATCACTGCTGCATGTCACTTCTAATAAAATGAACACGGGCTGATCCAATCTACTCTTCTATGATGGCAAACACCTAAGCTCCAATATTCCAAGCTGGTAGCTTCTTTCATCCATCAAAGAGATACACATTAGGCTTGGCCCTTCACTCAATGCACAACTATAAGTGTCATTCTTGTCACGTTGATATGGGGCTACTTTTTTATATAAACACATTTCCCTCCAACAAACCAATGATTCTCAATCCAATCACTTTGAAATATACTCAAGACAATCCCTCCAAATGGCTCCCAAAGGCTGCAACTAAAAATGATCCTTCTAGCAACAAAATCAACACCAAATCATTCTCATACCTATACTTGAGAGCTAGTGCACTGTTGCAGTCCTGCAATTTTGGTTAGGGCATCAACACATATCCTAACATCCCTCTTCAAAACACTACTACAAACCTTATAAATGATGTGGCTTCCCTTTTCTATTTAGTTTCCTTCTTCGTTGCCTATTTCTATGCATCTACCCATGGAAATAGGCATTAGGACCCCTTCTAACATGCCCAAAACAATCATTAGGTGGCTCCATTGTGACCGCAGGACCCATGGATTAATAACAAAACAATAAACCACCATGTGCAACACCAAATAACTCAGAATTAATGTTTCTTTCCTCTTTTGTACTTCGACTTTTCATAACCCATAAAAAAGTCCTTGAATCTTGCCCTTAGCTACACAACCTTGTGCTTCTTGGAGAGCGGCTACCACAGGTGATGTTTTTCTATGAAATGTTGCACTTGGATGCTCTAAATAAGCCTCACACACCTCATATTTATATCACTTAATTATCACTTCAATAAAAAAATTCCAGCTGTCGACAAGTCCTCCTAAAGCGAAGCCAACTTGCACAAAACATGACAGTTCCAAACAAAAGTTATTATCCCATGATCTAGAGCTCTGATTTGAGTGATTATTGATGCGTTGCTTTTGTCTCAACACCCTCTATCACCTGAAATTTTCTCATGCTAAAATACCTCATGGTTCTGGCCCAAATCCTTTGGGTACGAAACCCAAACCCTAGGTTCCAAGTCCACAAATGACTTTTGTGGTGCTTCACCATCCAAACCTTGATCCTTAGGGCTTGGAGTACCTCCCAAGATACCAAAAATCAATATTTTAGCAACTCCATATTGAAATTTATTAAGAACATAGGTTTTTTATTTTGTATATTATTCATTAATTCTTGCATAGAAAATATATTATATGTATGCATTGAATATGCATATATCTGTGGGAATGTCTTGAAGTTTTGGACTATTTAACATTTCTCTAGAGAAAACTATTGTTTATTGATCTAAAATTATTACGATACCTTATGTGATGGTCCTCTATATGATTGTATTTCCTTCCCTATTGGTGTGATTTTGGTTAAAAAAGTATATATCCATCAAGTTGCCTCGTCTGTAACAATCAATGTATTAATACTAAAGTTGAGTTTATTTATTTTGCCTTTTTGCATTGTGTCATTGAATGGACTAATCCAATGAATTGTGGGTGGTTGGCATTACTATTTGAAACAACTTGTTTTTGAATTTTGGCATCTATTACCAAGCTAGATTTCCATTTGTTATTTGTCTCTGGGCCTACAACTGCCATCCAAAATATTCATAATGAGAGTTACCAATTATAAATTTAAATTTAAATTTTGTATAATTCTAATTGTTATTCAAATTTTTGTAGTTGTAATATTTATTAAACTTATTTTTATGTTAGGAAAGAAGAATAAACAGTTTGTAGTTATTTTTAGCTTAGTTTACTATATAAACGGACTAATCTTTCTTTATTATATAGTAAGGGTGAGAAACTGTGTATTTATTGGATTGGTTTATAAGACTACAATGTGTCTATCAACTATGAGGTGGAACACACTGCAGAAAAACTTTGTTATCAGTAAATTAGTGTTAGCTTTTTTCTTTTACATTATTCGATTGACTTTTCCATTTCCAATGGGAAAAAGCTTGTATCCCGTGGTACATATCCCAGAATTTGAGGCTATTCTCTTAAATTTTAGAGAAAGGGAACCTTACCTAATTTGTGTTGAGATTTTAAAAGTCGAGAAGCAAAGGTATTAAGCGTTGTAGTGATGTTGTAACTTTTGAATATGAGAATCAACCATTGGTTTCTTTGGGATTCTTAGAATTTAGTTGTTGTGATTTTGAAAGGTCCATATGTAACAATATGGATTCTAAAAATCAAAGGTACAAGTGAAGCATGTTTTGTGAAGAAAAATTTGAATTCATTTTTGCAAAATTATTTGACTGTATATGTGACAACCCATGTGATTTTTTGTGAATAAAAAAAATTAGAATATGGGATTATTCAAAGGGATAACTAATTCTAAGGCCGAGGTGGACGTGTTGATTGGGACACATGACATGCAAGGAAAAAGGGGTCCATATGGCATGAGGATGTTGGCCTGAAATATTTACTAGTGATGAATGGGCCAACCACCACAATGATCTGAATGCTAAGGACAAGTGGAATATTTTGGATGGTCCAGAGGGGTTGGGCAGGCTGGGATCTAACTAACCACAACTAGACTTCATACAAGAGAAAAAGGAAGAGGAGATGGGGTAGTAGGAGGAGGGGAAAGCAGAATTTTGAAGATGAAGAAAAGGAAAGGAAAGAGCATGGGTCAGCGAGGAAACAAGACAAATTTTCATAGTTTACAAAGAAGTAGCACAGAGGTGAGTTTCTTTAACAATTTGAATTTTTTTGCACTGTTTTTACAAATAAATAAATCCCCTAAATTTCTTGCACATAGAGTGAATGGATGGATTATTATAAGCCCTAGGTTGTTATTGCTAGTATGGCATTAATTTCTTTAAGGTAGAAGGACAACGTAGCCTTCTTGAAAAAAAGGAAAAACAATGAAGAAAACTTTGTCAATACTTTTTAATTTTTTCATGTATTTTTCTATAGAGGTATTTTCTGATATCTTCAAAATATTCGTATTTTGACTTCTACAATTTGATGACTTTTTTATGTTCATTAATTCCCTCTTTAATGGATAAATAAGGGGATTTCCTTCTTGCCCCTACTGCCTTTATTTATACAACTTCGGTTCCATATTTATTCATGGGAAAAGCACAAATCAAAGGTAGCAGAAAGGGATCAATAAAATTCTTATATCCCTTCGCTAGTGTTTTTATAAAAGAAAATAAAAATATTTCCATTGAATTATATGAGGCAGTCTCAACTGAACACTAATGAGCAGTAACCATTGTAAGATGTTCCTTAAATAATTTGTCTTGTTCCTTATCATAACTATGAGTTTTATGGCTATATAATCCATCACTAATACCTGAAATCAATGTAGTCCATTATTTTAGTATTCTCAAAATCGCTTCTCCATCCATGGAGTGTGAACATAATCCCAACATATCAGTGTTTTCAAGAGTTATTAATTCACACATAGCAGCATCACTTAAATCACCAACCAGTTTTACGAGTTCAAAAATCAAGTGTTTACTATGAAGAGATGTAACACTAGCCAAATTCTTCATAATTTATGCTACAAGTCAATACACCTTATTTGACAATCCCTCCTCTGCTAGAAGTTTACATATCTTTTTTAATTTTGGCTAGGAAAGATGTGAAAAAATGGCATGTGGATGTGTAGCCTTGTTGACACTAGAAATAGAGGCATTAGAAACACCATTTCTTTTAGTTTCCTCGTCACCTTTATACATCTCAGTTTCATATATGGTTGTAGAACATTTATCCCTTTCACTACTTAAAGCCACATTAGACATCATTTCAGGCATAGCTTGAGTTTCTTTCCCTATATTCAAAACATCCTCTGTAGATGAAGATTGTGATTCAGCCTTAAGTTCAACATTCCTCAGAACCACATTGCGAAGATCCATAACATGCTCCAGGTGAATACTACTTCTTAAGACAATTGTCTCATTAATAAGTTTTAGAAGCACATACAAAGATATTTCTACTTTCTGGGATCCATCCAAAGACCACGACTATCTCTTTTTTTCAAGTAAATTTTCTTTCCCTTTAGCTTTTTTCAACTCTAGAGTTCCCCTACATGATTATTCTAGTGTTGAACATGGTTCGATATAAACTAGAAAATTTTCAGCAGATAAACGATTTGTTTCCAAGTATGTCCAAATTTTGAGTACTTAATGAGAAACAAGAGGTGGGAATCCATTTGATAACCGTTACCAAGTATAAACTATGCACAATTCACAGTGGTAACAGGCCCCTTAAATTTTCCCTCATGTTTCAAGGGTTAAGTTTGGAGTAGCTAATATGAGTTCAATGTGACTCATAGTTAAAGCTCAAATCCTCTTTTATGATCTCACAATGATTATCCTGCAACAAAATTGTCACCAACACTTTTTGTTAGTATATACTACCAATTCAGTGACAATATTGTCTTTTCATGTTTTCCATGATATTGTAAAGTCCAATATTTAATTTTTATAAAGGACAAATAAATTATATTAATGCCCACCAATGATTGAAGTAGGTTAGTGGGACTCACGATTACAAGAAGTAATAGTGGCTAGATAAATAGTGCCCATAATACCTACTCCTAAAATTAAAACACAAATAAGATAGAAACAAATACATGTTTTGTTTTTGTATGTCCTTCTACATTTGAAAAAGATCATGTTAGGTATTCTAAGTTCTAATTTTCTAGCTAATGTATGATAATTCAATTTTGTTGTATTTCTCATATCATTTTCTATGAGAAACATATCTTCTAGTTGTCTAGCATATGTAGTGATTCACAGATCTTAGAGATTTTTGTAGTATTATAAAGGTTTCCATTTTTACTCTATTAAAGTGGTTGTTTTCTTTTGAATAAAATTCTTCCACGTAACTATAAATATAGCAATATATATAGCGTATTTTATATAAACACAGGTTGCTAAATCCATCACCATGAGAAAAAAATAAGAAGCCTGAATTGAAAAAAATTTACTGGCTATTTGGGCTACACCAAGAATTAGAAATGTCGATGTCCATTAGTTTTACACACCATAGGGAAAATAAATTAAAGGTCCAAAAATATAGGCTAATATTTCATCATAAATCCATCCTTATTGTTGGGGTTTGGCCCCTAGTCTTCAATACTAGTCCCCCTAGTTGAGGGTCACTAGTGTCCTATCCATCATTCTATTGGTAGGTGGGTTATCCCCTTCTATGATGATGAGTGTGAGGAGATAAGATAAGACACAATAGGATAATTCTATTAGTGTATATGTGTACACAAAACTAGTTCAATGTAGCTAAAATTAAAATTGTGATCTTGAAGAAAATTTATCATCATCTGACTAAGCAGGATATTATCTATGGAGCTCATTGTGTTGACTTAGCAGTGAGCATGATCAACCTTGTGTTGGGGTCCACCTTCAAAGCTGCAAGACTGGGCTGAGTGGGGAGATTTAACTTGTGGGGAGAAATCATCTTACGTACATGGAGTAACCCCCATAACAAACTCAAGGAATTAGTGTAATGTGCTAGATCTAGGTTCAACTTGTTGACCTACACCTGGACCTACAAATGAAGGTTGGAAAGTTGACATAGATTATAGGACCAACATAACAAGTAAATTTGTTGAAATTTTGAGCATTTTTAAATAAAAATTTATTTCATATTTTTTTCCATATGAGATATAATATTTCAACTCTAAATAATTCGCATGTTGTTTGGAACTCAATGACCCAAGGGGTTTTATGACCAAACAGGTCAGACTTCTAGAAAATCATGGTAGGGAGAAATTGGCTACAAATACTCTAGGTCCACTCCTAGGCAATATAGCAGATATACAATTACAGAACAAGGGCTCAATACGCTCATTCTACTACAAAAGGGGATTGGGATGGGGAACCCGCATATACTAAATTGACGTTGTTGATGAAGAGAAAGGCCTTCCAAAATCAATGGATAGATGAAGAATGGAATTTTTGGCTCGGTACAGGGTTCCCAAATTGTTTGAAGCTGATACAACCAATGATTCTTCTTAGAGGCCATTTTCCAGGATCTATTGAGCTGAATATAAAACAATATTTAGGCTTAGCTAATAATATACATTCACTAGCTGACACTTCTTAATCCCTTTGGTTCAGTGCCCTCTGTAATCTCACTAGTGGCCACTAAGTTGCAGGGCCTTGAAAACCAAGCTTGACCAATAGATTATCTGGAATAAGACTATGAATGTGATCTATAATCGACTTTTCAATTATGGCTAATTTAAATGCCTTCAATTGAGATGATATTTTTCCAGACCTGTGTTTTCAAATAAAAAATATCAATGACTTGTGACATCTTTCTTAGGTAAGTGCTTGGCTGAGAAGTAGGTAGTAGGGCACTCTCTCAAAAGTAGTGACCTACTTATGTTAATAACATAGTTTTTGTACTTGTCACTATGGATCTGTATTTTGAAACATGAGCCTATCTAGGAATATGCAAAACAAAGAAGGTAAAAGAGCACCCTTAAATTTAAAATTGTATGAAATGTTTATTGATAACTTTAATTTTAAATCACATGAAAAGCTACGGTTATGTGCTTTGTCACATGGATTGTTGAATGTCCTCAAAATATGATTTCCCCCAAATTCTTAACACTCTTCTAGCCATGTGATAGAAACCATTGACTCTCTCAATCATACATGTCAAAAAAAACTCGTTGAAACTCTTATGAAGTATCTCTTTTGTTTCCATTTTTATGCAAATACTGAAAACCCCACATTCCTCCTAAAATAGCATTTTTAACAAATATTATAATTTTTTAGGTGTCTTCATTTCATTCACAATATATTGTTTGTTCAGATTATTTGACACCATTTTTAAGCAATATATCCACAATCTTGTCACTTTTGGCATCTAAATAAGTGTTAAGACACTTTAGACTCTATGTTAGGTGAAATTTTATTGGAAATTTGAAACAATTTGGCATGACTAGTTGAATTTTGTTGTTTCACCCATCTATTGAACTCCATGTTGACCGGATAAATCAATCTTGCGGACAAGATCGATCTCCCTAGTACCAAAAGGTAATCTAGGAACAAACAACCAAATAAACCTATCTTTCTCTAGACATATGTGATTTACAAAAGAATACTATAAAGGTGTTAAGGTCTTACCGTAGATCCAATGCTTGTTTGAAGTAGTTGTCCCTCGATCACTTGAAGGAGTTATCCTTATAGACCTCCTGTCACAAAAAAGCAAACATTAAATATTATAAATCATGCCTATCATGGTTATCAAGGAATCCATGACATAAACAGTTAATTAACAGCTTATTACGAAAAATGAATTCATTTGTATTAACTTTGAATAAAGAAAACCTTACAACCTTAGCCTTGATGTTGAACATGCCTTCCCAAGGTCTGAAGCAGGAATCTCCTCTACTCTGACAGGCCTTGCACTCTTCCAACCGAGACAGATAGAGGTATGTAATCTCTCCTCACAAAATCTCATTTAAATGAATCTGAATCCCAACAGCACTTAACCTCAAATAATTCTAAAGCTTGAACTCCCCTTGAGGCTACCCAATGCCTATTTTTATAGTGAAAAATAGGAGGTTTCAGTTCCAACTATGAAGGGATAGAATCCTCCTTCAAAGGGATAAGCTCCTCACATCAAGGGGTTAGCTCCTTAAGGTAAGGGATACATGAACCTCAAAAAAGCGGTTCTGCCATAGCAAGATTCCTTCCAAAGGCTTCTAGAATTTTCTGAAAGTGAGCTTTTTGAGTTTACTTGCGCCTTTTTAATCTTTTACAGGGGTCTGCACCCATAACACAGAGAAAGTGTGTTCAGGTACGCAGGAGTTATGAACATTAGGTGCAGGACCGCAGGCAAGACAAAGAGAAAGTGTAATACTAGAGTTAAGGATATTTTTAATAACTTTTCTCTTATTTTCAAGGCTTGAAATGAGGAATTTATGTGTTAGACTTGCAAAGGAGGAAGTATGAGTGATAATGAGCTCATACAAATAGCAGAATGTCAAAATGACAATTTTCAGTGCAACAGATTTCCCCCTAAAGTGCAAAGTCTGGAATAGATGAAGATGAAGTCTGTCATATATGAATAGTTTTATCATTTCAAGTATCATCTTGTGGACACCCCATTCGGAACCTATAAAAAAATTCAATGCAAAATATATATATGTAAACATATCATCGGTGAGTTAGGCATTCCCATACTCAGATCAAAACTAACTAGAAATTGATTTAAACTGTTCTGATACAGGAATGATTTTCAATACATCAATAGTATAGACATGTGTAGACACAATATGGACCCAACCATCTGTTTATAAATAGTCCATTGTATAAATGATAAAAAAATTTCTCGCAGCCTGGATGGTAGAAACTAGATCCAGGGTCTTGATTCCCACTTCTCGAACTAGTACGATTCTATCCATGTGAATAAATGTGTCGAGTCGAACATGGTAGAAACCACTTGATTACCATTCAATGATGTAAACTATTAACAAGTGTGAGAGTAACCACCAGTAATGTCAATGGCCCTCAAAGTACTCAGTAGAATCCATGAGATGTGAATGAATGAGCTAAATTCTAACATGTCATGGAATCATTCGATTGAAGGTCAATGATACAACCTGTTGTGGAAAGCAAGAAACCTGTCATTAAGGCATGCAGATTTCAAGGTACTAATGATTTCTAGATCAACTTCCTAGATAATGAGCTGTCGTCGATAGGAAGTGATCGGTTGTAGGCAAGCCCACAACATGAAATCATAGATCAAGTTTTGAAGAAATATGTTGGCAAGGAGTGACTCTAGGATGGTCAAAATGGATGACAGATATTTTGCAAATGAATGGTTTGTTTGAACTGTCCCCTTGAACACATAACGACACTGCAGATGGTTTGGTAACAATTGACCCAAAGCTAATACCAAAAAACTGGCTGAAGACTTTCAAATTGGTTTGATTAACTGTTAGGCAAAGGATTTCCCAACCCAGGTGAACAAAAGTGTCATGTTAAAGAGTGGTTAACGAATTTTCAAATAATCAAAATACAACAAACAGGTTCATTTTCCTCTCTTTTCCCCCACCATTTCTAGCAAGTACCTCTTTATTTTTGACAAGCTTGAGGAGGATAACATTTTCTTATTTATAAGCTCATCCTTTGGATGAGTCCAACTTAGTTTAAGATTTGAACCCTAAGAAGGAGTGGTTCGTTCCTGTTTTGAAATTGAACAGGTCTTTTACTGTTAAATTTTAATGAGTCCAGTATAGGATAAACTCGGCATTTTTTCAATTTTAGGGAGTTAGAAGAAAAAACTTAAGAAGACTCCATGGGGGTACTTTTTCATAAACTTAGTCTCTCGAGCCCAAAAAAGGATAAAATAATGCGGGAGAGAACTCTATTGACCATAATTAGTCAACGTATACCTTTTTCGTAAATAGTCCATTTCAGTCCGTAAAAGGGGTAAACTTATACTGAAAGGATGATCTTTCATTTATTTTAACAAGTTCGAATAATCAACTACTCGGCAATATTTTCAATTTTCGAGAGTCTGAAAAAAACTTAAAAGAGGACTCCAGGTTTTCACTTTTTCGTAAATTTTTGAAAGTGTCCGAAAAAGTGATAAAAGTATGCTCTTTGTTGAAAAACAATCAATTTTCCTGAGAAATCCAATTTCTGCACAAAAACTCAAAACATTACACTTACCTATTTAATATAAATAAAAATTCTTTCAAAATTACATTTTTAAAGTGAAAAATAAACAAATCAAAAATTCATTTATTCGAAAAAACTTATAAAAGGGGCTTTTTTAACTTCATTTTTACCATCTGAGTTCAGAGTGAAAAGTCAGAACTTTTGTGTAAAAAAATTTCATGTGAAGATTCTGGAGAATCCGTCCAACAAAATCGAGAACCGTCAGCTCCAGGTAATCCATGACCTCCTTATCTTGCATTTCATCTATTTACATTTCGTTTTTAGGCTTTAGATTTCATTTTTAAAGCAAAAATATGTTCAAAAAATCGCCCGCGAGGGTCCGCAGGTGCAACACGCGGGCCCTACGGACCCCGAATTTTTTCTACATAGAAAAAATTCTTGGGTCCGCACCTGTTTCATAGCACCCGTGCGTTCCTACACACTGTGTATGAAAATAGAGTGCAGACCCTGCGTGATGAAATTTCAAACTTAAATTTCTTCAATTCTGCCCAAAAATTTTCAAAAAATCTTTCTCTAATATGTCTTTTTATGCATTGTAGGACATACAAGATGCTAATTTGGAGAGAACGCAAGCATGAAGACATATATGACGCCACAATGCTTCATTTTCCTACAATGCAGGCGTTATGAGCATGCGGTTTGTATAAATTCTGGGCCATTCAGGGCATAAGCGCACAGGTAGACCTCTTGACGTGGCTGGTGAACAGATGGAATGTACAGGACCAGTGTATTATTGTTGGTGGCCACTGGCTCGAAATTGAGCTGGAGGATATTTATTTTCTGACTGGTTTGTCCAAGAGGGGTGAACAAATTTCTTTGTTTGGGACTAGGCCAGGTGGCCAGTCTGTCGCTAGTCTTCCACTAGAGTTCTTTTATGATCAGGCAGACCCCTGGGACAAACGGATTGACATAAAAAATATCATCCATCCTGAGCTTAAATTTATTGCATTTATTGTCACCAGACTGTGTGGGAGCGCATCATTGCATGTAGCTACCGGTTCCCAGATGTGCATTGCTATAGATTGTTTTCGAGGCACCATTTTCAACTGGTGTGAAGCTCTGTTAGCCAATGTAAAAGGCCAACTAATCAGAGAAAAGGATGGAAAGCTAAAAAAATTTGGATATGGATCCATTGTAGTAACCTTTTCTCTAGAGAGGATCCCCATGTTAGCTCCGCGGAACATTCCTGTTGATGCTAGTAGACCTCGAGAACCTAGATTAGTTCGTTGGGTTGCTTTGATGGCCTGTCACGCTGCTGAGGGCGTCGAGGTTGTTTGATTTCCTTCTACATATTTTCATTGGCTGGAACGCCAAATTTTTGTTATAGAGGACTTTCCATATGTTGGGATAGATTTCTGTGGTGACCGAGAGATGGCTCTCCCAGCAGGGGAATAGTGGGATGAATCAGGTAGAAATCATTTTCAACCATTTCTAAGTTCTAATTTTTTTTTGTATTTTAATCGTCCCAAAATTAATAATCAAAAGTTTAAATGCAGATGTGGGACCATGGCGACCAGCCCATCTCCAGCCTTATGAAAGAAGGCATCCAGCTACTGCCGCACCAGCCCTAGAAGGCCAATCAACAGAGATCCCGTCTGATTTAGAGCATCACCTAGAGCGCCTAACTCTAGACATTCCAGAGACCGACATAAATGATATTATGCACAGATTACAAAGATATGTGATTGGTGTCCTAGGACCTTTTAGGAGGTTCCTGTGTAGGGTGGCCCGGGCAATGGTCTCTTATCGTGATCATCATCAGGGATAGGATGATCATTTTGTAGACTCATATTTTTGACCTTTTGTATTATCATTTTTGCCGATCATAAGGTGTTTTTCAACCTATGATTGAAGAAGATGTATATTTTGAAAACAAACTTCTATTCTATGATATATCATTATATCCGGCTATCTATGTACATGTTATTGAATGTTGTTTAATTTATTGTTTTGATTATTGCAAATGTCTATTTATCATACTAGAAGCAACTGCATCTACTAAAGTATTTAAATGTCTTGGGATATGTTGATATTAAATGTAATCAAATTGACATTCTAAGAGACGAACTCTTAAAAATAACCGTAATAACACTGGATTTCTAATGGCGTAAACCCTATTAAGCTGTAATACAAAAAGTTCAGAATCCAACCTAAAAATCAAACTCTGAATTCCAAACGATATGGATTCAGAAAATAACTCAATCACTGCACTTCAGACAATAACTCAATCACTGCACTTCGTTAGAGGGTGAATAGATAACCCAAGCTACAAAATAAATGTTCTGTGTACTACGAGAAGCACCATCAGCAAAACCAATATAGGTTTGAAGAGACGTCGACATCTGCAATATCAAGAGTAAAACTCAGATAAGTAGGAATAGTGATAAGAACACACTCTAAACTAGGCATGCTTTTCTAATCTAAGACACACGAAAAGTAAATAATCTAATCTAATTAAGAATCTCCACACCAAATTTAAGCATTATATCTCTTCAAATAAAGCCCATTTCTGGGTTTATCTAAAAGGACACCATCGAAATCTATCAGCTCATAAGCCCCTTTTGCCAGCTTTCGCTTAAAAATGAAAGGACCATGCCACATGGGCACAAATTTTCCAGCCCCTAGCTTATAATTAGCTTCATCGTACACTAAGACTAGGTCTCCTTCTGAAAAATTACGAGGTGTAACATTTCTATCGTACTGAGCCTTTATTCGTTTGACATGAGCTTCATTTGCTAATGCAACATTTCTTCGATTCTCATCTAGATGAGCCAAGTACAAAAAACTCTTCTCCTCTTCAGACGTAGCTGGGAGTAATTTTATGGCTAATTTCAATGATGGAATTTCGCGTTCAATAGGAAACACAACTTCCAAACTGTAAACCAGTTGAATGGGAGTGAAACCAGTTGATGTTTTTACTGAGGTCCGATATGCCCAAAGTGCTGAAAATAACATGGAATGCCAATTCGACTTATGAATACCAATAATTCATTTGATCATAGTGACTAAAAAATTATTAATAGCTTCAACCAGACCATTAGCGTGCAGGTAATATGGAGTAGAACTATCGTGGTGCAGACCAAGTTGATCTGTCAGTTCAGTCATCATGATATTTCGAAAATGACTTCCATGATATGTAATAATGGCTTGAGGAACACCGAATCTAGAAATTATATGATTGAACATAAAATTTGCAGCAGTCTTGCCGTCTGCCAAAAATGTAGGCATCACCTCGGCCCACTTAGTAAAATAATCTACCGCTATGATAATACATGCATGCCCCCCAGCCGAGTGAGGGTTACATGTAATAAAGTCAATACCCCACTTTGTGAAGGGACCGATAGTAATTATAGGGTGAAGAGGAGTGGGTGGTGCAAACATTTTACGATCAAAGACCTAACAATTGTGGCATTTCCAGACTGCATAGATACAATATTTGAATAACGACGACTAGAAATAACCAGTGCGCAATATCTTTTGGGTTGTGGCATACTCAGACATATTACCGCCACATGCTCCAGAATGGCAGTCATTGAGAACCTTCTCAGCTTCTTCATGAGTAAGACAGCGTCGGAAAATAGAATCCGCTCCATGATGATAGAGTGTATCACCAATAATATTGTATTGTTGGGATTGGAAAAGTATTTTCCGTCGCTGAGATCGTGAGATTTCATGCCGAAAATATTGGGTTTGGAGATAAACAATAATATCCCCATGCCAAGGATCAAGAGTACTGATAAGAAACAAGGATTCGTCCGCAATGGGTTGTTCTGCCACAGTTTCAGTATCAGTAGACGGGAAATCACACATCAATTCGGAAAAAACAAAAGATTTCTTTCAATTGGATTTTTCAAATTCCAAGTCAAATTCCTGCAGGATAACTATCCATTTGGAATACTTGCCCCCTAGCAATTGTTTGGTCCACATGTACATCATAGTGTTACAGTCAGAAATTACTGTGGTTTTGTGTAATAAGATGTAGTGTCCAAATCTTTGGACAACTTGAACAACTGCCAAGGCCAACTTCTCCACATGTGTGTATTTGATCTCAGTCGGATGCATATTTCGACTAAGATAGTAAATCACATGTTGATTGTTTAATTCATCTTCCTTAACTAAAACCATCCCAATGGTGGAATGAGAGGCGGCGAGGTACAAAAAATAGTCTTGGTTGTAATGGGAGGATGCAGTAACGGTGCATGGGTCAACGCGTGTTTGAGTGCATCAAAAGATCGATTAACGATCTCATCCCAAAATAATGGAATGTTCTGTTTTAACAACCTAGTAAAACCCTTTGTTAACTCGGCGTAGTTAGGAATGAACTGACGTAAAAAGTTTTCTTTCCCCTGCAAACTTTGGAGTTGGCATAGAGTCGAAGGAGGAGGTAGATTGACAATAGCTTCGACCTTCGACAGATCAACACGAATGCCTTCTTTTGAAACAATAAATCCCAGTGAGCGACCCGATTCTACACAAAAAACACATTTGTGTGGATTCAGCCGAATTCGATAATGCCTACATCTCATAAAGATAGCTTGTAAATGAGTGAGATGGTCGGCCCTATGCGATGAATGAGCAGGTAAATCATCGAGATAAAGCTGCACAATGTGCTTAATGTCATGAAACACGTAAGACATAGCCCTTTGAAATTTTGTCCCAGCGTTCTTCAATCCAAAGAGTTGTTTGCAATAAGAAAATGTTCCCCAAGAACAAATGAAAGCTGTTTTAGGCTGATCAACAGGGAGCATGTTTATTTTATTGTAACCAGAAAAAACATCCATAAAGGAAAACATTTCACTGCCGGCACAATCATCGATAATTTGATCGATATAGGGGGTTGGATAATTGTCTTTAGGACAAGCTCGATTAATATCCCTATAGTTGATACATACTCTTATCGTTCCTTGTTTTTTGTTCACAGGAACAATATTAGATACCCAATTGGTTAAAGGAATTGGATAAATGAAACCTGCACGAAGTAATTTCTCAACTTCGACTTTGATAGCAGCAGCTTTTCTCTGATGTATTTGACGTAAACGTTGACGGACAGGTTTGGCATCCAGGTAAGTCTTGATTTCATGTACAAAAATTGACGGATCGATTCCTGGAATTTCTTCATATGACCAGGCAAACACATCATGGAATTCTTGAAATAGGGCTTTATAAGATTTGATTTCATCGTCTGTACAACAAGCACCTATATGAATGTTTTCAATTATTCCTGGCTTAACTGAAATGTCAATTGGAATCATTTGAGAGATATTTTCCAAATTTAAATCAGAATCAGGATTTCGCAGTGGATTCTGTGATTCTTTGACATATTCAGCAGTAAAAATAGAAGCTAAATAATTTTCAAAATGATCCAACTCAGGTAAAAATGAAGATCGGTGATGTAGATCTTCCCATGGTAAATCGTCAACAGAAAAAAGTTCACAAATCTGCTCATCAGTATGAACAAGATAGGGAAATGTCATTGTGGCTGAGCTATATATAGAAAATGATTCCTCATGGATCCCACTCATTGGATCAGTTTCTGTTGAAGAAAGATCGGAAAGTGACTATACAGCCTGATATGAAATTTCAAAGGGACTCAAAGGCATCGCACCATCAAATGAATCCAACTCGGAATCGGAAGGTACAATCCAAGGATCATCAAACATAATGGTATTCGATGAAATCATATGAATATTTTCAATAGAAGGCGATACGTTAGGAGGAGGAAAGGAAAAATTTTCTAGTAAACCAGAATCTTTTATCAAACCAACCCTTACATCCTTATAAGTGATAGCCATTTTACTGACGTGCTAGATTGTTTCCATAGAGGCTGGATCGGAGGAGAATAAGTTAACTTGTCTATTGTAATGATATTTCCTTGATGTGGAAGCTTGATAAGCTGAAAGACCAAAGAAACAACAATAGTCATAGCATAAGACCAACTACGACCCAGGAGAAGGTTGTAATCTAGAGGGGCATCAACCACTTCCACATCTAGATTTATAGTTTTGCCTTCGACCCCTATAGGTAAATCCTACAAAATACCGAAAGGATGGAACCCTCGGCCATCAAAACCCTTTAGAATTTTCGGAGACTGATTAAGTGTAGGAGAACCAAGTGATTTCCAACACTAGATCGACATAATACATGTACAAGCCCTCTCATCAATCACAGTCCGAAAGATCGGTTAGTTTTTTACTAATACTGGAATCTAGAAAGCCATTTGATGAGGTAGGCGGGGTGTACTATTCTCTAAATCGAAGATTATTAGGTTCGAGTCCTGAATATCAATAGCTTCTATAGTAGAAAAAAGTAATTTACACTGTGTTGGGCATGATTGCAGCACTTCCAAAGCCAACATTGCTGAAGGGGAAATAGCTAAGTCCTTAACAATGTTGTAATTCCGAGCAGTTCTCACATGTGGATTGAAAGATGATTTACGAAGTACACCTTTAGCAGGCAGTTTTATTACTAAGTCTGGATTGGGTTTCTCGATCTTTAGTGCATAAGAAACAGGAGGAGGTGTAGTTGATGTGTTTGAATTAGAAGATTCTGCTTCTTTACCACCAAGAAGACTTTTACTACCATAATCTTGTGATCGCGTCGCAATCTTGACATGAGACATCGTCATAATAGGTTCTTCTGAGGCATTCAAGCTGGAACCAACCATCTTACTATCTTGAATGGGAAAAGGATCCTTCAAGACAGTAGGCTGTTGATAACCTTTAACGAATTTCAAAACCTCTACTCGATGTGGGCATTCTTTAGTAAAATGATCCTTGTTGCAATTGAAACATGGACAGTGAGGCTTGTGTTTTTCGTCATTAGATTCATTTTTATCAGTTTTATCTTTTGAATTTTTTTTTTTTTATTCTTTCCCTTATTTTTACCGCTGGATTTAAATTTGGACATAGATGTCTCTAGGACATGAATGTCGGTAGAAATTTCGGCGGAAGACTCTCCTTTCAGGGAATCAGGTAAAGTTATTATAGGAGAGGAATTCTTTGAAGATTTCTTCTTGCTTTTAGTATTAACTATACCAATCATACTGTCAGCAGCGTGAAACCCTGAAGGAGCTGCAGTTATTTGACCTTGTTTTGGAAGATCGAGGATTTTTTTCATGTAAAGTACCTGACTGTGTATAGACGAGGTCAAGGTACTGAGCTTGAACACTGAATTGCTCCTCAGTAACACTCCGGCCTTAGCTACATCTTCAGTGATTTTGGGTAATAATGATTTAACAAACCATTCCACCAAAATTTGATCCGGAATGTAAAATTTCACTAAACGCCTTCTACGTCACCATTCGTGAATATGATCAGAAATATATGTGGACGTGGATTGCTTTAGCGAAGTCAATAGTTCTGTGTCATTGTCGTATCTGACAGGCAACTGAAAATGAATTAAGAAGGCAGTTGCTAACTGACTAAAATTATTAAAAGAGCCTTGTGGTAACTCAATGTACCATTTGGCGGCCAGACCAATAAGAGTTAGTTGAAAAAGATGTAATTGAATTGAATCATCAATTATCGAATTAGATGCACACCAGAGGTGATAATTCATAACGTGATTGGACAGATCCTCTCCTCACTTACCCTAGAATTTTGGTATATCACTGGGCAACTTATGCGGCATTGACGGCTAATACGGATGATAGAAAATTGGATCATTCGTAAGGCATGTCAAATAAAGTAAATCCAAAGTTGCAATAAATGGTAACTAACGGTTAGGGTAACGACAACCTTGAGTAACAAGAGTAGTTCCGGGAGGAGGATACCCAGGAAAGTTGGGAATCAGATTTGCATTAGAAATTGTATAACCCCCTGGGAAACCAAGATTAACTGGAGAAAACATTGTTGAGGCTGTTGATAAGTATAGCCAGGGTATGGTTGATACTAATAAACTGGGTTTTGTGAAATAGGACCGAATTGATACTGTCCCTGGTACAGTTGATACATGAATTTCGGTTGACTTGTGACAATTGTACTTGTACCAGCTTGTCTTGTAGGTATTTGGACCGTAGTCTGAACCGTAGGTCTTGATTGGGGTACAGATACTTGAGGAATTTGCATGGATGTAGGGATAGAAGAAACCGGAGCTACAGATACTCTAGAAATAGATGTTATAGGTTGACCAGATGTTGTAGTAGTTGCAGCAGTTTGAGGCAAAGTCTGAGGTGTACTAGCCCAAGACTGTTGAATAGAACCAGGTGTAGGGATTTGAACAGTAGGCTGGATAGGTTGCTGGGTTGGACCAGAAGCAATGTTACCGATGAAATAGGTAACCTCAATGTTACCTACTTTTTGAAGTATCAAGAAAAACACCTGATTTTGAAAAAGTGGCGATGCAGAATCAAGAAAAAAAAATTTGAGCATGTTTTTGGCACTTTAAGTTTTTTTCATTTTGTTTTTTTTTTTAATTAATTTTTTTTTTCAAGTGATGTTTTTATGTCGATTTTGAATAGTGGTGGTGTATCATCACCAACGTTTTTTTATAGGATTGATTTTGACACTATAGATTTTCTAATGTCTTCTTCTTCTCTGAGATGTTTATTTTTAAGTGCATTTATGTACTTGTGTTTTAAAAATAAAAAATAAAAATATTTTTTTTAAATAAAAACTTGTAATGATATCTTCACTTTTTCACATACATAAAAGATGGAAAAAGGATCAATATTCTAAAGCTTATATTTTCTACATGTTTATGTATTGTTAAATAATTTTTCAATGCACATCAAAAAATTGTCGCTAAAAACCCAATATTTTGAACCATATGACAAAAAAATACAATTTTTCAATATAAATACAATGCAAAAAATACACTTTTACAGAGTTTTTGTTGGAAAAAACATGTTAAATAAACTATTTTTTTGGGAGAATATTAACAAAAAAACTTAAGAAAACAACATTTTTATTGAATTTTATGTCAAAAAATAATAGCAATCACATGTTTTTTGCAAAAAAAAGGGTTGTTCTCATAAAATATCAAATTCTAAACATTACAAGTAAAACTGATTAATAGTTCTAAAAAATAAGCTTTGTTTGCAAGCATAACTTAAACATCATCAACAATATCAACTAATACATCTTTAACATCATCTAGAATAGCATTCATGGCTTCTTCCACAGCATTTTCTTCTTCATTTTGATCATTCCCGTCTTCTAATGGATCTTTCATGTCAGCAAATCTTCCAAAGTGTCCCTTTCCAATCATTCCATATAATGGTGGTTGAGGTTCCTTTTCTGTTTTTGCCACACGTGATTCATTAAAATCTCCTTTCCTCAAACCAACTTCTTGCTTCACATCTGGAAGGAATTCAAGAGCGTTAATTATTTGTTGAATAAATTTGCATTGAACTGGGTCTTTCTCAATGGAAATGCAATTTCTTCCTTTTAGTATACAACATGCTAGTGTTGTACCTAATCATCAAGCACAAAAAAAATAAGTAAGAAAATTAGTATGGAGACATAAAAAGTAAAAAAGACAATATTTAAATTTAAATTTGTATAATAAAACTTACCTGAACCTGAAAATAAATCCAAAACCCATTCTCCTTCATTTGAACATAGATCTATAAGATAGTTAATCAATGCTTGTGGTTTTTGATAAATATTAACTATATCTCCTTTTACATCTTTATCCTCATATGTTAGTTTTCTTACAACTGCATCATAAACCAATAATTGACTATGACTCTTCCCATCTACTCGATTCATAATAATATGCTTATAACTATCATCTTTTGTCCAACATTCAACATGGATGAACTCACAATAATTTATAATAGGCTGATCTTCGGAAGAAACAATATTTGACTTTTGCCTGTAACATAACATAGTAAAAGTTCAATTAAATTTTACATGAATAATTTTTTTTAGGAGGAATCAAAGATACAATTTCAAAATCTTACCATGTAAGTTGCATCCTTGAGTTTGCTTTACCCTTGAAGCTTGTTAATAACATTGGAAACTGTGTGTCTAAATGAAATGTCACAAATTGCCAAAGTGGTGATGTTGTCACTTCTTGAAAACCCGTAACCACTTTACTAAAAGCTTGATAAGTATATGGTTCTCTATCATATTCAATGTCTGGGAAATTGAAACCATGAGGAATATCTGAAATAACTAGGCCATATTCCCTTTTAGGTATTAGTGATGCAATGTCTTCACAGTCACCTTGTATTATTTGATATTGGACATTGTCGAGCCCATTCCAAATGTAATGATTAAGAGTAGGATCTAGTTCAACATTCATAAGATGCTTCCTTCTCATGTTCTCCATCTTAATTTTTTCAATAAAGCTTTTGAAAGTATCTGGTACTCCATTTCCATCCTTCTTCGACATGTTTAATGACATAAAAATATATATATATAGATATGTATAAGTAATAAAATAAAAATAGTTAAAATATGAATAAAATAAATTTATAAATCAACATACCTTATTGAATGCAATATAAAACTCTTTTAGTGTTGATGTAGAACTTGCTTCTAGGTAGTTGCGTACAACATCATCCCAACTGTCTTCATTCAACATTTTAACCATGTGTTCTTGTATTTTCATAAAAAATTTCTGACTGAATAAATCAAGTTAAAAGCGTTAATATATTGACATGTATAACAAATTCTACCAACATCATTATGTTTTATTTAAAAGAAAATTATAATGAAAGAAATAATTCAAGAAACTTACTTTTGAAATTCTGCACACATTTCTTCCATTGATAATTCACCTGACTTCACACGGGCTAATATTGATTTGACTAATTTATCATCCTTCACACCTTGCATTGTTCTCCAAGGTGTAATAGTCATATCCTCTGGAAGCTGCTTCATTTCAAGACCCCCCTTACTGTTGGTACATATTATGGGTTTACTCTTTCTAACCTTTTGAATTTTTATGGAAATATTCTCCCACCGATCAAAAATCTCATCAATCAAATCCCATACCTCCCCAGTTCTAAATTCCAACTGAAAAATGTTTTCTGTGCCTCTGAAGAGATTTGTATTCAATTTTCCATCTTTTTCTTTTTTTCATCAATTTGATAACCTGTTTCCATTAAACATTCCTTTCGAAATGCTACACTAACTTTTGTCTTACCCCCACGACTTTTTTCTATGAATTCATTATGAATAAATCTGACCCTTTGGATGAAAGTCATTTTCATTCTGTACTCATTATCTGCATTATGATCCCATGCCAATAAATTTTACTGCATTTCTGTTAAGCCATCGTAAATGATGCATTTCACTGTTTGAAAAAGATAGTTATTGGGATATTCTGCAATCAATTGTCTCTTAGCCTCTACTGAATGGTTCCCTCCAATTACATAATATTTATAATCAAAACATTTTGTCTTGTCAAATGCTTGTTTGTTGGGAACTTGACATGGATCGACAAGAACCACATAATCCACCACATGCGCATATAGATTGAACCTGAACAATGTTTTCAGATTATGTACATGTAGGTGATGGGCCTTTCTAATTTGATATTGAGATTGTCCTTTATCTGGGCCATAAAAATGGTTAACATTAAGATCAAATGTTTGGCCACCAAGAATTAATTTATTCTTCCTCAACTCTTGTCGAATAGCATTTTGTTTTGTTTTAATAATGCCATCCTCTAACTCAGCACCTCGTGTTATCATTTCTCTGCTTCCATAAGAGCTTTCAATTTGTTCTTCACTACTGCTCACGACCTTTACAGGTTCACCAATATTTGATTTGCTAGTCTTATTGGATAACATATCGGTTTTTTTATAAACAAGCTCTCCTTCATGAGGTACAAGAGAGATATCTTTGGCAATTTTTCTTTTTGGTGTATGATCTATTTTCTCCTTTTGCATAATATTTCTCATCTCCTCCTCACTAATTCTATCACAATTTTATGTTTCATGTTCGACACCTTCAAAAGAAACATGTTTAAGTTTACTAGATTGACCCACCTTAGTGACTCTTGGTTAATCCCCTCTTTGAACTGTTGCAGTGTCATGAGCTATTGCTCTTTGCTTCAATCTCCTTTCCTCTACTTTGTCTTTGTGGAAAGTTTTGATCACATCCATAACAATTGGCACCAACATATAAATATCATCAAACATGTTTGAAAGACCCGGAACAAAATCCTATGAAACAAAATAAAACATGTCAATGATTAATAATTTATAAAAAATTGAATCATCCTTACAATAATGCATAGAGGAAATAAAAACAAGCATACTTACAATGCTATTTGCAATGTTGCTTGATATTTATTCAGAAAATTTTGAAGTTATTTCATCTGTGTCATACTTGATGATTGATAGACGATATCTAACCTTCTCACGTTTCTGAGCCTTCCTTGCAAGAACATAAATAGTGTTTGTATTCAGGACCATACATATGTCTTGTACTCTGCCCATCACATCATATGGCTCATTTAAGTCAATCATACCACAAATCAGATAGATGTGTATATCAGCCTCCATTTCACTGTCTTCAAGATACCATGAGAAATCGGTTTTATCTATTTCCTCGGCGTTCTTCCAATTAGAAATAAGCTTTAATGAACCTGGTGCCCCACTTGCTTGACTTTTATTAGTGTGTGCAACAATATCCTTATTGCGTCCAACAGTGTCCATAGTGCGTCCAGCTACAACTTTAGATTTGGGAGTTGTATCCATAGTGCGTCGAGCTGCAACTATAGATTTGGGAGTTGCTGCCCTAGGTGCAGAAACATTCACAGAAATATTTTTTGATGCCATTTTCCTGATATATATATATATTAGTTAATGGAAAAATATTGCGGATAAAATAAATTTAATAAACAAAATTTATTTCTAAAACTAAATAGTTTGAAATTAAAGCAGTAAAATTAACTATAAAAATTTTCATTTAAAAACAAAATATTATAAATCATATGTATATATATCTATATAATATGTGTTGAATACATTTTATAAAAAATTTAAAAATGTGTTCAAATTGTATAAAATAATTTAAAAAAAATAAACTAGTATTTTCAAACTTCAATTTTTGTTTAATATTTAAAAAAAAACAAAAAAATTACTAACTATTTATAACAAATGTTATAATATTATATATTTTTTAAAATTTTTAATTGTATTGTTATATTATTATTATTATTATTTTTTTTTAATTAATTTATTATATTGTTATATTAAAACAAATGTTTTTTTTTTAAATTTATTATATTGTATTTTTTTTTAATTATATAATGTTTAAAAACAAAACATAATTGTTGTTTAATGTTTTTTTTTTTTTTTGGATATATATATATATATTTGTTATATTTTGAGATTTTTAACAATTATTATTTAACAATGTTTTTATTATATTATATAACAATTTTTTTATTATTTTTATATATAACAATGTTTCTATGAACTTTTAATTGTTTTATTAAAACAAATTATAAAAAAAAAAAATTAAAGAACAAAATAAAATAAAAAAAAAAAACCAAAATTAAAAAATGTTTTATTAAAACAAATTATTAAAAAAAAAAATTTAAAAAGCAAAATTAAAAAATAATAAAAAAAAACCAAAATTGAAAAACGTTTTATTAAAATAAATTAAAAAAAAAAAAATTAAAAAAAAAAAAAAATGAATAGCCGCCCGCGGCCGCAGAGTCCCGCCCATTGGGCGCTGGGGGCCGGCCGGGTGGTGCCACGGGGGCAGCCTAGCCGGCCTCACAGCCCCCACCGGGTCGAGGGCTGTGAGGCTGGCTGGGCCGGCCCTGGGGCGCCGCCCGGCCGGCCATCGACGCCCAGCGGGCGGGGTTTGCGCTGAGTCGAGGGCCGTGAAGCTGGCTGGGCCGACCCCGGGGCGCCGCCCGGCCGGCCCCCGGCGCCCAGCGGGCGGGGTCTGCGCCAAGTTCGTCTTTTTTTTTTTTTAGTTTATTTATTTTTTATTTTTAAATTTTATTTTGTTTTTAAATTTTTTATTTTTATTTTTTTTTTAATTTCGATTTTTAAATTTTTTTTTTTTTAATATAATATAATTATTAAAACATTATTTAATAATTAAAAAAAGGTTAAAAATATCAAAAAATGACCCAAAAAAAAAAAATTAAAAAAAAAAAAAATTATTATTATTAAATCACAATTATGTTTGATTTCTAATCATTATATAATTAAAAAAAAAAAAAAACAATATAATAAATAAATAAAAAAACATTTGTTCTAATATAAAAAAAAAAAAAACCACAACACAATTAAAAATATATATATAACAAAACAATAAAGAAAAAAAATTAAAGATTTAAAATTAAAAAAATAAAATTAAGATTTAAAATTAAAAAAAATAAAATAAAATAGAATATAAAATAAAAAAATTCTAAAAAAAAAATTTAAAAAAAAAAATATGATAAAAAAAAACAAATAAAAAATGTTATAATATTACCTCTTTTTTTTTTTTTAAATTTTTAAATGTGCATGGTCGTTTTATGGATTTGTCTGTCTAGATGAACCTATAAGTCTTAAAAAAGAAAAGAAAATCTAAATTTTTGTCCTTAAAACCCTAAATTTTTTTTTTTTTTTTTTCATTTTCTTCACTAAAAAAATATAAAAAAATTAAGGTTTTTCACCCTAAAAACCTTAAAAAAGTAGTTTTTGGACACAAAAAAACTATAGAAAAACAAATTTTCCCCAAAATCGTCTTTAAATTGACAGAATAGAAGGAAAACTAACATTTGAAATGCAAAAAACTGCTGTCACCAATGCCAACACAACGCCTCCACAAAATTACGAATAGCAACACAATGCCTCCAATGCCAATGCAATGCCTTCACGAAGTTACCAATGCCAATGCAACACCTCAACAAAATTACCAATAGCGACACAACGCTTCCAATGCCAATGCAATGCCTCCACGAAGTTACCAACGCCAACGCAACACCTCCAGAAATTTGCTCTAACAAATACCAGAAAACTTGATGTGATGTGATGAATATAAACAATCATTCCTTTTAAATAGCGTATATTGTTTGATTGGTTTACTGTTTAACGAATGTGAGATTAAAATTTCAAATTTAAAATATTTACATTTAGTTTATTATAGTTCATACTATAGTTAAAATACTTATTATTTGCATGTAGTTATCATAATTAATATTTTATTTAATATTTACATGTACTGAATAATTCAAATATAATCTCAGATTAAAAATTAAAATATGAAATACTTACATGTAGTTAATTATATTTAATATTATAGATAAAATAGTTAATATTTGCATTTAGTTATCATAGTTAATATTTACATGTAATCAATGTTTAAAATCATGGAATTAAATTTTAAAATCTAAAATATGTACATGTAGTTAATTATAGTTTAAATAGTTAATATTTACATGTTATTTTTGTAAATATTTACATGTAGTCAATCTTAAACCATTCAAATAAGAAAATTATTTTAGTTTTGAAGACATGCATGAAAGGAATATTTTGTTGATATTTTGAATAGAAAGTATGGTGAAATATTTGAAGACCAACAGTTTATTAATAAATTTTAAAATATATTTTAGATGAATATAACGTAAGTTTAAAATTTTAAATTTAAAATATTTACATGTAGTCATTATAGTTAAAATAGTTAATATTTGCATGTAGACCTATTATAGTAATATTATAGTTAATACTTACATCTACTCAATGTTAAATCATTCAAACAAAAACATTATTTTAGTTTGGAAGGCATCCATGATAGAAATATTTTGTGGATATTTTGAATATAAATATCAGAAAATATTTCAACATAAACAGTTTATTAAAAAAAATGTTAAATACATTTTTTGATTAATATTTGTACCAAATATATGAAATGAAAATTTTGGAGGGAAAGTTTTTCGTAAAATTTTTTGGGGGGGAATTTTGGAGGGAAATTTTTTTCGCAATTTTTTTTGGAGGGAAAATTTGGAGGCAAATTTTCAGTATTTAAGCTATATATTGTAAGTGGGAGAGGAATTTGTATCATTCAACCTATTCTTGTTGAAAGCCATGGTTTCTTCTGATAGCGAAGTTTTTCTTTCTAAAACATCAACATCTTCGTCACGCAACGACTCTATTCAGAGTGATGAATATAACGGGAGTTCGTTCACCATGAATAGAGAGTCAAAAAATTGACTTGGTCGTTATCCTAAAGATGATGAGAACAAAATTGATGAGGTGCAACAAAATGAAATTTCTGTAAATCGAGCGCCAGTTATACCACTTACTCTTAATCCTAAGGATTATGAAAGCAACAGTGATGAAGGGCATGATGAAGAATTTCCAGAGTCAAAAGTTTCACTTCGTCCTAATCCCAAGGATTATGAGGACACCATTGATGAAGAGGGAGATGAAGAATATCCACTTTAGCTTAATCCTAAGGATTATGTGAGAAATGTTGGGAAAAATACTGAAAGGGGGGGTGAATCAGTATTTAGAGCTAACTAATAAACTTTTTACTTTTCTTTTCTCAAAACCCATACGCTACTTTATAGAACAAAACTAGTGTATATACGCAGATATCCTTAAGGAAACTTGCGTATGCTCAGAGCTCTTATTATGTGTTTGATTCTTAAATCATTGCATCATTTATTCATCAGATGTTAATCAGTAAGCATGTGCAGTAAAAACAGAATAAACCATCACACATAAGCAACACACATGAACTCCAGGATTTAAGGTGGAAACGCAAGTCGGGAGAAAACCACCGCTACTGTCATCTCAGTCTTCAATATTTATTATAAAGAAAACATCTTACAACCATGTACTGGCACAGACTCACACCAGCACGCAGGCACCCACCTGCAGAAGGCTACAACCTTCTCTTGTTTACCAGCCTCTCCTAGAAGGGAGCTACAACTCCCTGCTCTCATTTACCAGCCTCTCCTAGAAGGGAGCTACTACCCCTTGATATTGGCACCAGCCTCTACTGGAAGAAAGCCTCCACTTTCATACTAAAGGCTTCAACCCTCAGATCCACTGTAGACCACGTTTCATCAATTTTCAAACTGGATCAAACAGCTTCAACACAACCCTTAATTTTTCCCAGAACTTCAAACAGAAAAGTGAGACCATTGTAGCCAGAATATCAGAGATAACCCATACTTTAGAATAGATATGCAGATGTAAACTCAACCCAGAACATTCATTAATCAAATATCATATGCTACTTCTGTTTACTGAAACCGCGTGTATACGAGCTTCCCTTCTTACCAACATGCGTATGCCTCTATGCATAACAAGGAGTGCATACACTACTTCTCTTCGTTGAATTCGCGGGTGTATGCACTTATATGTGTAGAAAAATGTGTATACTTCTGAGAACACTAATTTTTCAGAATGAGATCAGACTCAGGTTCAGATCTGAAATCAGATTTTTGTTCAGACAATCTATCAATCATGCAGAACTGTTTAGACAGTCATTCTTCCTTCATTGAATCATCAACCAACAACCAACAACTTTATCTTTCATCAGCATAATCATTATTCAAACAACTTAGATCGATATGACTACATCATTGACAGATAGTAGCAAAACAGATCAAACATTTCATTTCACATACTTCAGCAAAAACCTAGATTCCATACGCGTTTTTACTTCACTGAGCCTGCATATGTATGCACTTTAATAAAGAAAAACCTGCGTATATATATGCACACATTTCAGAGTTGAATTCATCTTCCATACGCGCTTTTGCTGAAGACAACCCATGTATATACGCGCTTTCTCTGCCACAAACCTACGTATAGATCTATAGACATTATAGGGCAGCACAATTATTCAGACCAGATAGACAAATCAGATCTCACCCTTCACTTCAGCAAAGATTCGCCAGATCACAGATCTAAACATTCCATAAACAGATCTAGAAAATACATAGACATTTCAGATCTGGAGATCCCTCTTCATCATTTTCTTCATAGGTGCATTATGAATTTAGATGTATTAGCAAAATGTTACCCATTCCATGCAGATATACTTCAGAGTGAAGTATTCATTAAAACCCAGACTCATGCACACCCTTGCACTATGATCTTCTTCTCTTTATATAGATTTAGCCTTTGTTAATACCATGAGTCAAAACCACTCAACCGCTGATGGTATTTCTGGACGGGATCAAATAGATAATCAAGCGCTCAATACTTTGGGTCAATACCATGGTAATGTCCCCTGGTTTCCTAAATTTAGAGTGCAAATGGGCATATGCTACTTGTCACATACATTTCCGCGTACATATGTGACTTATCCTTACCAAACCAGCATATGCTTTGTGACATACCTTGTTCAACATTATTCTGGCACATTCTGAGCTACTTCTGAACTGATCTGAAGATACATCAGATTTACATCATTAACAACTCATCAAGTCAGTTTTCATCAAGGACAACTTCATCAGGCAGGTTCCATCAAGGTCAACACATTGTATCACATTGCCAACAATCTCCCCCTTAACTCATCAAGTAGGTTTCCATCAAGGAAAACTTCATCAAGTAGGTTGTCATCACCTTTATCAAGTAGGTTTCCATCAAGGGCAACACTCATCATATTGCCAACAATCTCTCCCTTTGGACTTGATGGCAACCATGATGGTGTTTGATCACCACAACAGATAGATGCATTGATTATAACCATTATGTAAAAACCATTACTCTCCCCCTTTGACATCAGGGGCAAAGGGCGGATCAAAACCAAAACATGGTTTTTCTTCTCATGTAGAAAGAAGAGCTCTGTAGATCTGATGTGCAATGAAGTTATCATTCTCCCCCTGAGTTCACGCTGAATCTTCAAACATATTTTTCAATGAAGTACATGACTCTATGACCATTCCTATCACCAAGGACTTCAGACTCACATCAATGATCCAACCAAGTGGATTTACATATGTGACTCAAGTACCCAACCAAGTGGGTTTACACATTTTGACTCAACTACCCAACCAAGTGGGTTTTACAAATTTGAACAAGTCCTTTCATGACTGAATATAAAAATTTACATCATGGGTCTCAACATGGATTTTTCATCAAATTACAGATATGAATTTCTATGACCAATACCAAAAAGACCTCAAGAGAGAGATCATATTTCAGAACCATCATAATGCCAACAATGCATTCTTTCCACCTGTCCAATGCTCCCCCTTAGCTTGTGCAACCTAAACACTTTCAACAGCAAATCATCAAGGCATCTTCATCAAATATTAGAGAATGAAATAGAAATATGAGAGCTGAAACATCACCAAATATACCCAACAGCACCACAGCAGTGCTGAAGAATGCTGACCCAGAAAAATTTGCTAGCAACCACCCATACACGGATTTATGTGTATAAACTCGCGTATATACACGACTATCCTTCAGGAAATCTGTGTATCCAGTTTAATCTTCTGTATTTAAGTAGATCTAATATTTTGTATGGCAGAGACTACTCCCAACTTCTGTTTGAGATATTCGAATGCTTCCCTGGGTAGAGGTTTGGTAAATATATCAGAAACTTATTCTTTGGAGGGAACTTACTCCAACTTCACCTTTTGTTCAAGCACTTGTTGACGTAAGAAGTGATACTTGATGGGAATGTGCTTGGTATTGGAATGCATAATAGGATTCTTTGAGATACTAATGGCACTTCTATTATCACACATAATGGAGATAGGGGGTGAACATTTGATTTGAAAGTCTTGTATGGTTTGCATCATCCAAAGAATTTGAGTGCAACATGAAGCGAAAACCACATATTCTACTTCTGCTGTAGATAAGGCAATAGAGTTTTGCTTCTTGCTGAACTAAGATATTAACTAGGGCCCCATATAGAATGCACCACCACTAGTGCTTTTCTGATCATCAACATTTCCAGCCCAATCTGCATCAGTGTAAGCATGAAGAGTGAGATCATCATTCTTTGGATACCATAGTCCAAAGTCTTGAGTTCCTTGTAGATATTTGAATATTCTTTTGACAGCCTGAAGATGAGACGCTTTTGGATTAGCTTGGAATCGTCCAACAATCCCAACTACATGCATAATGTCTGGTCTAGTCCTAGTGAGATAAAGTAGACTTCCTATCATAGATTTGTATTCTGGTTGATTCACCGTGGGAGAATCATCATGAGAACTGAGATTACATCTGCTTATCATTGGTGTACTTATAGGTTTGCACTCTTCCATGCCATACTTCTTCAGAATTTGCTTAAGGTATTTTGCTTGTGATAAGAATATGCCATCTGTAGTTTGATGAACTTGCAAGCCAAGAAAGAATGTTAGTTCCCCAAGTAAAGACATTTCAAATTCTTGTTGCATAACAGAAGCAACTTTCTGACTCATAGACACTTCATTACTTCCAAATATGATATCATCAACATATACAACCACAATCAATAGTTTATCATTTTCAATTTTTGTGTATAAGTTGCTATCAGCCGACCCCTTTGAAAATACTTGTTGATGAAGATATTTGTCAAGACGATAATACCATGCCCTTGGAGCTTGTTTGAGACCATATAGAGCCTTTTTAAGTTTACAAACAAGTTTTTCATCATTTCCCAAAATGAATCCTTCTGGTTGTTCTATATAAACTTCTTCTTCGAGATCACCATTGAGAAAGGCAGATTTAACTTCCATTTGATAAACTTTGATTTGTTGGAAGCTTGAAAAAGCGAGAAACATTCTTATGGCTTCAAGTCTAGCTACAGGAGGAAAAGTTTCTTGAAAGTCTATACCTTCTTGTTGAGCATACCCCTTGCAAACAAGTCTGGCTTTATTTCTTATAACATCCCCATTATCATTTAACTTTTTTTTTGAATATCCATTTAGTTCCAATGACATTTTTTTCATGAGGTCTTGGTACTAATTCCCAAGTGTGATTCTTTTCAATTTGATCAAGCTCTTCATTCATGGCTTGAATCCAACATTCATCTTTGATAGCTTGATTCACATTGTGTGGTTCAATAGCAGATAGAAATGCCAGATAGCTAGAAGATCCCACAAGTGTCCTTCTTGTTTGTACACCTGATGCCTTATCTCCAAAGATTTGAGATTCTGGATGATTCTTTTGAACATATCTGGATGGAGATTTTTCAGATAAATCATCTTCATGTTCTTCATTGGGTTCATTGTTTATATTATTTCTATTTGATGTAGAAGGACATATTTCACCATCGTCTTCATTTTTATTTTGTTTTTCTTCTTTTGGGGTTGCAGTAGACTCATCAATAAAAACATCAATACATTCAACAATCTTCTGAAGTCTTTTATTGTAACATTTATATGCTCTACTCCTAGAGGAGTAAGCAAGAAGTATTCCTTCATCTGCTCTGGATTCAAACTTGCCAAGTTTTTCATCATTATTTTTGATAAAACATCTGCTTCCAAAAACTCTAAAATGCTTCACAGTGGGAGGATTACCATAGCAGAGTTCATATGGATTTTTATCACTATTTACTCGAACATGTGCTTTGTTAAGAATATTTACCATTGTATGTGTTGCTTCTCCCCCAAAAAGTGTCAGGTGTTCCAGAATAATCAAGCATAGCTCTAGCCATTTGTTGAACTGTTCTATTTATTCTTTCTGCTACGCCATTTTGTTGTGGAGTGCCAGCTACAGAAAACTGTCTTTTTATAACATGTTGTTCACAAAATTCAAGAAATTCATTTGATGTATATTCTCCTCCTCGATCAGATCTAAGACACTTGATTTTCAAATCTAATTCATTTTCAACTAGTGCTTTGAAGGTCTGAAATTTCTCAAATGCTTCATCTTTGTGTTTAAGCAGCCCAATCCAACACATTCTAGAGAAATCATCAATAAATAAGATATAGTATTGTTCACCACGTGGTGACTTTTTCCTCACAGGTCCACATATGTCAGTATGAATAAGTTCAAGAGGCTTACTTGATGATCCTTCCTTCGCATTAAACTGTACTCTGGTTTGCTTACCAAATTGGCAAGATTTTCATATGATATTTTCGGGTGGAGTAATATTGGGAAGACCGCGAACTTCTTTAAGCCTGCTTGATTTTTTTATCTGAGAGAAGCTTAGATGCCCCAACCTTCTATGCCATAGCCAGTTTTCTAAAGATTTACTCAAGTAACATTGATCTTTGCAGTTTTTCAAGACATACATATTTCTTGGAGTTCTTTTTCCTTTTATAATTGTTTTACCTGTATCAAGATCACGTACCACACATTCTTTTGAACTAAAGAAAACTTCAGTTCCTTAATCACACATTTGAATTACACTTAATAGGTTATGCCTTAATCCATCCACATACATGACATCATTTTCCTTCACCTTTTCTTTTAGAAACACAGACCCTTTTCCCTTAATCACAGCTGGAGTATCATTTCCAAAAGTAACTTTCTTTTCCTTTTCTAGAGCATTATATACAAGAAGTTTGTTTTTGTCACCTGTCATGTGTCTTGAGCATCCACTATCAATGTACCATTGATTTTCTTCACCTTCTGCAAATAATGCTATGCCACAATTTTCAACCTGCAATTCCTTCTTTTTCCATACTTTGGAGCTTGAAGGAACATACTCTTTTGGCTAAACTTTGCTCCTGCATTCAGATTCTTCATAGCCAAAGTTATTGCAATAAGAACATTCAAATTCATTTAGAAGAGGAGAAAAGTTGTTATATGTATTATTATTTGTTTCAATATCAATCCTTTTCTTTCTTGCTTCTCTTGTCATGATGGTTTTATATGAAACACATTGAAAAACTTTATGACCAAAATTGTGACATGAGAAACATTGTCCATTGAAGAAGAAATTTCTGCGATCATGAAATCTTCTACTTCAATTTACCTGTTTATTGTTGTTTCTTTGAAAGATATTCCTGTTGGTGTTCTTTGAAATGAGATGATCATGCTTTACCTGTAATGATTCTTTATTCCCTTGCTGAGTGGCAGAATGTTGCAAACCAGCTGTAGCTGCATTTAGATAATTTGGTGCTGAAGCCTGAGAAGATTCTCTGGTATATCCAAGACCTATCTTTATAAGACGAGAACATTGTACCTTGATAATCTCATCTAGGGTTTCAGATCCTTTATTAAATCTAAAATTCAGAGTCTTTAGTTTCTCATGTTATTTTCTTAGACTTACCACTTCACATTCTAATTTCTCATTGTGTTTCTTTTCTTCTTCAAACTGCTTTTCCAGAGTTTCTATGGTTGTTTTCCTTTCTTCTAAAAGTATTTTACATTCATCTAAGCGTATTTTGAGTTGGTTGTTTTCTTCAAGAAAATCATTTTCCTCTAGAGCATCCACAGAAGTATACTTTTCTTCTCTAGATTCAAATGCCATGAGAAGTCTAAGATCTTGTTCAAATTCTTCCTCACTATCAGATAACCCATCACTGTCTTCATGAGTATAGTAACTTTTTCTAGTGTTAAACCGATTCTTATTCTTTCTTGCTACTTCCTTCCCTTTTGCAGGTGTTTCTTTATGAGGACACTTATCAACATAATGACCAAATCTTCCACACTCAAAACATTTGAAAGGAAGCTTACCTCTGAACCGTCCTGTGCCAAGTTGGAGTTTCTTTACAAAATTTACCTCATCTTCTTCTGAGATATATCCTAATCCTTCTGCTTCTTGTACTTCTTTGACTTCAGATGGTCCTCCTCTTCTCATTTCATATGCAGTTAGTATGCCATGAAGTTGCACCCCTGTAAGATTTTGAAGATCCTGTTTTTCTTCAAGAGCATAAACTTTTGACTCAAATTTTGCCATTAGCGATCTTAAAATTTTCTCAACCAAAGTAGATACGGTTATTGTTTGTCCCATATTTCTCATAGGATTTACAACATCATCAAGACGTAAAAAGAAACTGGCAATATTGTCATCACTATGCATCTTTAAATTTTCATATTCAATTCTGAGAAGTTGAAGTTTTGCACTTTTTACCTTTGCATCGCCTTCATAACTTAGAATGATTTTGTCCCATGTCTCCTTTGTTGTATTAAGCTGCATAACTTTGACAAATTATGATTCAGTTAGACTTCCCATTAGAGCATTGACTGCCTTTGCATTTGTTTCATAATTCTTCTTTTCAGTCGGATCTGTTGGTACTGCAGCTGGATATTGATATCCTCGTTCAACAATGGCCCATACATCTGCTCCAATAGACTGAAGATAGGATCTCATCCTTATTTTCCAGAAGATTAAATTTCTTCCATTAAAGAGCGGAGGCTTGATAGATGTTGTTCCATATTGATTGCTCATCTTGCTTGATCTTCCTTCTAGCGGTTAAGCTTTTTCAGAAGGACCTGCTCCGATACCAATTGTTGGGAAAAATACTGAGAGGGGGGGTGAATCAGTATTCAGAGCTAATTGATAAACTTTTTACTTTTCTTTTATCAAAAACCATACCCTACTTTACAGAACAAAACTAGCGTATATACGTAGATATCCTTAATGAAACTCGTGTATGCTCAGAGCTCTTATTATGTATTTGATTCTTAAATAATTGCATCATTTATTCATCAGATGTTAATTAGTAAGCATGTGTAGTAAAAACAGAATAAACCATGACACATAAGCAACACACATGAACACCAAGATTTAAGGTGGAAACCCAAGTCGAGAGAAAACCACCGCTGTCGTCGTCTCCGTCTTCAATATTTATTATAAATAAAACATCTTACAACCATGTACTAGCACAGACTCATACCAGCACGCAGGCGCCCACTTGCAGAAGGCTACAACCTTCTCTTGTTTACCAGCCTCTCCTGGAAGGGAGCTATAACCCCCTGCTCTCATTTACCAGCCTCTCCTGGAAGGGAGCTACTACCCCGTGATATTAGCACCAGCCTCTACTGGCATAAAGCTTCCACTTTCATACTGAAGGCTTCAACCCTCAGATCCACTACAAACCACGTTTCATCAATTTTCAAACTGGATCAAACAACTTCAACACAACCCTTCATTTTGCCCAGAAATTCAAACAGAACAGTGAGACCATTGTAGCAAGAATATCAGAGATAACCCATACTTCAGAATAGATATGCAGATGTAAACTCAACCCAGAACATTCATTAATCAAATATCATACGCTACTTTTGTTTACTGAAATCGCGTGTATGCGCGCTTCCCTTCTTCCCAACCTGCGTATGCCTCTGTGCATAACAAGGAGTGCATACGCTACTTCTCTTCGCTGAAGTTGTGTGTGTATGCGCTTATATGTGTAGAAACCTCCGTATACTTCTGAGAACACTGATTTTTCAGAATGAGATCAGACTTAGGTTCAGATCTGAAATCAGATTTCTGTTTAGATAATCTATCAATCATGCAAAACTGTTTAGACAGTCATTCTTCCTTCATTGAATCATCAACCAACAACCAACAACTTGATATTTCATCAGCATAATCATTATTCAAACAACTCAGATCTATATGAATACATCATTGACAGATAGCAGCAAAACGGATCAAACATTTCATTTCACATACTTCAGTAAAAACCTAGATTCCATACGCGCTTTTACTTCACTGAGCCTACGTATGTATGCACTTTAATAAATAAAAACCTGCGTATACATCTGCACACATTTCAAAGTTGAATTCATCTTCCATACGCGCTTTTGCTGAAGACAACCCGCGTATATATGTGCTTTCTCTGCCATGAACCTGCGTATAGATCTATAGACATTATAGGGCAGCGCAATTCTTCAGACCAGATAAACAGCTCAGATCTCACCCTTTACTTCAGAAAAGATTCGCTAGATCACAGATCTAAACATTCCATAAACAGATCTAGAAAATACATAGACATTTCAGATCTAGAGATCCCTCTTCATCATTTTCTTCATAGGTGCATTATGAATTCAGATCTATTAGCAAACTGTTACCCATTCTATGCAGATATACTTCAAAGTGAAGTATTCATTAAAACCCAGACTCATGCACACCCTTGCACTATGATCTTCTTCTCTTTATATAGATTTAGCCTTTATCAATACCATGAGTCAAAACCACTAAACCGATGATGGTATTCCTGGATAGGATCAAATAGATAATCAAGTGCTCAATACTTTGGGTCAATACCATGGTAATGTCCCCTGGTTTCCTAAATTTAGAGTGCAAATTGGTATACGCTACTTTTCACATACATTTCCGCATACATACATGACTTATCCTTACCAAACCCGCGTATGCCTTTTGACATACCTTGCTCAACATTATTCTGGCACTTTCTAAGCTACTTCTGAATTGATCTGAAGATACATCAAATTTACATCATTAACAACTCATCAAGTCAGTTTTCATCAAGGACAACTTCATCAGGCAGGTTCCATCAAGGTCAACACATTGTATCACATTGCCAACAATCTCCCCCTTAACTCATCAAGTAGGTTTCCATCAAGGAAAACTTCATCAAGTAGGTTGTCATCACCTTTATCAAGTAGGTTTCCATCAAGGACAACACTCATCATATTGCCAACAAGAACAACAAATGAAGAGGGGAATGAAGAATATGTAGAGTCAAAATATCCACTCTGTCCTAATCCTGAGGAGTATGCCAGCACCACTGATGAAAAGGGGGATGTAAAACTTCCAGAGTCAAAATATCAAATTTGTCCTAATCGTAAGGATTATGCGAGCACCACTGATGAAGAGGGGAATGATAATGTTTCAGAGTCAAAACATCCACTTCATCCCAATCCTAAGGATTATTCCAGCACCACTGATGAAGAGGAAAATGAAAAATTTACAGCATCAAAATTTCCACTCCGTCCTAATCCTAAGGATTATGCAAGCACCAATTATGAAGAGGGGGACGAAAGAATTCCAGAGTCAAAATTTCCACTTCGTCTAAATCCTAAGGATTATGTCAGCACCACAGATGAAGAGGGGAATGAAGAATTTGCAAAGTCAAAATATGCACTTCGTCCTAATCCTAAGGATTATGTCAGCACCACTGAGGAAGAGGGGAATGAAGAATTTGCAGCGTCAAAATATCCACTTCGTCCTAATCCTAAGGATTATGCCAGCAACACTGATGAAGACGGGGATGAATTTCCAAAGGTAAAATTTTCACTTCATCCTAATCATAACAATTATAATTTAACCACTGATGAAGGGGGGGATGAAGAATTTCCAATAAATATATATTCAAGGCATTCACTTATTCCTAATCCTAAGGAATATGATAGATTCAGTGAGGAAGGGGAGGGGCAGGATGAAGAAATTCTAGTGAATACAAATTCAAATCTTCCACTTATGCCTAATCCCAAGGATTATGAGAGCACCACTAAGGAAGGGGAGGATGAAGAGTTTCTTGCAAATGATAATTTTAGAGGCACAGATCTGAATATTGCATTTTCTCCAAGTGGCCATTTCAAAGACACTCATGGTGATGAAGAATTGAATCCTCCCACGGAAGAATTTGAAAGCATGGGTCAAGATGGTGAAGAAATTATTTTGATTCAGTGTTACAAAAGTGTCGATGATTCTTGTGAAATGTTTTCTTCAACTGATGATGGTAAAGAAAATTTTTCACGCAATGATGTTGATGAATTTCTTAACTATGTTGAGGATGATGATAGTGGGGATAATATTCCTCCTAGTGGTGATGAAACTAATTTTACAAAGGATGATGGAATGATGAAACCGTTGCAAGAAAATATTGCAACTAGGAGTAGGAGTAGACCTTTTCATATCAATCCAAAGCATTCCAGTTATACAAGGGCGAGGACAAAATATCTCACGACAAGAAGTTTTGTCGTTCATTTGATTTCAAGTGAATGTTGTCGAAGGGATTGCTTGAAAAATATGGATTTCAAATTTGCTTTGGAGAAAAGGAAAACATATATGTCAATGAATAAAAGCATACAAAATTCATATTTAGTGGGTTTCATGCAATCTACACTAGCAGGTTATGATTATCATATTGGGAATGTATTGCTTTGCAGAAAGGCGTTCAAAATGTTGTATTCAATTGGTAATTGTCATTTTTCAAGAATACAGGATAGATTGGAAAGGGATCACACATATTATTCAGAAGCACGTTATAAACGGGAGGTGGGGTCGTTTGCAAATACTGCTAATACATGGATGAAAGACTTCTTTTCAAATCATGGAGAGTGTATGCCAAATAAAGACACAATACATATTCCAAATAATTTCTCGAGACGAGAAATATTAATGTTATACAAAGATTATGCAGAAGTTGTTGAAGGAATTGGTAATTTTATTACATATTCTTATTTTACAAGGATATGGAAAACTAAATTCAACAATGTTTGTATTCCTAAGAAGACAAGGATGGGGATTTGCAGCACATGTGCTTCTCTTAAAGAAAAAAGAGATAAATTTCAAGGGGCAGAAAGAGGTATGTGTTAAAAACATTGTTTTTTAAAATTTGATTCTTATCAACTATGAAAATATATTTATTCATATGTTTCTTTTATTTTATGTACAGATTCTGTTGTCAAAGAACTTCAAGACCATCACAATCAGCAAACAAGTGAAAGAAAAAAGTTGTATAAACATCGAAAGAAGTGTTATGATCATCCAAATAAATATATGGGATTGATAATTGATGGTATGGACCAAAATAAAACACTTCTTCCACATTTTTTTTGCACGCCAAAAAAATTACAGGAGGAAAATTTCATTCAGTTTCACCTGGTTGGTTGTATGGTATTTAATGAGAAGATGTTTCCAAGAGTTTTCTTCACAACTCCAAATATTCACAATGATGCAAATCTGACCATAACTATAATCCATGATGTGGTTACTCATTGGTCTGGGATTCTTCCTGAAGTTTTTTATTTACAATTAGACAACACAAGTCGTGAGAACAAAAATCAAGTTCTTTTTGGGTATCTAAACATGCTTGTTGAATTGGGGATTTTTAAAAAGATAAAGGTTGGTTTCCTTCTTGTTGGGCATACTCATGATCATATTGATCACATGTTCAGTCGTTTTTCAGTAACATTGAGGAGGAAATGTGTTGGGAGCCTGCCATCATTAATTGAATGTATTAAGAAATTGTACATTCCAGAGCCTGTTTTTCATGTGTTGGAAGAAACTATTGACATGCGAAGGTTTATTTTTTGATCGCATGGTGAGGAGAAATGCATTGAACAACTTAACGACATTAGCTTCCAGCATCAATTTCATATCAAAAAAATTGATGGGATAACACTTATATGGGGCAAGAAGTATTCAACTATTGAAGAATGGGGACCATCATCAGGTTTAGCATTTTTGAAGTTCATTCCAGAGTGTCCAATGTTTTCATCAAAGATATTGTTATTACAGTCAGTTTCTGAACTCCATAATACACGAAGGCAGAAGAGAGACAAATTATTCTGAATGTCTAGAGGAAATTAGAAGATGTATTAGAGATACATATGAATACTTCGATGTTGCTGATTCAGTTTGGTGGGAGTCTTTTCTCAGTAATAAAAGTGATATGATTTCAAGATCAGTAAATGGGGATACGCTTTTGAAGACTCCTTTTTTTTGGCCACAAAATATGCCAAATGAACATGAACATCAGGAAACACAAAATGTTGAACAACAACAACCTCAAGCTATTATTAATTCCCCACAGCTAGAGGAAAGAGAAATATATATTGGTTCTAGAAGATCACATGCACAACGTGAAGCCATGGAAGACCTTTACAGGGGTTCTGTGCAGGATCTTAAGGAGGGTTGCATGATAGCATTGTTAGCAGATGAAGATCCACTAGGCTATCCATTCTGGATTTCCAAGGTTATAAAGTTCATTAATGAAAATGAAGACATTACAGCTGTTGATGTACATTGGTATGCCACAAGTACCCACCCTTTCAATAGTGTGTACAAGCCAGAAATAGTAGTGGAGAAAAGAATTGGCAGAAAGAGAAAAAGAAAGGGCACAAATATAAATCGTCGCCGCACAGATGTCTTAAAATTGGAGGATGTTGACATACTTGTGTATGACTTCAATTTGACAAAGAGAGGAACTCTTCGGTTGCAGACCATAAATATTTTGAAGAAATTTCTATCCGAAAAATTATTGTTGAAATGGGACTCTGCAGAATGTAGACGTAGATCTACAAGACTTTTGAACTCTGAAATGGTGGGCATGCATGTTGACTCAGATGGAGCACTAGTTGATGAAAGAGAAGAATATGGATCATCTTCATCTGCATCGAGCGATTCATTTGAAGATTTAGATTATGATGGTGTGCCAGAACCTATGGCTGATTTTGAATAACTATCTAAGACACTTTTATGTAATTGATATTTGCATGGTAACTTGAAATAAAAATTTTGACTTCCATCTCATTTTTCATGAAGTTATGAGACATGTCTATGTTTGTTGGATTATATGTTTTAATTATGAAGAATTCATTTCTTTAGAATATCGACAATGTAACAATTAATTACAGAAATAATTTATGTTATATTCAATGTACCAATGTTGGTATTTTAATTATAATTAAAATAGAAAATAGAAACTAATGTTTAATTTTTAGATTATGCAGTGATATTACCATGATATTATGTATTGTTACCATTTGGTATAAGATACTTTTAAAAGTTTTAATAATTATATGCATCATTGAAACATAACACTTTGTTTTGATGCTTGATTTTTAGGTTTTGGTTGAAATTATATTTAAATTTGTCTTATGCTAAGATTTGAAAAAAGATAAGTTTTTATCCTTTAAAATTAAAATTACTCTTACTTGTTTCTGTTCAATGATAATTTTTTCATTTACTTGTTCATTTTTTTAAATGGTTGAGTCTTATAATTTCTCCATAATTTCATTGCTCAAGTATGTTGAACACTTAATATTGAAAAACTTTAGATTTACAACTTGTCATTAAGGTTTTTATGCACTACCAAATTTTATCTTTAAGGTTATGGTTGACAATAATTATAATTTTGGGGTTGTTTAAAGTCAAGATATTTTACGTTTAACAACATGGATGAAAATTGTTCCAAATGATAAGCCCTTCAGACATGTATTTGTTTATCTTTAACATCATCTATCAAAAATGTTAGAAATTTACGATTTTAAAAAATGTCCTAATATGTTGTGTTTAATTCCATTGTTACAAGTGTCAGAATTATGACACAATTTTTTTTTTGTTATTCCAGCATCAACTGGTTTTGTTTTGAGGGTGTTTTTTCAATCCTTTTTTCAACAAACAACTTTTTTTTAGCATAATTTTATAAAATGTTGAAATTTGACCTTAAAAAAAAACCAAGTGCATTCTGGAAGACACACTTTTTGTTTTTGGGGTGTTTTTTCATGTTTTTTGATACTTTTTGTGCTAGAGTTCCCGTTTTGAGGTCAGGTTACCTATTTGATCGGTAATAGTGTTCAGAAACCAAAGGTTGTCCAGGTTGAGTAGACAAATGCACATTAGGTTGCATATTCTGTTGAATTTGGGACGGATACCACACCATGTTAATTCCGGGGTATTGTCCCATAGAAGGTTGAACGTAAGGACCATAGCCTTGTTGAACATAGGGTTGATAATTAAGAGGTAAATTTATAGCGCATTTTACAAATGATTGAGCAGAAGGTGGTTGAAAACCTTGAGTTGGGTACTGACCTTGAAGTTGATAACCCTGAGGCGTGTACTGAATCTGGGGTTGATAAGGACCTTGAGGAACATGCTGAGTCTAGGGTTGACCTTGGGGTATGTACTGTCCTTGAGGTTTTTCTCCAAAATAATATTGTCCTACAATTTGTCCTCGGAAAAATTACCTTGTAATTTCCCCCCAGGTGATAATTTATTGCCTTGAGGTTGCCCCCCAGGCGGTAATTGACTACCTTGAGGTTTCCCCCCAGGTGGTAACTAACCACCTTGAGGTTGCCCCTAGGCGGTAACTGACCACCTTGAAGTTGAGGATCTGGAATATTACCAGATATCATAAGTATTTGCTCTGTGTTCGACGTTTCAGTTTTAATTCCATTAATACTAGATGATAATACTTGTTCAATCAGTCGAGGAGCTGCTCCTAAGAAAGTACCAAAAAGAGCCTAATATCCCGAAGGAACAGAAGGACCACCGTGTAAAAATGCTTCCGGTGTTTGGGAAAACATAGATGACTCTCCTGCCATGATAGATGAAGGATAGTAACCTATGGGCATTGTTTGAAATGGAATTCGAGGTGGAGAAAAAGCAAGACCCAGATTTTCTAAAAAGTTTGTCAAAGATAGATACCAAGCGTCAATCTGAATAGGGCTATAGAAAATGGATTCACACTCCCTAAGATTTAAAGACTGAGGGGATTCGGGAAGAGATATCTCTTCATCTGGACTAGCAAGTTCTTCAATAGAAATAGGGCTAGATGGAAGATCTTCAGTAACAATATTTCTTACCCTAGGTGAACCAGGATCACTAGAAGTTGGTGTAATAAATCCTAAATATGTTTCCAAAACAGAATGTTCAGTGTCAAGCTTAGAAATTTTAGGTTCTTCAGCTAGTTCACTGGAAGGAGAAATACTACTAGTAATTTCGGAAACTGAAATGGGTTCTTGAATGGGTTCTGTTGTGGGTATTTGATGATCATGATGAACAACTATAGATGAACTTCCAATTTTTGTTGATCTAATTCTACCACTACTAGATGATGCAAGAGCACGGAACCCTTCAAGTTGACTTGGTGTATACTCAGGTGGCTTCCCCTAAAGTCTCCAGGACTGTCTCGGTAATTCTACCGCGATTAAATATTAATCAATGACACGCAAACAAAGAAAATCTCAATAAAACACCTAAAGTCTCTAAAGAAACAAACAGCTGAATCACACACCTGAACAAAATATAAGAGTTCAAACCACACACAAACAGTAATTTCCCATACTAAAAACACTAGTTGGTGATGAAATCCAACTTAGCAGAAGTTTAATACAGAAGGGGAGGTTGGAACAATTACCCCGAAAACCTTATTAATGAAACAGACTGGCACAAGTTTCTTCACAAAACGCTCTTGAGTGAAGAGAACCCCCCAGAGAGTCCAAGTGAGTCTATTCGACGTCTTCTCCAGGTACAGTGAGATATTTCCTTCACCGTCACCTTAGGAAATAATCTTAATCTTATGGACACTAACGTTACCAACAGTAACAAATAAAACTGGGGGAACAATCTACAATCTGATTCCACGCACAAAGGCAGAGTAACAAATTTCAATCCCCTTTAAGGCTCCTCGACATGTTTAATCTGAGGTTTACCGACAAGTGACCCCAAGCTCCTCGACAATGGTTAATCAGAGGTTTACCGTTTGTAATGTGCACAGATCTTCTATCTTTTACAATGAAACAGAATTGATTTTCTCAAAGGTTCGGACATGATCTCGTGATCAACTCCTTTAAGAGAAGCTTCCCAGATTGTACCAATTACAATTGGATTTATTTCCTACCGCAATATTTATCTACTTGTTTTTTTTTACTATATTGCAGAGTTAATTACTCCCTACTCCAAGATACTAGCGTAAGCTATATTGGTGATAAGAGCCCTAGAAATAAAAATATTACTAGATCAATTTTAATTAAGCGTTGTTTTTATGGGCTGTTCTTTAAGTCAATAGGCATGGAAATGAAACTTTGATGGTGTGAAGACTCGAATTTCAGAAACACTAAAAATACACCTAAAAATGATAATCAATTCGTTTTTCTTTCAATGAAATTCTAGCTAAAGAAAGAGTTCGATAATGCAATTCTTTTAAGATACAATTCTTTCTTTGAACATGAAGAATAAATGGAAGAAAATCTTTTGTCTTTTCAATAAAAACTCAAAACGAGACAAATAATCAATACTCACAATAAATCCCTTACACTTTTAAGACTCGAAACTGCAAAAACAACTTTCCTTCAAAAGAGATCTACAAATTGTAAAAAGCACCCAAAACTACAAAAACTAATTTTGAGATCTACAAACATTGAAAATATAATTGAATAAAAGCTTTAATTTTTTTTAGAATGTTTTACTTAGTGGTTCAGTAAACTAAGGATTCATTTGTCCAGAATAACAAACAAATCAAAAACATCCAGATATGTTTCCTTTTCTAAAAATGAAATTCAAAACTTGTAACAAAGTTTTTTCAAAGATTTGCAAAGAGACAACTAGATCTGCTTCTCAAAAAAGGATGGATTTCACAACCAAGTCAGACTCATCAAGAAGACAAAAATAATAGTGTAATATGAGGTATTTCAACTAATCTTTGAGTCACTACAGAGACTAAGTGAAAACCAGTCCAAGTATGCAAAACTTCTAGAAAATCACCCAAAACAAAAATACTATTGGAACTCATTCAAAAGAGGCTTTTGACAGGAACAATACAGATCTGGCCAGATACTAGAAACCCTAAATCAAATTTAACATAAGCTGGAAGAATAAATATGAAGTTTTTCAAAAAATTTAACAGGGTCCACAGGCCCCAGAAGTAATGGGTGCGATCCTGCACTGGTTACTTAAGGAAAGTGCGAAACTTCCCACACTGTGCAAGAAAAAAAAGTGCAGTCCCTAGAAAAGTTTATGAAAAACACAAAATATTTCAAAATTTTTAAAATAAAAGTAAAGTTAAGTTACCCAGGCAAGTATCCCTAGTGGAGTCACCAATTTGTTCTCAAGTCAAAATAAATGAAAACCAAAAAACAAGAATATGTCCCTAGTGGAGTCACCAATTTGTTCACCGGATAAATCAATCTTGCGGACAAGATCGATCTCGCTAATACCAAAAGGTATTCTAGAAAAAAATGACCAAATAGACCTATCTTTCTCTAGACATATGCGATTTACAAAAGAATACTATAAAGGTGTTAAGGTCTTATCGTAGATCCAATGCTTGTTTGAAGTATTTGTCCCTCGATCACTTGAAGGAGTTATCCTTATAGACCTGTAGTCACAAACAAGCAAACATTAAATAGCACCTGTATAGTAAATATTATAAATCATGCCTGTCATGGTGATCAAGGAATCCATGAAATAAACAGTTAATTAACATCTTATTGAGAAAAATGAATTCATTTGTATTAACTTTGAATAAAGAAAACCTTACAACCTTAGCCTTGATGTTGAATAGGCCTTCCCGAGGTCCGAAGAAAGAATCTCCTCTACTCTGACAAGCCTTGCACTCTTCCAACCAAGACAGATAGAGGTATGTAATCTCTTCTCACAAAATCTCAGTTAAATGAGTCTGAATCCCAACAACACTTAACCTCAAATAATTCTAAAGCTTGAACTCCCATTGACGCTACCCAATGCCTCTTTTTATAGTGAAAAAGATGAGGCTTCATTTCCAACTATGAAGGGATAGAATCCACCTTCAAAGGGATAAGCTCCTCACATCAAGGGGTTAGCTTCTTAAGGTAAGGGATACATGAACCTCAAAATAGCGGTTCTTCCATCACAAGATTCCTTCCAGAGGCTTCTAGAATTTATTGAAAGTGAGCTTTTTGAGTTTACTTGTGCACTTTTAATCTTTTACAGGGGTACACACCCATAACACAGAGAAAGTGCGTTCAGGTACGCAGGAGTTATGAACATTAGGTGCGGGACCACAGGAAAGACAAAGAGAAAGTGTGATACCAGAGTTAACGAGATTTTTAAGAACTTTTCTCTTATTTTCAAGGCTTGACATGAGGAACTGATGTGTTAGACTTGCAAAGGAGGAAGTATGAGTGATAATGAGCTCATACAAATAGCAGAATGTCAAGATGACAATTTTCAGTGCAATACTCCACAAGGGCAGGAAGGAAAGAAGAAATTAGGAAGAATCTGATAAGAAGGTAGATAGGAAGAATGAGAAATATATCCCCTCATATAAATGTTATGTGTAGAAAGAGAGAAGAGACCCATATTCCAACATAATTATCAACTAGCCAAAATTCTGAATTTCAAAAAACCATGAAGCTAAGTTTATCATCCTCACTTCGAATCTCCATTTACTATTTTTCGTATGCCCTTACAGAGTTATAAAATTATTTCCAGATAGCTCAAATTTGGAAGGCCTTGAAGTGCAATTCTGAAAGTTATTACTTACATATTCAGTGACATGTTTCCATTTTTCTTCTTTCTACACAAATATTCTCAGATGAAATGGCAGCGTTATAGTTATAAGTTGAATAAATATAATTCTCTTGAGTAGCCATTTGATGCACATACCATTTTTTATTTAGAAAAGAGATATATATTCATTATGTACGAGAATGTGAGCACACTGTATTTGGACTCTTGAGAAATGATCTTGACTTATGTTCGAATATTTTTCAATAAATGCCATTTAGGCATGAATTTTTTTTATCATCCTCCTTTCTATTTTAAACAAGATATCCAACAACATATCCAACAAGGACTAGAAAGGATGGAAGGATTTATAAAAGGATCTAATTATTTTAGTGATACCATATAATTCAGGGTATTCAAAATCACGTGTATGAGCATTTGAAGCCTTGGAACATGATTCCATTTTCAAAAAAATTGACACCGACATCCAATTCTCAAGAGCATAAATATCAAAAACTTTTATGATAAACAATATCCCCTTATTATTCTATCTTTCCAGTTTTAGGCAAGTGGTTTCTTTGCACTTTGCTATACAACATCCCTCACCCCATCAATTATTTTAGAGCATTTGAATGCCACTCTTAGCCTCATAAATGCTTAAATTACTATGTCTCCTTAATAAAGTTGAGGTGATTGAAAGTTGTTTATCAAGTTTTACAATAATCTCGATGCTATTCACGAAGGGGTAGTTTTACTGTATCCAATTGCATCAATGAGATAATTAGCTACACAATTTCTTTAGCTAGTGTATGAGCTCAAAATTCCACCACTTGGCCCTTGAAACATGTGGCTTGCATGGAAGTGTTAGTAGCATACCAGTTATGCAAGGATAACCCTCTATTCTAAATTGTTCCTTTCTTCCTGTCCGCAATGGACCTCAATGAAGACATGACATAGATTCTGAAAGTTTTTTTGTCTCATGGATTTCAGGACTGCATAAAAGGTAACCAATGTGTGAAATTTGAGAAGTATGGTATGGTAGTCCTAACTTAGAGAAGTATCGTATTGTGTTCATACTTTGTAGGCCAAGCTAAAAAGGCATATATTAGGCTGAAGTATAGCTTACCACAACCATTCATATCTCACTTGCTATATGAATGTAGAGTTGACAATCTTCAAAAATTTTCAAGTCTGTCAGTTGCATATTGGTTTAGAAGTGTAGTAGTAGCTTCCAACAAGTATCTTTCTGTTGGTTAGGATACATGCTAGATTTGGTCTCTATAGAAACTTTTAAAAGAAGAATGCTTAGCTTGTGGAGATGGCTATCCTTGAAATTTGACTAACAATGCATGACTAATATTATAGATATTGAACTTTCTTTTATGCTCAATATATTCCAGTCATATTCTAAATTTTAGGATTGTGGAGACTAATAATAATTCAAGTTCCTTTCCCAAGATACATTTTCGCACTAAGCAACCAACATTTCCCTAGAGGCTTCATGTATAGGACAAAATAGATTGTTAAAGAGAGTCATGGTTGAAAAATAATATTGTTTCAAGCCTCTACATGTAATTTGATGTATAAAATCAATACACACATTAGACCATGGAGTAAGAGATGAAGATATTGATTTAATATTTTCCAAGAGTTTGATAATCTAATTGATACATACTATAAGGCCTCACTAATGATAAAAACAAAGATAAAGTGGTTAGATATTTTCGGGAAGAGACATATACTCCATTTTTAACTTGACTATATGGAAACCCTCTTCCTTTTCTCAAATCCCAAATCGAAAACATTGTGAACTTCATCCCATTATAACCTTCCTTGTAGGGCATTCAGGAAGAGGAACCAATTCGGCTACCTATTTGGTATTTGTGATGGAGGTGCCACAAAGGTACTAAATAAATCCAACAACTTAAAGGCTTGCAAGTATATAGTGCACAACAAAACACAACAATAGTGCTAAGATACAACTTGATACAATATGATGCCAACTAGAAACATGGGAACTACAAAGTGCCTCTTAGAATGTCTAGAAAAGTGAGGAAAAGAATGAAATGAATGCAACATTCCATGTACAAGCAGAATTCAAAGACTTTCCATAACTTTAAATAATATTCCAGCCTCTTATGTCATGACATAATGATACTTAAATTATTGGACTCTTGCTTCAAGAAAAAATAAATAGTAAGCATTACAATCAAACACAGGTGTTATTTCTAATAGCTTTCAGTCAACCATATTTATAGAGTTATATTGAATTCAATGGACAAGCTCAATAGTTGTCTTCATTGAACTCAATACAATATTTTATTGTAGCCGTAGTAACTTTTTCTTCATGTTGATACAAAAAAATTAATGTCGTTCTTACACTACCAGATTTATAACCTTCTTGCCTTTACCACAAAAGACCTCAATGGGGATCTAACAAAATATGTTTCCAGAATTTAACTCTGTTACCTCTATGTGCAGGCTTAGGGACTCGTACCTCCACAATACTTTGAAATTTTGATGAAATTCCTTCGAGTGTGGAGACCTTCCATGAGCTCCTCTGAGAAATCACAAAGTTGCACCTGAGATTTAAGAAATATTTATGGCCAATCTTCACTTAAAAAATTAAGCCTTCTATAGATGTAGTTTTTTTTATTGATTCACTTTCTGGAAGTTGCCATATAATTTCAATATTATCTAAATGGAACTAATATTCACTTTTCTATTATGTCGGAGTGTGTGATTTAGAGGGTTTATCATAACAGCGGATGGGTGATGAATGTGACTCAGATTGATGCGTGTGATTTAAAATCACCAAGAGATTGAAAGAAAAAACATGCATTCAACATGCCTTGGTGGATCACATGTTAGGTGTGGTAAATTTTTTTCAAAACATTAGTATTACAATAGTAAGTTTTTGGTAACTTTTATAAAATAGTTATGGATTGATTATTGTTGCAGGACAAATTTGTGACTTAGTGACCAATCATGTTGAAATATCGTCTAAAAATTCAACATGTAGTCAAGTACCATGTGATTTTTTTCATTATCCTCCATAGTCTAATGACTTCTATGGAGGGGTTTCAAACTGCCACCAAAACTCTCTCAAGAGTGAAAGTTGCATTGCAGAAACAATCTTAAATGTTGGTTCAGGAATATTCCACTTTAAGAAAAATAAATTTACTAGTGCGTACTTATCTATAACAATTATAAGCACATATTATATTAAGGTATGAGGTGAGCAACGATTTCTTCCTCTCCCTCTAGTAATGCCAACAAACACACCTTCAAGGACAGTCAAATTATCTACTGTTAGAGTTGCAATAGCTGTTACGGTTACTCTATTTTCCCTTGTAATCGTGGAGGCAATATTTTGATGGTTTTTTTGTCAAAACAATCCTAGATTTGGAGGATTTTTGGCTCAATACGCACCTTTAGAGTATGCTTCCAGAGCTACAGTCTAGTTTTGCTACAAATACCTTCAAAAATCAAGAAGGAATTTTAAAGAGAACATAGGCTTAAGTGGATTTGGGACAATATCAACGGCACATCTCATAACAAGAGCTTGGTTGGAGTTAAGAAGCTGGAAGGAATTGAGCAAGGGGAAATCACTTTTGTATGGAAGTACCAAAAATAAAAATCTCACTCATCACCTAAACTTGGTTAGGCTAATTGGATTTTGCTTAGAGGGGTGGCATATGTTTGTTGGTATATTAATTCATGAAAAATACTTCTTTGAATACTTTTCTTTTTGAATCTTCAAAGCATGAAAAGAAGTTAGATTGGCATACATGACTCAATATATCTCTTGGCACAACAAGAGGAATTTCCTATTATCCTGAAGAATGTAGGGATTGGATAATTCATTGTGATATTAAACGAGAGAAAACAATTGTGCATGATAATTGGAATTTGAATGTCTCTGATTTTTGGCTTGAAAAGCTCATTAATAGAATGGATGATTGAAACCATACATTGACTAATGTTCAAGGGACTAGAGGGCACTTGGCTCCAGAGTGGCTTGCTAATTTTCTAGTTACTTCCAAATGTGATGTTTTCAGTTATGGTATGGTTTTACTGGAAGTCATAAGTGGTATAGGAACTTTGATGTCTCTGCTTCCTTATGGAAAAGGAAATTCTCCACATGGGCATATCAGGAATTTGAAAAGGGAAATATTTCTGACATTGTAGATAAGAGGCTTGGTGAGCACATGAATATGGATTAGGTGGAGAGGAAATTCAAGTTATTTTTTGGTGCATCCAAGAGAAATATATTGAGCGAACTTCTATGGGGAAGGTTGTGAATATTCTAGAGCAGGTTTTACCTATTTAAAAACCACCCACTCTAATATATTTTAAAGGACTTCAAAGGAGTTCTAGTATTGATTTCAATGTTAGTTCTAGTGGTAGCATGATCTTAGTGTTTGTCCAACATCTTACTCCTCTTCTCAGATCTCTTCATGTTCCTAACTTCGGGACATATCATGTAAATGGAATTTTTTCCTAAGTAAATTTTCCATCTTCAGACAACAATATACTTGTTGAGCATTTCAAACCCCTTCCCCCAACACCCAAAAAATAGGTATTTTCTGTTGCAATTTAGAAGGGTACTAGGTTTTCTTTCTATATCTTGAAAATGTTCTCAATTCATTGTTTTTATCTTCTAATTTTTGTGTCTAGTTGCAAATGTCATCATACCAATGGACCTCAACGGAGATAGGACCTAGATTCTGAAAGTTTTTCAACCTCATGGATTTTAGGACTGCATAAAAGGTAACCAATCTATGAATTCTGAAACTCAAAAGAAGGGCGTGTTCTATGTATTTTATTGTTATAGTCTATTATTTGTTTTTCTTGAAAATATGATCTAGCTGAGAAACATTTTCAATCTATATAGTATAAAAAATGTAGGGTGGTATGGGAGGAACATTTTTTGTTAGAACATAAGCTATACGAGGACATATGGTGAGATGCTAAAAGTAATTAAAAACGTAAACCAATTTTCTATCTTGAAGAGCAGAGTTATAAAGGACTATGCCACAACATAAACCTTAGTAGGATCATCGTCATCATTATTATCATCTTTCTGACCCAAACCATGGCTGGCATTGGGTACCAGATTTGTATACTTTTCTCTCCCATTTTCGCCCACCTTTCTATCTCTTCGTATGAGTAATTGTTCTAAAATACATGAGGTAAACCCCTTTCCACTATCTTACATGGAATGTTTGATTAATGAAATAATAGTCGTGGAGTGTTTACCTTTGCAAGAATTAACTCTGATATTTTTACAGATTTGGTAAAAGCAAGGGGATTACAACTGTGAGCCACAGAACAAATCCTAAATTCCAGTGCTATCTTTACCTGTTGCTATAGTGCAACAGACTCTGTTTCACCCAAGAAATATTCCAGGATTTTTCATCGTTTCCTTTTCGCAACTAGGTTACTGTTGTAACTAATTGTATATTTTTAAATATTTAGTTATTAAAATAGATCTACGATTTCCTGAACGGTTGTATAAAGAGGGCCTTCAGGCTATGAATCGAGGGTTAATAAATACAGATTTTGTAACAGAAGAATTTTCTAATTAATTGAATGCATAGTACTCTACTCTTTCACCTGTAAATCATGAGTTTGCTGCAGCCCTGATCAGAGAGTTGGGCACACTCTTCTGATCAAGTGTTTCGTTATATTTCTTTTTTTATGTTACATTTTAGTTTGGTTTTGTAACTGTTGTTTTAGCATAACACTGTAGTCGCTATGAATACCTTTTTAATTATGCAATCCATTTGATTGTTGTTACAGTAAGTTGCTTGTCCATTAATTAAGCCTATGATCCAAAAAGAAATTTATGTGATTCCTCTTGCATATATTGTGCATCTTAGTCTTGAAATAACTAACTCCCTCAGGTTGATAATTTATGTGGGAAAAGGGTTTGAATAATTGTTCACATCTGGACACTAACATTTTGGCACCGTTTCTAGGGAAGGCTAACAAGGTGCAAGAACACGATATGCAATTGATCTAAGGGTCGATCTCTTGTCTTGAGGAGGGAATTTATTTCCCTACTTCAAGTCCTGAGTGTAGTGTTCTGTGTTATTTTGGATTTTTTTTTTTTTTTTTTCTTTAGAACTGGTCTCTCGTCTTAGGGAGGGCATCCATTACCCTGATCTAAGTCCTAAGCATAGCGTGCCATTTTTTTTTTCCTTATTTTCTTTTTCATTGGAAACTGATCTCACATCTTAGGGAGGGTATTTTCTACCCTACTGTAAGTGTTGAGAATTGTATTTAATTTTTCTTCTTTCTAATTGATTCTTTTTCTGAAAGGGCCAACTTCTCTTCTTGGGGAGGGTATTTGATTACCCTACTCTGGGTCCTTAACTTTGATTTTATTTTATTTTATTTTATTTTATTTTCTATGTAAATCTACTCTCTCGTCTCGGGGGGGAAGCTATCTTTCTTGCTCTGGGTCCTGAGCACTTTTTCTATTTTGAAGAAATATTCTCACCAATTATATGAAAAAATATCTAAATAAGAGAGGCAGATGAAGACCCCCAAAGAAAGGAAAGGATCTAGGGAGGAATACCTATATCCATGAGATCATCGAAAAGGCTAAATCTGAAGCATCCTCTCGCGTTGTTGTCAGGGTAAGGGTTCAGTAGACAATGTCCAAAGGGCATTCGGTTAAACAACCAGTGCCATCCACAGTACCCAAGGAAGTTCTTTCGATGGCAGAAGAAGCCATAAAAAAGCTATCAGTGGAGGAGACATCCCTACTGTCAGCAAAAGGGGAAGAAATAGCAACTAGAGGGTCAGAAGAACTGAGCAATTTCAATTCGGAAGAAGAATCTCTAAAAGGGTTTTCATCACCACGAGACCAAGGGAGTGTTGTAAAGCCTCCTGCAATTGAACTGAGAAATTCGGATTTGGAAAGAGAATTCCTAGAGGATTTTGCGTCACCAAGTGATCAACAAAGCGAGGTGAGACCTCCTACAGTCGAATCACCCCAAGCACCAGTCACAGAACTAGTTGAGATCCCAGGTGAGTATTGGAGGATATTTATGCCACATGCAATTTCTTCTATTGATTTTCTAACTGGAAACATTATAGATGACGCACCGTTGAATCCCATTCCTTTAACAGCTCTACCTAATTTTCATGGGCTTTCTTCGGAAGATGCTGATACATTCCTCTTAGAATTTGACATTGTCTGTCGAGGATATGATTATATCTCTGATGCTCATAAACTAAAAATATTTCCTACTACCTTAAAAGGGATAGCCCTGCGATAGTTCATGGGTTTAGGAGGGAGAACTATTTCCTCATGGGATTGGATGAAAGAAGCCTTTTTGGAAAAATACCAAGATTATTGTAAATCCCATGGCAATAAGGATAAAATCTTTAAGTTTGTACGAAAAGAGGATGAGAACATGGAAGACTGTGTGGAACAATTCAAATATATATTGCAAAGATCAGGCCATAGTGACCTAGATAAGGATATTCTAAATATCATTCTTCTCCAGGCACTTTTGAAAGATTCCCTGCAACTTCTAAACATAGTATGAAAGGGGGGAATTTCAAAATAAGAGTTTGACACCATTTGTGACTATTGCATTTAGTGTTCACAAGGGGCTACAAGTAGTGGACAAGGAATTCAGTCATTAAAAACTTTTGGTGGAGGGGTTACAAAGGCAGAAATTGGAAACCTTCTGGATAACCTAAGGACCAATATCCTGAGCACATTATCCGCCTAGATGGACACTCTGTAAGAAAAATAGAAAAAAATGGACTTTGAGAAGAATATGGCTATATTTTTCCCACAATGCATAAAGAAGCATGTTTTGAAATAATGCCCATTAAACAGAGTGGAAGCCTGCACAATCTATGAATAGACTCATGCGACCAACTCGTGTCCTTCCTTGCCCAGACTGAAGTTAGTTTTTCAAGGGGAAAGTGAGGAAAATGTGGTAGACTAGTTGTACTTCATCGGAACAAAAAATACATGGCAACCTCAACCACCAGCTATGAATCATGGTATGTTTCAGGACCCATCCCAGTATATTTATAATTTTAATATGGGTCCCTAGTCTGCAAATTTTTCATCTATGTGGTCTCAATATCAATATCCCCCCTGGCAACAATGGGTTCCCGAGGCCATTTCAAACCCTTCATGGAATCAGAATTGGTGCAGGCCCTCTCCTAATATGCAATTTCCCGAATCTATGCCTCAAAAAAAACTATTTTTTCCCTCTAATGTACCTCCTAGACACCAAGCCCTTCGACCCCAGCGTCTATCTAGCCCAATCCAAATCCTAATAATAAAGGGGTCCTGTTGAGCCTCAAATTTGTGCTTTCCTTCACCTCATTTTACCTCATTTTTCCCTTGTCCATTTCCATTTTAAACCCAATTGATCAATAAAAATAGTTAAAATTACTTCTAGAATGGTTTACATGACTGACTTGTTGAATTTTGTGATTGTTGCCATTGTTAAGCATTTTGACCGGAACTAGCTGCAGAATGCAGGCATTCTGTAGCTAACCAGCGATTCTGCAGCTACCTTTATGTTTGAGCATGTTCCAGGTGACCACTTGAGGAAAAACGCATATGGGCATGATCCACGTCGTGCCTACATGGTGTGTTGCTCGTCATGGAAGAGGAAATGGATTCTGGGTACGGTTATGCACGTGTGAACACATTTGTGAAGGAAGACTCCTACTAGGACTGTCACAGTCCAGGTGTCTTTTCTCCTTCACGCAGCCACCTCAAAGACTCCTAAGATGATTTGGATAAGGAAGACATCATTCCTAAATTATTGTACTTATTGTTACTTGCATTTACTTTATAAACTCTTGAGTAGGCCGAGAGCTTAGTTAGAAATTTTGTGTTAGATTTGCTGCTAGATTTTGTGAAAACTCTGTGTTACATCTTTGAAGACACAGAGCATTATGTTCAAACTATTGCATCGTTAATGGAGCAGACAAAATTATCTTGAAGGCGTGATTTAATTTGGAGTTGAATGCCGTCAAGTGGTAGAGGGCCCCTGCCTCTTGAACGGATTTCTTTTGCGTAAACTAGATAAGTTTTTCCTAGCTGTCTTTACGTTCTGCATATTGAATTAGTAGTTGTTTTGTTTTATATACTGTAGTCGTACTCATTCTAGTCCTTCCATAAGAAGACACTCTTCCAACAGACTAAAATGATGAATGTTTAAATGACTATGGTATTGTAGGATAGGAGTTAGATTTGTATTTGTTTTTAACTAGCTACTGTAGTCATATTCGTTCCAGTTCTTCCACAAGAAGACACTTTTCCAATAAATTAAAATGATGAATGTTTAATGACTATGGTACTGTAGGATAGGATTTGTATTTGTTTTTAACTATATACTGTAGTTATATTCATTCCAGTTCTTTCACAAGAAGACATTCTTCCAACAGATCATAACAATGAATGATGAATAGCTATAGTCTTGTAGGAATTAGTTGTAGTTTTTAGTCTTCACTATCACAGTTGCACTTGTCCTAATCACTCTTCCACAAGAAGAAATTCTTCCAAGACATCCTTAAGAAGTTCAAGATATGACCGTGATGTGATAACTAAGTTTTTCATTTGCTTTCAGTTCATTTGCTTTCAATTGCATACAAGTCCACAGTCAGAATTGTTCTACCTCTTCCACAAGAAGGAATTTTTCCAAAATACCACTAATGATGAACAACAGATTGTGTAACTTAATAGGATAATGCATGTTAATTAGAACGCTCCGGAGTTTCATTTTGCATTTAATTCATGTCCAGCTACTTCGTTTCAAAGTTTGATGATGGCTTATGGTTTAACATTGTTCTAGTTTAGAAGCATCTTAAGCTCATGTTTAAATCAATTCATTGCACTTAAATCTCATAGTCACATTGTCACCCTTTGCACAGTAGATCACTTTAGTTGATAGGATTCATAAGACAGCCTTCATTATTTACAAATATCTTTTTGTTCTGAAAACCACCAGTGAACCATAACTTTAGGAACAGAAGATAACATCATTACAAGGTCTGAAATATCTCTGCAAATTCCTCACCATAAACAGAGCTCGTCCTCAACAGAACTACCTTGAAAAGAAACCAATAACTCTTTGAGTATAGGCTCTGTGACATTCAATTGAAATTGCAGAATAGAACTAGGAATTAGTCATGGAATAGATGAGCTTAGAATAGAATGTTGCATCATGATTATTATCTAACTATCTAGTTAGAAAACTTGCATATTTAGTAATCATTTCTCAAAGTCTAGTTTGTGTCATTTGTCATCATTAAGCTCTTGTTTCTATTCAGTCATAGTTTAGATGTTGCTTCAGTGTTTTTGATTACATTTTCCATTCCATACATTAGGCTCAACTGTGTTCTTGACCACCAATTTCTTTTCATTAGTTTTCTAGGCATTTTCATTATAAACATAAAACTTCAAAAGATCAAAAACATCATAAATCAACATAAAAGACCAAAACATCACAAAACACAACACACAACGCACTAGGAAACAAGCACCTAGGTACATATGGTACATTTCACTTCAGCAGTTTACAAATCCTGGTTGACAATTAAATGAACTCAGTTTAGGAAACTAGATTGAGACACAACATTTTGGCGTCGTTGCCGGGGAAGTGAAAACTAGGTAACCTTTGTTTCTTAGCATCCAAAAACAATTTTATGCGTAGGGAAAGAGATTCAAGGGGAAGATTTATAAGCAGCAGAGGCAGAATTTTGACATCTAGAACACCACTTGTTTCATCTAGATCCAGAGCTAGTACACCTTCAACTCAAACCCAACTTCCATCCTTTACTGATCCTGGACTTCTAGAAGACCTAAGGTCACCTATTCCATTAGAGAAACCTTCCACTTCATCCACTAAACCTGCCATAGAAGAGGATCCAAAAACCTTTGTTGAGGATACAAACCTTTCTACTTCCACAGGAGAGTCAACCATGGCAGAAGAAGGAGGAGGAGGAGTTGTTAATGGAGAACATACATTATTTGGAGGAGGTAGAGGTAGAGGTAGAGGAGAAGGAGGAAGAGGAGGTAGAGGTGCGGATGGAGGAAGAGGTAGAATAGGAAGCTCTTTTGGGTTCCCTATACTTGATGAAGAAACCAATACAACCATGAAAAACATTTCACCTTCTGTCCTTCCGAACTTCTATGGACTTAAAACCGAGGATCCTGAAACTTTCTTATTCGAATTTGAAGTGCTGTGTAGGACTTATGACTATCTTCAAGATGCTCAAAAATTGAAATTATTTCCTTCAACTCTGAAAGGAGCAGCATTGAAGTGGTTTATGAACTTAAACAGTAGTTCCATTAGGACATGGGAAGACATGAAACAAGCATTTCTAGAGAGATACTTGGATTATTGTATGCCGGTTAATCATAAGGAAGAAGTGTTCAAGATGATACAAAAAGAAGATGAAAACTTAGAAGATTTGTTGAAAAGATTTAAATACAACATAAAAAGGGCACAAATGGAAAACCTAGATCAGGAACATTTAAAAGCTCTTTTGTTGAAAACCATTAGGGATGAATGGTTGGATATCCTTAACATGATGGGAAAAGGGGATATATCACAACTCACATTACCTGAAATATCTGAGTTATGTATCAACCTTTCCAGAGGGAAATCTAAAATTGTCAAAGGTCCAAGAGATCCTGCTCTTGCAAGAGCAAGTAAATCTGCTTCTGGGACAGTAAGTAGATCAGAAATAGGACATATGCTTGATGATTTTAAATCTGACATCTTAGGGAGTCTTAGTGAACAAATAGACACCCTCGAGATACAAAACAAGCAAAAGGCTGAATCTGATGCCTTGGCAATCTTTTGTCCCAAATGTAGGAAGAAACATGCCTTGAGAGAGTGTCCTTTAGATGTAAAAGTTGTAGAAACCTGTGTTATTTGTTCTGAGAAACATGAGACCAAGAATTGTCCTTCTCTTCCTGGTCTCAAGGCTTTTTTTCAAGAAGAAACTCCTACAGATTCCACAGAATCTCTTAACTTTGTATCTAGAAGACCTTGGCAGGGATCTCAGACACGGGGATTTCATGATCAAATGTATAATCAACCTCCACCTTGGAATTCTTGGCAGCAACCTTGGCCCCAATTTCAAAATCAATCTCAAGCTTGGGCACAAGGATCACAAGGTCCCTATGGAAGATACTCTCCATATTATCAGTATCCACCATCCTATCCACCATATCCACAATTTTATCCTCAAAATCCTCAACAAAATTTTCCTCAAAATCTTCAACAAAATTCTCAACAACATCATTTGAACCAACCTCATCAAAATCAACCACTTCCATTACCATTCCCTCAAAAATTCAATCAATTACCAGCTCAGCCCATACCAAACCCCAATAATAAGAATCCTCAGAATACATATATGATAGAAGGACAACAATTTCCAACTTACTTAATTACTCCTCTAGACCTTAGTGATGTTCAACTTAGGTCTGGAAGGATACTTGAGAAGAGAAAACCTTCTGTGATCATACAAGAACAAGATAATTCCGAGGAAGACTCCCTACGGGTTAATAAAAGTCTTGAGGAAGAAACATCCTTTCAAGGCCAAAACATTGAAAAACTGAAACAAAAAGATCCAATAAGCCCAACTCCAGTATAAGAGCAACCATCCACATCTACTTCTATACCTCCCTTTCCGGAAAGATTACAAATTGACAAAGGTGTAGAAAAACAAATAATGGTGCCTAATTATGATTTCTTGGATGAATTGAGAAATGTTTGCATTAAAATTCCATTATTGCAAGCCATTAAGGAAATCCCAATTTTAGCCAAAACAATAAAGGAGTTGAGTATGAAGACAACAAAGAGAAGAATAAGAGAAACCAAGAAAATTCAACTGGTAGGACAAATAGCAGACATTATGATGGGTAAGACTACTATTCCAAAGTACCTTGACCCAGGAAATCCAGTTGTCAAAATTCACATCAATGGAATTGAAATTCAAAACACACTCATTGACTTAGGAGCAGCAATAAATATCATGAGTAGACAAATCATGGACAAGCTGAAACTTCCTAATCTTCTCTTTACACCCACACTATTACAATTAGCAGATAGATCTGTGATCAGACCAGATGGGGTAATAGAAGACATTCCGGTGTCCCTAGACTCTTGGGAGTACCCTGTGGATTTCATGATCCTGACACCCAAGAATAATATAGGAGGCCATCCTGTTATACTAGGAAGACCTTGGTTGGCTACAGCTGATGCTTTTATTAGTTGTAGGTCCGGTGATATGTATATTTCTGATGGAAGTTCAACAAATAAATTCACTTTATATCCTCCAGCTAGGACAATTACAGATCTAGATGACACTCACTGGATAGAGGATGAAGAATATTTGCAACCACTCTTCACAATTTCAGAAATTAGTGAAGATAATCAAATTCTGAATACTCTAGAAAATTTTGAATCTTCTCCAGAGCACAAACAAGAATCATTTCAAGAGAGATCCAATATTGAGTTCTTGTCATCTAGACAGATGTCTCTACATTCTATGGAAAAATTTGGCAGTTCTACAAGTGAATTTTTTCCAGGCAGAACCTTGAACATAAACAAAAACCTGGAAAAATCTCAACAAGAAGAACTAGTCAAAGTATTACAGAGACATTCTTCTGCATATGCATGGGAATACACTGACATGAAAGGGATAAGTCCCAAGACTTGTACTCATCACATCTATATAAAGGCAAATTGCAAACCAATTAGACAACCTCAAAGACGGATGAATCCAAATCTTAGGGAAATTGTCAAGGAAGAATTACAAAAATTGTTAAATGTTAACTTCATTTATCCTATTTCAGATACTCAGTGGGTTTCCCCTTTAGTAATTGTACCTAAGAAAAATGGAAAATGGAGGGTGTGTGTTGACTACTGAGAACTGAATAAAGCTACTCTTAAAGACCATTTTCCCTTACCTTTCATAGATCAAGTATTAGATACATTGCGCGGGTAAAAATGCTGTTCCTGGATGGATTTAATTAGTTTAATCAAATCCGATAGCACTTAGACCAAGTTGAAACCTTGTTACTTGTCCATGGGAGTACTATGCCTCTAGGTATTTCCATTTGGATTATTTATTCTCCGCAACATTCAAAGGGCGGTACTAAATTCATGGCGTCGATACATATTTGTGTAGAGGTGTACATGGATGATTTTACGATTTATGGGGATACATTTGAAGAGGCTTTTGAAAACTTGGAAAAGGTCTTAAAAAGATGTCAAGAAGCAAACCTTTCTCTTAGTCATGAAAAATGTTTTATGATGTTCACTGAAGGTATTGTTTTAGGGCACCACATTTCGGGGGATGGGATTAGAGTTGATGAAGCGAAAGTTGAAGTTATTTCTAACCTATCCATTCCAAGTTGTCAAAGAGATGTAAGAAGTTTTCTAGGATTTACGGGGTACTATCGGAGATTTATAGAAAACTTCACCAAAATAGCATCTCTTCTCTTCAAATTACTCACCAAAGATTGTGAATTTAAGTGGACTTCTGATTGCCAGTTAGCTTTTGAAACCCTGAAAACCAAAATTTCTGAAGCACCTATATTAAGGGGACCTAATTGGAAGTTACCTTTTCATATCTCGACAGATGCTTCCGATACAGCTCTAGGAGCAGTATTGGGACAGAAAGATTTAATTCCCTATGCCATCTATTATATCGGTAAAAATTTGACTCCTGCAGAGTTAAACTATACTGTAACTGAAAAAGAGTTTTTAGCTGTTGTTCATGCCATTAACAAGTTTAGACACTATATAACAGGCTATGAAACTTTTATTCACACTGATCATTCTGCCATTAGATATTTAATGAATAAATCAATCACTAATGGTAGAGTTATAATATGGTTGTTATTATTGCAAGAATTCAACATTACTATTCTAGATAGGCCTGGAAAACAAAACACTGTGGCTGATTTCCTGTCTAGAATTCAAAATATCAAAGATGACACTCTAGTTGAAGATCAATTTCCTGATGAATATCTTTTTGCAATCTCTACTCAAACTCCATGGTTTGCTGATATTGCCAATTATTTAGTTTCAGGAAAATTTCCTTCAATTATGAATACAAGGGATAAAAGAAAAATCATTAATGATAGTGCAAGATATTCATGGGTCGCTAATGAGTTGTACAAGACAGGTCCAGATTTGATTATTAGAAGGTGTGTTCGTGAAGATGAGATGCCTGGAATTCTCAAGGCATGTCATGATGAACCTTGTGGCAGACACTTTGCAGATAAGAGGACAGCCTATAAGATCCTTAACTTAGGATATTATTGGCCATCTTTGTTTAAAGATGCAAGGGAATATGTCAAAAGGTGTGACAGTTGCCAAAGGGTAGGGAAACCTTCTCCTTCAGGTGAGATGCCATTACAACCTCAGGTACCATTGAACCTTTTGAAAAATGGGCCTTGGATTTTGTAGGACCTATTAGTCCTCCATCAAGACAAAATAAATACATATTAGTTTGCACTGATTATGTTACTAAGTGGGTAGAAGCTAAACCATTACTTGTTGCTAATGAATCATCTGTAGTTACTTTTCTTTTTGAGGATATTTTCACTCGTTTTGGTGTCCCAAGGGAAATTGTTACAGATCAAGGAGCTCAATTTACATCAAGGCTAGTGGAGCAAATGATGGAGAAGTACAAAATCAGACATAGAACATCTACTCCTTATCATCCACAAGCAAATGGTCAGGTGGAATCCACAAATAAAGTCATTGAAGGAATCCTAACAAAGACTGTTCATCTACATAGAAGAGATTGGGTAGATAGGCTTCCTGAAGCCTTGTGGGCCTATAGAACTACATGGAGAAACACAACAGGCCATACTCCTTATGAGCTTGTTTATGGAAAGCAAGTATTGTTTCCTATAGAGTTCCAAATCCAAACATTCAAGATGGCAGTTCAGCTAGGACTTGATCTAACGGAGGCACAAAAGCATAGACTGGAGCAAATTAATGAATTGGATGAGATCAGACAAGATGCAGTTCAGAAAACAAGTCTAGTCCAACAACAAAGGGCTAGATGGCATGACAAGTATATCAAAGAGAAGAAATTTAAAGAGGGTGATTGGGCTCTCTTGTTTGATTCAAAATTCAAGGATTTTCAAGGGAAATTTCGGACACATTGGCTTGGGCCATATGAAATTGTTCGAATTTTTGATAATGGGGCAGTAAAAATCAGAACTATAGATGAAGAGGAGGTCACTTTTCTTGTGAATGGCCATAGACTGAAGCTATACCACAAGCCACTCTCAAGAGAAGAGTTTGTCAAGAAGTTCCAAGGAGACAATGATGTGAAGTTAATGAAGAAGAGTCTCTCTTCTTCATCAACTTGATTAAATTTTCTGAAGCATTTCTCTTTTGAAAAAAAAAATAAAAAATAAAAAAAAATAAAAAAAATAAAAAAAAAATAAAGGTATAAACATGAAAACCAATCAATGATTGGCATGTTTATGCAGAAAAGATAGGGTGAAAATCAGAGTCTCTCTGACAATCTAACTTTCCCATTTTTGTTTCTAAGCAGCTGTTATAAAAATCATAAGTTCAGTGCCATAGCACTTATGATTCATTTCATCTCACTCCATTCACTATCCATCCATACTTCATCTCATCCATCATTCACATTTCACTCCATTCCACATTTCATTCATTCCACTCCATCTTCCATTCACTTCATTTTCATGTCAAAACATAGAATTTGATATCTTGCTGCAAGTGAATAAAAATATGCCATGAATTGCAGTACAGCCCTTATGTTCCTTCATTCCATGAACTGAACCCATTTTATTCCATTATCCACTTCATAATCCATCATCCATTTTCATCCATTTTCATAAAAATTTCACCCATCTTCCAGAAACATTTCATTTTCATGATTAAAGTATTCTACAGGAACATTCTGCAGCTCAGTGGACATTCTGCAGCTGATCACCTTTTCTGCAGCCCGACAGTCTTTTTGCAGCTATAAACCCTGAAGGCATCAACCAGCAGACATCAGAATTACAACAAAGTGATCCAGTGAATTCATAAATCAAAAATATCAAGAAAATTGTGAAAGATTCCTCCAAAGATGAGCAGAGAAGACAAAGGCTACACAAACATCAAATAAAGGGCAGAGGTAACAAATTTAAATTACGATGGCAATTCATAACAATTTAGCATAGTTTAGTTGTGGATTATTCGAAAGGTTATTTTAATTATTTTATTGATCAAACACCAAACAAAACCCTCTACAGACTTTGTATTAAATCTTTCAATTCAAATTTTCTATCCGATAGCATTTGAGCGGTGAAATGGCCAAAGCATTTGAAATTCCCACGACTCTTAACCAAGTTCTTTAATGATGAAGATTTTTCCTGCCGTCGTAAATCCTCTGCCGTCTCCTCAAATCATTAATGCAATCCTCCACCTCACTCCACCACTCTATGCCGTGACCATTTGCCATAACATCATTCCGTAGCCAGTATTCCATTCCGAAGGCAGAAGCATTATTATCATCAGGGGCAGAACAGAAGAGGTACATTGGAAGCATAACGGTGTGAGAACTCAATAAACAGAGAGCATATCACTGAGAACGAAGTTTGGAGCATTTTCACTATCAACACAGAATTGTGGTCGTGTAGAGTTTAAAGCCTGTTGCTACCAGAAGACAGAGGTGCTAAAATTGAAGACTTTGCTACCAAAGACAGAGGTGCTAAAATTGAAGACTTTGCTACCAAAGACAGAGGTGTGGTAGTAATTGAAGTTTGAAGTCTGTTATTACCAAAGACAGAGGTGTGGTAGTGACTGGTTTTGAAGTTTGTCGTTACCCGAGACAGAGTTGCTGTAAGTGTTGAATTTGAAGCATACCATTTGCTATCAGAGACAGAGGTTGAGTTTGAAGTCTGTTGTTACTAAAAACAGAAGTGTTTATCAGTGATTGAGTTTGAAGTCTTTCTGTTATCAAGGACGGAGGTATTGCACAAAAAGAAACTTGAAACCATCTACCACTGTCTATCAGAGACATATTAGCTCGAAAATTGAAATTGCTTTCATATTTCTCCAAAGTTCAACAGAAGTACATCAGTCCGAGGTTTCGAAGGCATTCTTCATTATCAAACAGAGGCATACAAACCAGAGATTTTGAAGACTGTTGCTATTATAAATCAAAGGTATGTCCTTCCAAAATTAAAGCCATTTTCATTTGGAGATTGAAGCCATTTTAATCCGAAAGTAAAAGACATTGTTTTGTGGGTAGAGTGTTAATTTGATATTGAAAAACATCATGGGTTTCATCGTAAGGACTGAGCCTGTGGGATCAAAATATTTAGAAGGTTACCCACAATGCAAGGAGATGCTACAACAAATAGGATGGCTTCAATTCTGGGAAAAATTTAATGGCTTCCATAAGGAAGTCACCAAAACATTTGCCAGATCATTCCAAGGTACTGAAGTTGAAATAGGGGATGTCAAGTTTACTATTACTGAAGTTTTTATAGCAGAGGCTACAGGATTGTCCAGAACTGGAGAAAGATGGTTTAAAAATAGGGAATTCCACAATGACTCATGGAAACAAATTTTAAAATCACCAAATATGGATGTTAGTGTGTTCAAGAAAGGAATTCCCAGTACAGCCTTGAAAAGCAAATGGAGAAACATACTACTTCTTTTACAAAAGTTTGTTACATGTGAGGGTAGATATGGGACATTTTATGTCTACCATATTAGACTAATGTTGCATTTTCTAGGAGAGGATTTGAATCTACCATATTTCTTGTATCAAAGTCTGAAGAAAATGGCTTCCTGTGTTCAGAGAAGAGTTCAATTTTTGGAGACAACCCTGTATCATCATGGGTTAGTCAAAATTTTAATTGAGCATCATCTATCTAAATCAAATGATACATGGGATGATTTCTTAATAAGAAATAATTTTGAAGAAGCAAAAGAACTATCACCTGAACCACAGTCCACAAAAAGAAGTAGGAAATGGAGGACTCCAAAAGGTAAAAATGACAAACCAGTTCAAGAAAGCAGTGAGGAAGTCATTTTGGAGAAGTTGACTCGAATCAAGAGCCAACTAAAGGAAAAGAAGATAATCAAGGAATATGTTATAGAGAAAGGAGAGGGGTCCTCTCAACTTAGGAGAAGCCACAGATTAAAAGGAAAACTGAAGAAAACATCAATCAAACAAACAGGGGTAATCAATATTGAAGATGAAGAAACATCCATGGAAGAGTATGATGATGAAGATTTTTATGAAGGCACCCCTGAGATTGATCTTGCTCAACAGGAAATCTATGATTATGTGGAAACTTTAGAAAGAACAGCTTCAGAAAGAGAAGAGAGAACCCCCAGTCCTCCACTAACTGAAATTGATATATTGAGGAGGGATAGGTATGAGTTGGAGGTGTTGAATAGACACATCAAAAATGAGAATGAAATTCTCAAAGATCAAATCAAGCTCAAGACTGACATGAACTCAACCTTATCCCTGCACATAGACAAAGTGGAGAGGACCAATGAGAAGATGAAGACAAGGAACAAAAAGTTGATCAGAGCACTCACAAATCTCAGGTTCAAACTTGTGATCAGGAAACCCAGAAGGCCTCTAGCATTCAGACAAAGGAGAAGAAGGGGATTAGATGTCCTTGCAGAAGCCTCAGAATTCATAGGATAATTTGCATGAGGACATGCAAAGAGACAACAGTGGGGGTATGTTGAGCATCAAATTTGTGCTTTCCTTCACCTCATTTTACCTCATTTTTCCCTTGTCCATTTCCATTTTAAACCCAATTGATCAATAAAAATAGTTAAAATTACTTCTAGAATGGTTTACATGACTGACTTGTTGAATTTTGTGATTGTTGCCATTGTTAAGCATTTTGAACGGAACTAGCTGCAGAATGCAGGCATTCTGTAGCTAACCGGCGATTCTGCAGCTACCTTTATGTTTGAGCATGTTCCAGGTGGCCTCTTGAAGAAAAACGCATATGGGCATGATCCACGTCGTGCCTACATGGTGTGTTGCTCGTCATGGAAGAGGAAATGAATTCTGGGTACGGTTATGCACGTGGGAACACATTTGTGAAGGAAGACTCCTACTAGGACTGTCTCAGTCCAGGTGTCTTTCTCCTTCACGCAGCCACCTCAAAGACTCCTAAGATGATTTGGATAAGGAAAGACATCATTCCTAAATTATTGTAATTATTGTTACTTGCATTTACTTTATAAACTCTTGAGTAGGCCGAGAGCTTAGTTAGAGATTTTGTATTAGATTTGCTGCTAGATTTTGTGAAAACTCTGTGTTACGTCTTTGAAGACACAGAGAATTATGTTCAAACTATTGCATCGTTAATGGAGCAGACCAAATTATCTTGAAGGCGTGATTTAATTTGGATTTGAATGCCGTCAAGTGGTAGAGGGCCCCTGCCCCTTGAACGGATTTCTTTTGCGTAAACTAGATAAGTTTTTCCTAGTTGTCTTTACGTTCTGCATATTGAATTAGTAGTTGTTGTGTTTTATATACTGTGGTCGTACTCATTCTAGTTCTTCCATAAGAAGACACTCTTCCAACAGACTAAAATGATGAATGTTTAAATGACTATGGTATTGTAGGATAGGAGTTAAATTTGTATTTGTTTTTAACTAGCTACTGTAGTCATATTCGTTCCATTTCTTCCACAAGAAGACACTTTTCCAATAAATTAAAATGATGAATGTTTAATGACTATGGTACTGTAGGATAGGAGTTGTATTTGTTTTTAACTAGATACTGTAGTTATATTCATTCCAGTTCTTTCACAAGAAGACATTCTTCCAACAGATCATAACAATGAATGATGAATACCTATAGTATCATAGGAATTAGTTGTAGTTTTTAGTCTTCACTATCACAGTTGCACTTGTCCTAATCACTCTTCCACAAGAAGAAATTCTTCCAAGACATCCTTAAGAAGTTCAAGATATGACTGTGATGTGACAACTTAGTTTCATTTGCTTTCAGTTCATTTGCTTTCAATTGCATACAAGTCCATAGTCAGAATTGTTCTACCTCTTCCACAAGAAGGAACTTTTCCAAAATATCACTAATGATGAACAAACAGATTGTGTAACTTCATAGAATAATGCATGTTAATTAGAATGCTCCGGAGTTTCATTTTGCATTTAATTCTTGTCCAGCTACTTCATTTCAAAGTTTGATGATGGCTTATGGTTTCATATTGTTCTAGTTTAGAAGCATCTTAAGGTCATGTTTAAATCAATTCATTGCACTTACATCTCATAGTCACATTGTCACCCTTTGCACAGTAGATCACTTTAGTTGATAGGATTCATAAGACAGCCTTCATTATTTACAAATATCTTTTTTTTTCTGAAAACCACCAGTGATCCATAACCTTAGGAACAGAAGATAACATCATTACAAGGTCTGAAATATCACTGCAAATTCCTCACCATAAACAGAGCTCTTCCTCAACAGAACTACCTTGAAAAGAAACCAATAACTCTTTGAGTATAAGCTCTGTGACCTTCAATTGAAATTGCAGAATAGAACTAGGAATTAGTCATGGAATAAATGAGCTTAGAATAGAATGTTACATCATGATTAGTGTCTAACTGTCTAGTTAGAAAACTTGCATATTTAGTGATCATTTCTCAAAGTCTAGTTTGTGTCATTTGTTTAAGAAGTCATCATCAAGCTCTTGTTTCTATTCAGTCATAGTTCAGATGTTGCTTCAGTGTTTTTGATTACATTTGCCATTCCATACATTAGGCTCAACTATGTTTTTGACCACCAATTTCTTTTCATTAGTTTTCTAGGCATTTTCATTGTAAACATAAAACTTTAAAAGACCAAAAACATCATAAATCAACATAAAAGACCAAAACATCACAAAACACTACACACAACGCACTAGGAAACAAGCACCTAGGTACATATGGTACATTTCACTTCAGCAGTTTACAAATCCTGGTTGACAATTAAATGAACTCAGTTTAGGAAACTAGATTGAGACACAACAGTTCCAACAAACAGATACTCTTAACCTTCCATATTATAGCATTTATACCATAGGACTTAATGAGATAAAATTACGATATGGGTAGGTAGTAAATGCTCCCACTTCACCTATTATCACAAAATAGATTGACAGTGAAGTTACAGAACCAGAACATAGAACAGTTGGTGATATATTAGACCAAAATATGACAAATCAGACACCTCCCCAACTTGTTCTTAATCAAGGTCATCAGACTTTTCCACCATATCCTGAAAGGCTGACCTTGAACAAACAAAACCATCAATAAGAGTTTGACTTCCTGGGGGAATTGGAAAATATTTTGTCAAGATACCCCTATTATAGGCTATGAGGGATGTGCCTATATATGAAAAAACTGTCAAATATTACTACTCTAAGAAACCTAGGAAGAAACCAAGGGATCCGTTAACATTCATGTGATGGGTAGAATATTCGACATTATGCTAGGAAAGACTATGCCTCTGAAATATGGAGATTGAGGGAACCCAATTCTAACATTACAAATCAATGGGATTGAAATCCCAAATTTGCTGGTTGATTTGGGTGTTGCCATCAATATTATTACCTCTGAAACAATGAATACATTAGGTCTCGAAAATGTTAAGCCAACACCTACTATCTTGTAACTAGAGGATAGGTCTACAATTAAACCAATAAGAAAATTGGAATATGTGACTATTTCGGTGGATTCATGGCACTACCCTGTGGACATCCTTGCATTACAGACATGATCCTCAGTTGGTGGTCACCCATTGATCTTTGGAAGACCTTGGCTAGCAACTGCAGACACCTACATAGGGTGCCGATCTGAGCATATGATTATCTCAAATGGCATGGTTACAAATAATCTTACTCTCTACCCTCCTATGTAACCTAGACCATATGAAAAATTATCAGCCAATCAGAAACCTCTACCAATAGAAGAGCCTGAACCTGAAAATGAAGAAGTTAGACCAATCCTCACTATTGGGCAGGCCTTGGAATTCAAAAAAAAAACCGAGGTTGATACTATTAACACTTTTATTAATGATCCTAGTTTCGTTTCCAATTCTAATCAGCATATTTTAGAATCTTCTATGAGATGTGAGACAGAGGAAAAAATTGAACCAGAGGATCAAATTGAACACATTCCTATAACTTCATCCCATGATAGTATTCCAATTGAAAGTAAGCCAGGGAAAAAACTCAATATAAACCCCAAGTTGTTTGACTCCCAGACAAAAGAGCTTTTAAAAGTCCTTCAAGACCATCAGGAAGATTTTTCTTGGGATTATACTGAAATGAAGGGAATCCCTACTAACTCATGTACTCATCATATTTATATTAAGGAAGATTGTCACCCTGTGAGACAACCCCAACAGAGAATGAATCCTGCTCTAAAGAACATTTTCAAAGAAGAATTACAGAAATTATTGGATGTAGGTTTCATTTACCCCATCTCGGATAGCTAATGGGTATATCCACTAGTTATTGTTCCTAAAAAGAATGGTAAAAGGCGAATCTGTGTAGATTACAGGGAGGTAAATAAGGAAACTCAAAAAAACCATTTCCCTTTTCCATTCATTGACCAAGTCGTGGACACCTTGGTTGGATATAAGTTATTTTCCTTCCTAGAAGGATTCAACGAAAATAACCAGATCCAGATAGCTTCGAAAGACTACGATAAAACAAATTTCACATGCCCATCGGGAACATTTACATACAGGGTCCTCCCATTTGGCCTATGTAATTCTCTTGCAGCCTTCCAGAGGGCAATACTGGGAATATTTCTGACTTGGTCAATGACAGTGTTCAAATATTTATGGATGATTTTAACCCATATGGAAACTTATTTGAAGAGGTACTAGAAAATCTAGAGAAAGTACTCAAAATATGTAAGTAGACCCATGTATCTCTGAGTATATTCAAATGCCATATGATGAGAGAAGAAGGAATAGTATTGGGACACTTTCTCTCAGCTACTGGAATTCGAGTTGATCTGGCCAAAGTAGAGGTAATATTACACCTCCCGGTACCTAAGACACCAACATAGGTACGTAGATTTATTGGTTGTGCTAGTTATTACAGAATTTTTATAGAAATTTTTTCTAAAATAGTACATCCACTTTTTCAATTCCTAGCAAAATATGCAGAATTCTTGTGGACTAAAGACTGTGAAGTAGCTTTCATGAAAATTAAGGAACTGATGTGCAAGGCTGCAATACTCTGAGGACCTGATTGGGCATTACCATTTCACATACATGCTGATGCTTCATAGACAACAGTAGGAGTTGTTTTAGGATAGAAGGTAAACAAAACACCGTATGCAATCTATTATGTCAGCAAGAATTTAATTCCTGTTGAACTGAATTACACAGTGAAGGAGAAGGAATTCTTGGCTGTCATTTATGCTATCAACAAGTTCTAGAACTACATCACTGGGTATCCTGATTTTGTACATACTGATAATGTAGCAATAAGGTATTTGATGAATAAACCTATCACTCCTGGCCATATTATAAGATGGTTTCTATTTCTTCAAGAATTTGATATTACAATAATAGACAAACCATGAAAACATAATGTAGTTTCTTATTTCCTATCTAGAATGGATAACAATAATGAATGCACACCTATAGAAGATATTTTTCCCGATGAGCATCTTTTTACAGTTTATACTAAACCTCCATGGTATCCAGATATTGCTAACTATATTTCTACAGGGAAAGTGCCTCATCATTTTCCATATAGGGAACAACGAAAAATTATTCATCATAGTGCTTGATATTCTTGGATGGCAGGGTACCTCTTTCATAAAGGAGATGATAAGCAGGTTCAGCACTATGTATCTGAGGATGATATTTATGAAGTATTGAAGGTTGCCCATGATGGCCCTTGTGTAGGGCATTTTGCAGACAAAATAACAGGCCATAAGGTGCTACAAATGGGATATTACTATCCTTATATCTTTCGGGATGCACATAATTATGTTAGGAGGTGTGATAGTTGCCAGTGTATGGGGCAACCTAGTCGAGCTGATGAAATACCTTTGCAGGCACAGGTAGTCCTCGGACCTTTTGAGAAATGGGCTATCGACTTCGTTGGACCCTTCAACCCACCCTCCCAGCAGAAGGTTAACATTTTGGTCTCTACAGATTACGTGACTAAGTAGGTAGAAGCCAAAGCTGTTACGAAAGAAACAAAGTAGGCGGTATCATATTTTCTATTTGAAGAAATTTTTGCTCGTTACGACACTCCAAGAGAGATTGTTTTAGATGGAGGAGCACAATTTACATCACACATGATAGAAAAGCTTGTGCAGAAATATGGCGTCAAGCATAGGGTGACATATCCATACCATCCCCAGGCGAATGGACAAGTGGAAAGCACAAACGAGACATTGGAAAATTTCTTGACAAAAACAATGGCATACCATCGTCGGGATTGGGCTCAGAAGCTGCCTGAAGCTCTTTGGGCGTATAGAACAACATGGAGAAACAAAACTAGGTTTTCACCATTTGAGTTTGTTTATGGGAAATCCCCATTGTTTCCAATAGAATTTGAAATCCGTACGCTCATAACAGCTCTTGAATTTGGTTTGGATCTGTCAGATGCCCAGAAACACCGACTGGCCCAGCTCAATGAACTATATTAAATCCATTCAATGGTTCTATAGAGGACTACTTCTATCTAGAAAAAAGGAATGAAATGGCACGATAAGTTTATCAAAAATAAGGTGTTTCATAGGGGAGACTGGGCATTACTTTATGACTCTCGTTTTAAGGATTTTAAGGGAAATATTTACACTCGTTGGATGGGACCTTAAAAGGGGGATGTTGTATTTGATAATGGAACAGTCAGGCTAGTCAAAATTGATGATACATGTGCTTCATTCATAGAAAATGGACATTGCCTAAGATTATACCACTGCCCAACCTCCAAGGATGCTTTCATCAAACATCTCTCTGAGAAATCTGGTTTGAATGTTATCAGCACAGAGAATTATCCCTATGCATCCTCACTGTAAAAAATAAATAAATATATATATATATATATATATATATATATATATATATAATAAATGAATAAATATTGTTACTGTTTATTTTTTTGTCTTTTTGCAGGAGTTACTACTAAGAAGTAATGTTAAAAAAAAAAAATCTAAATATCGATGCTGTTACTCCTTAGATGCAACTACTCATGATGATTTTACTTGGTTGCTGCTACTCATGATGTTGTAGTCGGTTGCTGCTACTCGCACTATTGTTACTCCAGATGTTGTTACTTCAGATGATGTTATTTTGGATGTTGTTACTCACACTACTGTTACTCTGGATGCTGCTACTCGCACTGTTTTTACTCCAGATGTTGTTACTTGCACTGCTATTACTCCGGATGTTGTTACTCATACTACTGTTACTCTAGATGTTGTTACTGACACTCCTCTTACTCTAGATGTTGTTACTCCCAATGCTACTACTCATACTACTGTTACTCCATCTGCATCATTACTGTGTCGTCATTCTACCAACCGTCACTTCATCCAGGTATGCCGCTAGGTATGTCTCTAGTTGAATTTTATGGATTGAATTAGATATTCCATGTGAAGACGTTAATGCCGCAAATGAGAAATTTTAAGTTGGGAGGTGCCTTCATAATTTAACGATGATGTAATGATGATTTTACGAGTCATTATTACAATTCTATGTGCGGTACACCCTACGGTCCTTACCATACTCCATATAATCATTAAATATGCATTGGGATCCACAACATGTCCTTTCCACCGGATATGAAATAATTACTATTCTATTCATCACACTTGCCATACTTTTTGATAATTTTCCCTGTTTCCTGAGAATTACCATCCGTATTTACCGTTACTACCCCTCGTTTTTCACCATGTTGTTTTGCCAAATTTGGAACCCACCACTCTGTCCAATGGTCTGCTATTCCAGAGTGTTGTTACAGTCTCCACAGTATGGGCGGACCGCCTATGTGGGATGAACTTGAAAATACAATTTCGGTCTGCTGTAATCCAGAGGTATGGAAACTTTTTGTCAACACAAGATGGGATATCTCCTTTGATATATTGCAGGGGTTTGATAAAGGAATTACAATGTATTTTTCACTTAATTTGGATGAGAATTGCTCATGGGTCATAGGATTAGAAATTCCTATCACAAAATAAATAATTGCAGAATTTAGTGGGCTGAGACAGTAAGGATAGCCGTGGTTTGCTCAGAGAGTTCCTCTCCCTAAGTTTCCCAAACTATTCTTACAAGCAGGAAAAAGCATCGTTCCCATATGGGAGAGTGTATGAGCACAAGTCTGTACCATATCCACGGAATTAAGTAGCAGGATTTGTAATGAAGTCCATCACCTACGAAGGACGAGCCACAACCCTATTCAAATATCACTTTAAAATTTTGACTCACCTTTGATTTCCATAGGCTCAGGTGCATTCCTTAAACATGCCTTTATTTTTATTAAAAAAATTACAACATATGGCAAAGTCTACTTGCTGTTCGTGCCAGATGCTAGCAGTTATTTCCAATCATGGATTGGTGCATTTACTGTTCATGCATGCAATAGTCAGATTTCGAGTCTCTTGGGAAGAACTCTGCGAATCATCAGAAGAAGAGATAGTGGCTATTATTACTGCCAAAGAAGAAGAGCCAACCTCTCTGGCTGGTTTAGCAAAGGAAGAACTTTCATAGGACATGGAAATAGACCGAGAAGAACCAGAAGAAATGGAGATGGAGGTTAATCAAGAAGAACCGGAAGAAATGGGAATCGAGGAGACAATTTGCGACACAGTCGAGGTTGTTACACAAGAACTAGCCTCGCCTTAAGAACTTGGAGATGAAGAAATTATGGATATGGTGCATGAAGTTGAGATTGTCATACAGTTGTCAAATTTCATTAATGAAGAATAGGAAGGTGGAACATCAGACAGAGGGATGGCAAGTGATGACGTTTCACAAGAAACAACATCACCTACCCAACTATAAATAAATGTCGAATTAAGTGGGGGTGTTACACAAGAACCACCCCTAATTCAACTAGAAAAAGGAGGCAGGGAAGAGTCATCATGCGAAGTTGGAACTGTTCCATAAGAACCAGTGCCGACCGCAGAAGAGGAAACAATCCATGAAGAACAAGAACACATATGAGAAATAGCCTGCGAAGGTGATACTACCACGCAAGAACTAGTATTGATAGAAGAGGAGCAAATAATGCACAAAGGGAAAGAGGAGAGAAAGGAAACATTCCTCGGAGTTGACGTTGTTCCACAAGAACCAACGTCGACCCCAACTAAAGTAGTAGTACAGGAAATTCCAGCCCAAGATGGAAATGAGGATGATGAAGCTATTCCCCATTCTCTTTTCTAGTTTATGATGCCTAGAGGGGCGAGGGATTCTGTTCGTCCAAACGATTAATGGAGGAAATAGTTGTTCCACTAGTGCTTAAGTTCATCAACCCAGGGAAGGACATGGCCAATATTGGCCCATTGATTATTTAATCTCTGCTGGGGCACCCAGAGGCCCACATGGGTGACAAAATTCCTGTGGAAACACTGGAACATAGGATGGTTGAGGGAAGTGCTGACCAAGCGGCAGAATTCCCTGAGGAAAATATGGAGGAGGATGCCCCTGAAGATAGGGAGCCCATGTAGAAAGGCCTAATATAAAAATCAGTTGATAATATCGGCAACATTCCACCACCCCCTAAGTTTGTTACAGGCCATGGAGATGAATTCATTGTTAAACAAGAACGGATTGAATAGTGTGAGAAAAGAAGATTACCTCTCAAGAAAAGGTATCGGTTGCAGTTTAATGAAACCATGATATTGGAGAAGGAGGTTCGGGACTTGAAGAGGCAAGTTTCCTAGCTGAAAAAGAAGGTAAAAATCTCCAAGTGGAAGGTAGTAAAGCAAAAAATTGATTTCTCCTCCCTAGCTACATAGATTGGTCCAATTGAATAGTTGTTTGAAGGCAGGGAATTTTTCTTGGCTACTGAAATCCAAAGGTGGCAGTCTACTACGAATGAACATAAGAAAGAGACAATGTGGGTCCAAGAACAGGCTGTCGAGATCATTACATAATACATAGACCAGTTAGATAAGGAGTGGCTGAGGCAAGCTAAACAAAATGCTAGAATGGAAGAATTTGAAGAAGTGTAGCTGCTGTAATCAGATAAGGAGAAGATGTTCTCCCTGTTACAGCAGGTGATGGCCTGCAGACCTCCTGCACATAGATGTGCCTTATTACTTCATGAACAATTTTATTCTTTCTTGGGAGTATATATAAGGAAATTTTGCATGAGAATGAGGACCCTATTAAACTTTTCTGTATCTTGAAAATTCGTGATATCATAGGACAACACTTAATGTGTGAACTCTAAATGCATGGCTACTTCTTGAGGCTTGATCAGGATTTTAATCCAATTCCATTTGTGGGGGATATTCATTTAAGAGCTTTTGCCTCCTACACCATCAATCAGATTAAATGGAGAAAGGCCTATGATACGTTTGAGTTAAACCAAGTCGCAAGAGTGCTAATAATGAGGAAGGAGCATGGCCAGTCAACAAATATCTATAACAAGTATTTTACCTTTCTATAAATTGAGGGGCATAGAGGACACATGTTGACAACCCATAAATAGTGTGCTAACCTCTGTGTCAGAAAGATTACAATGTTCTGTAAGGAAGCGCTGCACAGTTGTCAGAGGAGGTGAATGTTGTCATCTTCAGTCTTGAGAGGTCGAACACCATTTGGAGCACCTAAATTTGCATGGGTAATAGAGAGAATTCCATCTTTTGTAGCATGCATTCGGACTTGTGGGGTCGGGTGGATGGGGTTGAGGTTTCATTTTCCCCTTATTTCATTTCCAGCCAAGTAATATACTCCTGCATACAACGTTGACACAGACTGGTGGAAGGACGTTGTTCTAACGAAAGGATATAAACCCCCTGGGACAAAAACGGATGAAGAATATGATCTCACACAACTTCATGCCAGTTACAGTTAGTCCAACCCAAATTTGAGGAGATGACGAGCCGCATGAGGACATGCAGATAGACTAGTTGGGGGGAGATTTCGGCTACCAGATTTGTATACTTTTCCCTCCCATTTTTTCCCACCTTTCTATCTCTTTGTATGAGTAATTTCTTTAAAATACATAAGGTAAACCCCTTTCCACTATCTTACATGTAATATTTGATTAATGAAGCAATAGTCACGGAGGTTTTACCTTTGCAAGAATTAACTCTGATATTTTTACAAACTTGGTAAAAGTGAGGGGATTACAGCTGTGAGCCACGGAACAACTCCTAAATTCTAGTGCTATCTTTACCTGTTTCTACAACGCAATAGACTTTGTTTCACCCCAGCAATATTCCAGGCCTTTTCATGGTTTCCTTTTAGTAATTAGGTTGTTGTTGTAACTAATTGTATATTTGTAAATATTTGGTTGTTAAAATAAATCTACGATTTCCTGAATGGTTGTATAAAGAGGGCCTGCAGGCTGTGAATCAGGGGTTAAGCAAGAAGATATAAATTTTGTAGCAGAAGAATTTTCCAATTAATTGAATGTGTAATACTCTGTTGTTTCACCTGTAAATTGTGACTTTGCTACAACCCTGATTAGAGATTTAGGCCCCTCTTCTGATCAAGTGATGTGTTATCTTTCTTTGTTTATGTTACATTTTAGTTTGGTTTTGTAACTAATATTTTAGCATAACTCTGTAATTGTTATGAATACATTTTGAATTCTACAATCCATTTAATTACTGTTACAGTAACTTTCTTATCGATTAATTAAGCATATGATAGAAATAGCAGGTTGAGTGATTGCTCTTGCATATAATGTGTGTGTTAGTATTGAAATAAATAACGCCCTTAGGTTGATACTTTATGTGGCAAAAGGGTTTGAATAAATTTTCACATCTGGAGACCAACAGTTGGAACTAGGGATTTTTTCAGTTCTTAATTTTCTCGTGTGTGAATTGAGCTACAAAATAGTGGAATGCTTATCCATGATGGAAGGATGGTTTGGTCTTTCTATGGCCTTTGTTATCTTTATTTATCCTTTGTTTACTCCTACACCTCCTCCTTCCATCAAAATATGGTTGATCTTATGGTAGTATGCTAATAATGTATAGAGAATTACCCTAATGATTTATAGGCTTATGAAATGGTCAAGTTCCCTTTGAACAAATTTTGCCACATTTTAATTTGTGCATCACAATTGGAAGTTATTACATGGATGACAATGTAAGATAAAATAAAATTGGTGATGAGTTTAGTGAAAAACTTATTATTTATAAAAAATGATACTTATGCTTCAAGGATTTTCATATTTCATTTAAAATTGGCATACCAACCAGCCAAATCACCAAGTATTTCTTTGACCCAATTAAATTAGTATTTGATAGTAGAGGCAGAGAATTCAAGGATTTCTTGGGCACCACAAATAAAATGTGTTATGGATATCTTCTTTCCATAGCATGAGTAGAGGTAGTCCCAACTTAGAGAAGTATGGTATGGTGTTCATACTTTTTTATAGCAAAGGCCAATCTAAAAAGGCATATTTTAGGTTGAATTAGAGCTTGCCACAACCATTTAGATCTCACTTGCTACATAAATGTAGAGTTGACAATCTTCAAAACTTTTCAAGTCTGTCAGTGACGTATTGTTTTAGAAGTGCGGTAGTAGCTTCCAAGGAGTATCTTTCTGTCGGCTAGGATACATGCTAGACTTGGCCTCTATACAAACTTTTGAGAGAATAATGCTTAGCTTGTGGAGATAGATGTCCTTGAAACTTGGCTAGAAATGAACGATTAATAGTAGAGAGTTTGAAATTTATTTTATTCTCAATCTATTCTAGCCATATTCTAAATGTTAGGATTGTGGAGACTCACAATCTTTCAATTTCCTTTCCCAAGATACATTTTGGCACTAAGTGATCAACTTTTCCCTAGAGGCTTCACGTATAGGACGAAATAGATTTCTAAAGAGAGTGGTGGTTGAGAAATAATATTGTTTCAAGCCTTTACATGTAAGTTGATTTATATACACACATCACAACATGGAGTAAGAGATGAGGATATTCTTTTAATTTTTTCCGAGAATTTAATAATCCATTAGATACATACTGCAAGGGATCACTAATGATAAAAAAAAAGTTAAAGTGGTGAGATATTTTTGGGAAGGGACATATACTCCAATTTTAACTTCACTATATGGAAACCTCATTCCTTTTCTCAAATCCCCAAAAGAAACCATTGTGAACTCGAGCCCATTATAACTTGGCTTATAGGGCATTGAAGAAGAGGGACCAAAGAGGCTACCTATTTCGTATTTATGATGGAGGTGCCACAAAGGTAGTAAATAAATACAACAACTTAAAGGCATGAAAATATACAGTGCGCAATACAACACAGTGATTGTGCTAAGATATGGCTTGATACAATATGATTCGAACTAGAAATATGGGACCTAAAGAGTGCCTCTCACAATGTCTAGCAAAGTGAGGAAATAAATGACATTAATGCATCATCCCTTGCACAAGAAGAATTCAAAGACTTTCCATAACTGTCAGTAATATCCTAGCCTCTTATGTCATGACAGAAACATACTTAAAGTATTGGACTCTTGCTTCCAGAAAAAATAAACAGTAAGCACTACAATCAAAAGCAGGTATTACTGCTAACAGTTTTCAGTCAACCATACTTATAGGGTTATATCGACTTCTATGGACATGCTCAATAATTGTCTTCATTGAATTCAATGCTATCTTTTCTTGTAGACCTAGTAATTGTTTCTTCATGGTCATACACAAAATTAATGTGCTTCTTACACTACCAGATGTATAGCCTTGTTGCCTGTACAAAAAAAGACCTCAACAGGGATCTAAAAAAATTTGTTTGGAAATTTGAGCTATGTTACCTCTATGTACAATCTTAGGGACTCGTGCCTCCACAAGACTTTGAGAGTTTGATGAAATTCCTTCAAGTCTGCAGAATTTCCATGAGCTCCTCTAAGCAATCACAAACTTCCACTTGAGATTTGAGAAGGATTTGTTGCCAATACTCACTTAAAACTTCTATCAAAGTCTGATGCCTCCCTAGGTGTGCAGATAGAATTAGCTATGACTAATACATGTAATATTGTAGTTAGAAATGTAGAAAATAAAAAAGATCGTGTGCCTTATCGAGATGTAAATAGCGCAACATTTCTTCCACAAGATAAAGAAGCAAGTGAAAGGGAAATTAAATATTCTTAGACTTCTGGTGGAGATGAGAAAGCTACATCTTCTACTAGGGGGAGTCTAGGCATGAAAGTTGAAAACAAATATGCAAATAGTTGTGGACTGGATACCAATAAGCATGTTGAAGAGAAGGGAAATCAAAATTTTGATTTTAGTAGCTCTAGAAAACTTCTTGTTAAGGATGAGTAAGCGTACAATCCACACTATATAGCTCAACCATGAATTCATTCAAGAAAATATAGGCGTAAACTTTGAGGCTATAAATAATACGAATAATGTTGGAGGGGAAACTCTGAGAGGGATAGTTCAAAGTGATAGAAATAAAGCAAGGTTATTAGTTTGATTGGATCTTACTGGAAAAGAATGTGAGAGAGCTATTTAGCTGGCATGCTTTCCATGATAAAGGGCTCAAAAAACATTCATAGTGAGATGAGAGATATCAATGTGGGCCAGGGTCTAAAAACCAATGTGAAGGCTTTTGGGCAACATGCACACAACACACTTACTAGGTTTACATTTCAAAGGAAGCATAGAAGAGAAGGTCAATTCCAGAAAAATGGTAACTTGGTTCAGAAAGAAAAGGACCCTAAAAGGGGGGAAAATAAATCACCACAGATACACAGAATGATTTTTTTGGCATCAAATAAGTCTAGTTTGGTTTTGAGTCTTCTCGAGATAGCATCTCTGATTGATGCAAGGTGCTCATCAGGTTTGTAAAATTTTTGTATCTAATCTATATGTTTTCTGTCTTACTTGCACTAGCATCATTGATCTAAATTTCAAAGAATGACTGGATCGTCTATAAATTTTATGAAATTAATTTCTTGCCTATATGAATTAGTCTAAATATTTTCACATACACATATCTTGACCCTACTAATTGAAATCCTATATTTCAAATATGTGAAAAAGATAATTTTCTTACGTGTTTCCATGTTTTGCTCTTGCATGGGTTTGATCTTCTCGAGCATGAACCATTTTACTTATTCTCTTGCCTACCTTGAAAAGAGAAAAAAAAATGAGATACCTAGGGGCTATACATGTAACAACATGGATTTCTTTGATTAATTAGAGTGATGATTTTTGAAAATATTTCAATTCCAATGGTTTTTAATGTTATGTTTATTTCACTTGATGGTTATATTGGACAAGAAAATGTTTTAGGAATGCCAAACATGACATCGGTGGACACGTAAACAATTTTTTTATAATTGAAATTTCCATTACATGATATCCTCTCTTTATTGTTTGATTGTATTTTGGACGTTTTTTATTTTTATTTTGTTTTGTAGTTTTAGCTATGAAATTGAAAATACTTGGCATCATGTTCATTTAAACAAAAACCAAAGCTTGAAGATGAAATTAGTATTACGCGATAATGGTTGGAATCCTTAAAGCTATTTTGCGTTAAAATAATTTCATGACTATCATAAAAGTTTACTTTCATGTTTTCATGTGAGCACATGTTGTTTATATACTTAACCAAGTTCATGCACAAGAAAGTGAAATATTGTCGTGAATAAAGTGACAAGGATTAAAAATTACACCTCACATTATTTTTTCTTAGAATTTATCTACAGATTGAGCTTTTTAGCATATAACTTAGTTGACATGATTGTTCCTAAGCTTTCCCTGAAGGTTGAATACGAAGTTACTAAGGTGTTATTTTCTATATATGGTGACATTTTATTTTCTTTGTTTATACAGGTCATATGGCCACATTATAGTGGCCACTATCTCCTCACTGAAGAAAATTTGTTCAAGTTTCTTATTTGTATGGGGAAAAATTGATGTGACATTGCTGATGTTGAGGTATATGTCGTATAAACTATTTATAGTATAATTTAGTTTATACTTTAGTGTTCATTGTATTTCATGTCTTACACTCGGCATTGTATTTTCTTTTGTATTAAGAAAAATGAACTCAGTATTGATGGTAAGAAGCATGAATTGAAGAAAAAGCAGAGCAATAACATTGGAGCGACAAATGAAGAATGAGAGAGAGAAGAGAACTGGTTTGGTGATACCCTTAGAGCTAATATCCCGCATAAGACACACGTATAGAGACTGATGGTAAATTATTCAGAGTTGGTGAATTCACTTACAATGCCTTGGAAACACAATGATAATGTTTTGAAGTGATGAAACATTATTTCATGTGTAAATTGTAGTCCAACCAATATTAAGTTGGAAACTAATATTGTAATACTTTAACATTTCATATAATATCATTTATGTGTTTGGAATTATTTATAGTTTCACTTGATATTTTTTAATATTGTTATTAACATATGCAGCTTTTTGTTTTAATATTAGATGAACATGCACAATGTATGATATTTTTTAAATCATTCAAATTAATTTATGTTGGTTAATAATGACTACAAAATAAATTTAAAACTAATAAACTAGTAGTTTATATTGATTAATGATGAACACAAATAAAATAATTATATGAATAAATTAGTAATTTATAATGATTATTAATGAAAGTAAACTAAACGAGTATAAACTACTAAATTATTCGTTTTTATAATGAATATAAAACTCCAAAAGAATGATAAATGACTACTGCAAATGATAAATATATGATTACAGAAGATGACTAAATTTTGCATATATACGACTATTATTAGGTAATTTACAATATCTTATAACACGAAAAAAATTCAGTCATATTTCTTTGGTCATTAATTCATTTCAAACTATCACTAAAATGTGCATATATATGACTATTAGTAGCTAATTTATAGTATCTTATAACACGGCCAATATTTTGGTCATATTTCTTTGGTCATTAATTTGTTTTCTTATGTGATCATATAGTAATATATTTAGCTGTATATTTGGTCATTAATTGTGACAATTAATTACCAAATCAATTGTTAAATAAATTATTAAATGAATGAACAAATCAATGACTAAATTAATGACCAAATCAATAACTAAATTAATGATCAAATTAATGACCAAGTATACTACTAGACAACAAAATTGAGATAACCAATTAATGACTAAGCTAAAAACGACTAAAATTTGTTCACATTATAAGATACTGTAAATTAGCTACTATTAGTTATCGACCAAAAATTAGTCGTTTATATGCAAATTTTAGTCGCTTTTTAGTAACTAATTAGCCACTTTGTACTATTGATAATGAATTTTAGGGTTAATACAATAATTATATAGCGATTAACATACCCCTCCCATTCAACCAAGTATTTTCCTCAAGACCTAACTATCTATGGGTGTTTATGCATGAAAAAATAATCTTCCAATGTCATTTCTTCAACTACTAGGTTCTTGCATTTGGAGACATACTCAATGATTGCTTGATTTCTCACCTACTGAGTCCTTATTTCTATAATTGTTTCTAGCTATATTATGACTTTTCTTTCTTCATTGATATTTAGTAAAATATTTTGGATTAAGATGTTGTGACCAATTGCCTTCTTCAAGAAGGAAACATGGCATACTACATGTACACATGAAGATGGAAGAAAGTTCAATCTAGAAGCCATACTTCCAATCCTATGAAACACCTTATAACAAGCATAAGACCTTGGTGCTAATTTATTTTCCTTCTTGTTTCGTGAGGGACATATGGTATGTGGTTGTACGCTCAGAAATCCACACTCCCCCACTTAAAATACCATTCCACAGATAGAATCTTCAATATTTTTAAAATCAATATCTATTTTCTCATTTAGTAAAATAAAAATGCTTCCTTTTTCAAAAATTTTGTTAGAGGTGTTGTTATTTAACCATAAATATTCTTGAAAAACTTATGGTAATTTCCTATGAATTCAAAGAATCCTCTATGTTTCATCAAGGAATTTGTTGATTATTAATTCCCTCATGGCATTGATTATTCTAGGATCTATTTTTAGACCCTCAAAATATACAATACGACCCAAACATTCTACTTATTGAAATTCAAACACATGATGAGAAGTATTTTCATATATTTTTTTCTCTTCCAATAGCATGAAGAGCTTATTAATATATTGTGTAGCCTTTTCCAAATATTTTTTTATATTATGAATAAATCAAAAATTACTAACGGAAGTTTTCGAAGAATGTGTTTGAAAATAAAATATCTTGGGCTTTGGAATGTTGAAAGTGGAATTGTAATTCCAAATGGCATAACCAAATTCTCATGGTGTCCATGGGGTCCTCTAATAACTACGTGGGGGGATTTGAAAACATTCATAAAGTATCAATTCTACCTTCTACGTATGTAACAGGCCAACATATATATGGTGATATTACATCTACCTGGAACATGGGGAGAGTGTGTAGGGTAACACCACATAATTGAAAATGATGAAAATTATTCTAGGTGTCTATACTAATAACACAAACATAGTCCTTAAGTTTTTGTGGATTCTTCATAGCCATCTATGAGAGAAAATTATTTCAGTAAAAACCAAAATGTTCGATGAGGCTTTTTTATAGATATAATATATAGAAAATATATTATAAGACAAAGACTATATGAGTGGCTCAATGTAAAAGGAACACCATGAATCTTCGAAATAGAAAAATAAGTTGCAGAAATGGGGGAACAACACAAATACAACAACCACAAAACACTACCTAAGTGATATTAGAAACCCATGGAACTATTGTCACATTGATTTCCACAGAGAGTGTAAGTGTTATAAATTACATCCAAAACTCAACCAAAAGAACTAGAAGAAGGATGAGAAGAAGAAAAATATCATGGCCATAGATTCAAGAAAAAAATGTGTTAGGAAGGATGAATGTGGATGAGAATATTTTATTAAAATTATTGAAAAAGAGGATGAACCTGTGTATCCATTATCAATAGGAAGAGAAGGATATGACCAAATGTTTCCATATAAATATAGAAGTCAAGAAGAAGAAAATTGATGGCCTATTAAACTCAGGATCATAGGAAAATGTAGCTGTAGAAAAGTTTGTAAGAAAACTAGGATTATAGGTTTAATACCACTAAAGACCATATCCATTGGGATGAGTAATTAAGTGTGCAAAAATCAAGGTAAAAAATGATAGAAAACATTTTTTCTATCAATGATAGTTTTATTTAGGATGTAGAATTCGAAGTAATTGCACTTGTTGTATATGGAGTGACATTTGGGAGTAATTACGCTGTAAAGCGTCCTTATATGAAAACAACTTTCCTAAATGACAGGTGTACAATTCTGTACCATTGATGATAGTGTTAGACGATTGAAACATTCTGCACCTTCAGATTAAAAACTGTTATTATTAATCAGTTACATAATAAAACAGTTGCTCTTGGATGCAGATGGCGTTCTATGGGGTCTTCGACGGCTTCTTCCGCAAGGGTTTCCAAACCTGAAATACATATCCACAGTTCTGGTAGCTAAGATAATAAAACAGTTTGTATCGGAAGCAGATGGCGTGGGTCTTCGACGGCTTCTTCCGCAAGGCTTCCACACTTGGAATACATTCCACCTCTTTGTCGAATCTGTTGGAAGTCCAGCTCAAGGAGGTGTTTCGGGTTGAAAGAATGTCACTGGATTTTTTGGTGGAAAAAGGTTTAAAGAAGGTGAAGGTTCTGATACAGGAAGTTTTTGCAATATATTCAGGCAAATTAAACCCCTATTTGGAAGGATGATAGGGTTAGGGTTTGAAGATAGTTGTTCTTTTTTGTTTTAACCTCATGAATGGAGTCCAAATAACAAACACTGCATGAAATGGGTTGTTACAGGGATTAATTTTGGTCACTTTATCGGCCTCTTCGAGGAGTTTGCATCAATCTTATATTTTCTTCTTCTCAATCTACTTGGTTGCTTTGGGGCAAGGAGGCCACAAACCCTGTTTACAAGCATTTGGTGTAGATCAGTTTGAAGACGACGATCCGGTAGAGAAAAAGTATAAGAGTTCATTCTTCAACTATTGGTATTGGGGTATTTGCTTTGGTACTCTTCTAGGAGTCACTGTACTTTTGTATATTCAGGACAACGTTGGATGGGGTCTAGGATTTGGCATTCCCGCCGTGACTATGTTGATAGCACTGTTTGCCTTCTTGTGTGGGACAAGATTTTACCGACATAAACTGCCCGATGGTAGTCCTCTCACTCGAATTGTCCATGTCTTTGTTGCAACGTTTCATAAGTGGAATGTTTCTTCTCCTCGTCAAGAAGGATAGAAAGTAGCTACCACTGCAGAAAGTGAAGGTTTGAAGCTTGGGTCAAGAAGACAGTGTTTACCTATTGATCAGTTTAAGTAAGTTCTCACTTTACATCTAGTTATATTACATTACCAGGACAATATTACATTACTAGGACAAACAAATGGAAAATAATTGCTACTGCAATTGGCTAATGCTACAAACTAATTTTATTGGAGTCACAGTTGCATGGCCATGTGACATGGTAATTATTGAACCTCTTGGTTGTTGAAATAATCATATTATGGGGGGGATAGGGTGTGCTAACAATTTAGTTTTTTTTATCGATGTAGTAGAGGATATCTCTACTTGTTGACCACGACTAAGGTGCATTGAGTCCCCAAGTCCTATTTCTGTTTAATTTCAGTTTTGTTACTGTTGCTTCATGATGGGTTACTCTGTTCTTTTCAATTTTAGATGAACTAAGAGATTTGTGATGGACATCCTCATTTTCGAGTTTCAGGTTTCTTGACAAAGCCACAGTGGAAGATGAATTAGACTACGAATGCAAAACAACAACCCATAATTGGCGACTGTGCTCAGTTCAAGATGTTGAAGAGGTGAAAGTTGTTCTTGGGCTGTCACCAATCTGGATGTCATGTTTGAAATTTGGGATCGTCTTTGTACAATTTGAAACATTTTTCACAAAACAGGGTGCCACAATGGATAGAAAGATTGGAAAACATTTTGAGATCCCTCCTGCAAGCTTACAGTGTTTTACTGACCTGTCTATTATTCTGCTATTGCCTGTATATGACCGCATCTTTGTTCCAATTGCAAGAAAATGGATAGGGAATGAACGAGGTATAACTCTTCTGCAAAGGATAGGCACTGGCCACATGCATCCAGCAGTGAAGCTTACATGGTGTCATCTGCCGCAAGGCCTCGTTCATCCATGACTTGCAAATAGCCCAAGGCCTCCTTCAATCGGCCTTCCTTGCACAGAGAATTGAATTCTGTGTTCATGTTAGAAATGCTTTTATTATGTGGATTTTGCTGGTAAATTAACGAACATTAAAACTATCTCATAGTTTCTACCGACATCAGAACTCCGTGAGGGTTTCTGGTCACAAATATCGAGCTCATTTTTTCTCATGGAAAAATCCATTCATGGTTTCTAATCGGTTCTGTGAGCCCTTTCAAACACATTTTACAATCTATCAAATAATTTTCACAGTTGGAGATTGCTTGTGAAGGGCTTCACGATAAATTTGCAACCGATTTGAGCATACAAATTTGTAGGTTGCTCTGTAAATTTTGAAAATTAAACCATTAAAGCTAGGTGTTTGTTCTATCACCTCGTTAGCTTTGAAGGTATATTGTTGGATATTTAATCTCCAAATTTTTTCAAGTTTTTTTTGTTAAGTTGCAAAGTTTTGCTTATGAAGGGCTTCATGATAAATTTGCAACCGATTTGAGCCTAAAGATTTGTACGTGGCTCTGAACTTTGCAAATAAATAAATTAAAGCCAGTGGTTTGCTCATCTTGTGCAGGCTATGGATATCTCTTGTAGAGATAAGGTGAGGTACGGTGCTACCTCTTCTCTTTGCTAAAAGCTTAAATGGAACTAAATCAAGCGACTTTTAGCCTTTTACCTCTTTGCAGAATTCATAGGGTTTGGAATTTCTCGTTTTGGTTCCCTAGTTGGGTCACAAGTGCTATATGGGCTATTGTTATTAATGAATGGTTTAAACCCTAGGTGTAAGCATTGCCAGAACAGAAATAAGGTTCACTATAATCAGAAGTCTCTCGCAAAATAATTTTTTCTATATACCAGGTTGGAATATTTTGCTCACTTGAGTACTTATGCTGCAATAACATTCTCAATAATGTATCTCTCTTAAAAGAATTCGATGTGTTAAAAGCGAATAATTTGGAGAGAATGTTAATGAGACATCTATAAGGTGCTTTGGAGGGACCGTGCATGGAAAAATCTAGTCATGGTTTCTAATCGGTTCTATGAGCCCTTTGAAAATTACAAGCTGTCAAATAAGATTTGTGATGGACATCCTCATTTTTGAGTTTCAGGTTTCTTGACAAAGCCACAGTGGAAGATGAATTAGACTACGAATGCAAAACAACAACCCGTAATTGGCGACTGTGCTCAGTCCAAGATGTTGGAGAGGTGAAAGCTATTCTTGGGCTGTCACCAATCTGGATGTCATGTTTGACATTTGGGATCGTCTTTGCACAATTTGAAACATTTTCACAAAACAGGGTGCCACAATGGATAGAAAGATTGGAAAAAATTTTGAGATCCCTCCTGCAAGCTTATAGTGTTTTACTGACCTGTCTATTATTCTGTTGTTGCCTATATATGACCGCATCTTTGTTCCAATTGCAAGAAACTGGATAGGGAATGAACGAGGTATAACTCTTCTGCAGAGGATAGGCACTGGCCTGTTTATCTGCTTCCTATCAATGATTGTTGCTGCGTTGATAGAGATTAGAAGAATCAAGGTAGCAAAGGATAATGGACTCATAGATATGCCTAAGGCAACAATTCCATTGCACATCTCCCTGCTGCTTCCACAATATATATTAATGGGCATAGATAACGTATTTACATTGGTAGGAATGCAGGAGTACTTTTATGATCAAATGCCGGACTCAATGAAATCCCTGTGTATAGCTGTGTATTTGAGTGTTTTAGAAATTGGTGATTTCTTGAGTAGCATACTTATTTCAGTTATTGAAAAGCTTAGTTACAGAAATAAGGGGGGTTGTTGGATTGCAAAAAACCTGAACAAAGCACATTTAGATTACTTTTATTGGTTTCTAGCATCTCTGAGTGCAATCAACCTTTGTATGTACATGTTCTTAGCCAACCACTATAAGTATAAATATGCCCAAAACAATATAAGGTTCACTATAATCCGAAGTCTCTCACAAAATAATTTTTTCTATATACCAGGTTGGAAGATTTTGCTCACTTGAGTACTTATGTTGCAATAACATTCTCAATAATGTATCTCTCGTAAAAGAAGTTGCTGTGTTCAAAGCAAATAATTTGGAGAGAATGTTAATGAGACATCTATAAGGTGCTTTGGAGGGACCGTGCATGGAAAAATCTAGTCATGGTTTCTAATCGGTTCTATGAGCCCTTTGAAAATTACAAGCTGTCAAATAAGATTTGTGATGGACATCCTCATTTTTGAGTTTCAGGTTTCTTGACAAAGCCACAGTGGAAGATGAATTAGACTACGAATGCAAAACAACAACCCGTAATTGGCGACTGTGCTCAGTCCAAGATGTTGAAGAGGTGAAAGCTGTTCTTGGGCTGTCACCAATCTGGATGTCATGTTTGACATTTGGGATCGTCTTTGCACAATTTGAAACATTTTTCACAAAACAGGGTGCCACAATGGATAGAAAGATTGGAAAACATTTTTAGATCCCTCCTGCAAGCTTACAGTGTTTTACTGACCTGTCTATTATTCTGTTGTTGCCTGTATATGACCGCATCTTTGTTCCAATTGCAAGAAACTGGACAGGGAATGAACGAGGTATAACTCTTCTGCAGAGGATAGGCACTGGCCTGTTTATCTCCTTCCTGTCAATGATTGTTGCTACGTTGATAGAGATTAGAAGAATCAAGGAAGCAAAGGATAATGGACTCATAGATATGCCTAAGGCAACAATTCCATTGCACGTTTCCCTGTTGCTTCCACAATATATATTAATGGGCATAGCTGACGTATTTACACTGGTAGGAATGCAGGAGTACTTTTATGATCAGATGCCAGACTCAATGAAATCCCTGGGTATAGTTGTGTATTTAAGTGTTTTAGGAATTGGTGATTTCCTGAGTAGCATACTTATTTCAGTTATTGAAAAGCTTAGTTGCAGAAATAAGGGGGGTTGTTGGATTGCAATCAACCTGAAAAAAGCACATTTAGATTACTTTTATTGGTTTCTAGCATCTCTGAGTGCAATCAACCTTTGTATGTACATGTTCTTAGCCAACCGCTATAAGTATAAATATGCCCAAAACAATATTTTGTATCAGGAGAAATCCTGCAGGGAAAGAACACTTCCTGCTTCATGAGCATATGTCGAGATATTGGAAGATAATGGTTAAGGTTTTTTTTGCCTGTTTTTAATGATAAATTAAAAAAAAGTTTCATATGATGAATGGCACTTGAAGAGAGTTCATAGTATCAATGTTGTAAAAGTCGAACTTGGGTAAGGGTCTAAAAATTGAAAAATTCATAAAAGTGGGGCGAAAATTGAAAAAATTGGTAAAATTAAAAAAGATAGGTTGAAAAAATCAACTAATTGAAATACTCCTCTAGTTGGAAAAGTCATGAATTGGGTATTTTATAGGGATTTTGGGGGAATCTGAGTTTTCTCTTCGTTTCAAGTACTGTATTATGGGGAACTGTCAGGCCTCAGATTCTACAAGTATTTTTGTTGAACACCCAAGGGGTAAGATTGACAAGATTTATTGGGCAGTTAGTGCCAATAAGGTCATGGTTTCCAATCCTGGAAACTATGTTGCTCTAATTCTAACAGGTTCAGTTAAGGGGGAATCCGATGATGGTGCTCACAAGAATTTGAAGCTTATTCTATGGTGATCCCCTACAGTTGTCCATTCTTCAACACAAATAGAACAATCTAGAGCCTCAGTATCACTTGTAAGAAGTAGGTGACTTCCATCACTTGTGCTCTTATCTGCACTCATATGAGAACTTGTTCCCTTGTTATTGCTTTTTTTTACTTTACATTGTTGCCTCGACTCTGTAATCAGCTGTTGTGCTCCAATCATAGGATCCTCTTCTTGTTTGAGTCAAAGAATATATGTCAAAATGGAATGAATTTGAGCTGTTACTTTCTCAACTTCCCTTTGGACTAATATTTGAAACTCCTCCTGTTTCTGGGCAAAGCTTCTCTGCAGAGCTTGCACAGTGCTCTGTAAAGAAAAAATAGTGTTCTCTCTCTTTTTCAATTCCCAGTTCTTCTCAAGTTCCATCTGTTTCAAAATCCTGTCCCTTTCTACAAATGCCTTTGATAAGTTGGTATTTTTATTCTCTTCTTTTATCTTTTCTCCATGTGTTTTTTCCCAAGCATCTTCCACTTCCCGGAGCTTATTTTCCAATTTTATCTTTTCTTCATGTGATTTTTCCGAGACATCTTCCACTTACTGGAGCTTCTTTTCTAGTTAGTGACTTCTCTCTTCATGCCTTGTTCAATGCCATCAAGAAATCCATAGCTGCAATCAGAAATAGTAGACCATCCTAAGAGATGCTCCATAACCAGCGAAGCCACATACCTTGTAGTGTCATCCTTGATCATATCCATAGGGAAGTCATGCTTCAAATTTGTGTCAACTCCACAAAATTGTTTCAATCTCATCGCATGCTTTGCGTTCCAAGCCTCCTTTCCAATTCGCTTGACTATGGAATCCCTGTTTCCAAACCAATAACCCACTGTGCGCCCTTTGTTGGGCAGTCTCGTTGCCCTGAAAATGTCTTCTTGCATCACTAATATCCTGTAACCCAACACTGTAGAACGCCCAAATTTGATATTCTCCAAAAACTCCTCAACCAGGTGCCCAATTTGACCCAGGAATGGCTCGATGGACTCAGCTTTTACAATGTAAGTCTTCAACCCAGATTTGTCCAACGCTTGGAGCTTGCCTGGATTATCGAGTTCCAGCCACCTTGTAGGTAGTTGAGACTGTAACTCCTCCATGTCTCGACTCTCCATAGGGTTCGGATAAGCAAAATTTGAATCAAAATGGTGCATGTCCAGATCCTCAAGTCAAACAAATCATAACAAGGCTTTATGATTTTGATTTTGAATGGAAAAAGATGCAATGCTGCACACATCATTTTCTTACAGGGTGTCGCAGGTTTCATCATCATCGAAGTATAGGGTTTAACAAGCTTGCACGATTTTATAAAATTTAACGGTCTTACCTATGTACAATATCGCATATGTTGTAGCCTTCTTTTCTAAAATTTGGAATTAGCAATAAAACTACATTTATTCACTTATTCAGTAATTTGGATTTAACTTGTGATTAAAGAGAAAATTACATGTATTCACCTTCTAATAACACATGTGTTAAGACGCCGACAAATTCATTGCAATGGATGGCGATGGGTCACAGCGTGGATACCCAGCATCATTATGTTTTTTTCACCTTATCATAATTCGATTAAAATAATTTTTTGGTTTAATACAATTTCTTAAATTAGACTATGTAATTTTCTAAATTTTAACCATCTTCATAATAATCTAATTTTAAAATTATGGTTAAGTTATATGATAAAATTTGCTATGGAAGGTTAAGGATGTGATCCTATGGTTACGTTATATGATAAAATTTGCTATGGTAGGTCAAGAGGTTTTTTTTACCTTATCATAATTAGATTAAAATAATTTTTTGGAAGAGTTTGATTTGTAAACCATTTCTATTTTTTTAGTAGTATTATGTTATAACTTTCTCCCATAGTTATATAATATTTGATCATATATATATATATATATATATATATATATATATATATATATTTCAATTTTTAAATTTAATATTAATGGTAATAGGGGTAATTTGAAACTCTTCATTAGGATTGGTTGAAATTTTAAGATTTTTTATTTTATACTACTATTTCCTATAGTATTGCTTTACAGTGCTTCCTTTACAACATATGGTGCAATTGCTAGTTATATGTACATGAGATATGAAATATTCATGCATATAGTAATGTAGGGGTGGCAAGGGTAGCCAATGATACTTTCATTATAAAACACCCTAATTTATTGGTTGGATATGCGCTTCCTTCCATCTTGTCCCTTCATAAATCCACACACACACATGCAGTCATGTCTACGGAATTGTTTGCCTCCAAGAATATAAGGATACAAAGGGGAACATACGAGTCCCTTGTAAGGATCATCGGCTTCAAAAATTTATATATATAACATGTGTGTGGCCTAGTCAAGCCTTAGCCTTAACACGGACCCATATAACCATTATATATAATTAACATCTAGGAAATTTCCATTTCAACTAACTTGGGTTGTAGTATTTATTCATATCCCACATCCTTATTAGAGAAGATCCTTTACACTAACTCGGAATCACTTGTGACCATGGCATATAACATCATTCTCAGATCCCAATGATTTAATACCAAGTCAAACCTGCCATTATTTATCAGGAACAGAATTTTATTTCAAGGGAAAAATCTCCACTAGAAATATTACTTTATGAAAAATGTCTGGCCGTATCTGTGTCAAGTCAATTAATGATATCAACACTAAAATTTTATCTGACCCCTTGACCTTCTCCTGTCTTTGACCTCGGGGACGGAAATCTTATTGTTAACTTCCAAAGCGTTCCCCATTACTACTACCTACTAGAGCCCTCCTTTAAAATTTTAAGAGCTAGAAATGTAATGGGAAAAAGGTTAGGTGACCACTCACATGACCGTAAAAATTAATATTGAACCATGAAATTTTTATATGAAGAAAAATTTGCCTGCCTTCAAAACTCACATACAGACAACGTGAGATGGAGAGTCGTCTTTGTTAGTTTTCACTCCAATTTCGCATCAATTGTTGACCTCAGTGATTTAAACCCATTCTGGCTTGGAAAATTCTCACGTGGATAGTTCAGAGTAATATGTCATGAGACGGGAATATATTAATAGAGTTTTGATTATGTCATGTCGAACTTTGTCATATTATGAACTATCGGATGCTTAATTAAATTGTCTCGGCACCTTATGATTTGTTATTCATTATTCTTGTCCTCTATGATTTTGCTACACCTTGATTCTACATGATCATTTGGATGATGTATCACATAATTCGATAAATTGATAACGGTTTTAGTCTATCCTAAACAAAATGGTTCCCACTTCCTCTATATGGACTCTAGCATCACTTCACTGAAAGTGCACTCCCTCTTTGTAGAAATTATTAAAAGGGATTCAATATGATCTTGTACTGTAGTAAAAAATATTGAATCCTTCTACAATATGTGGAAACCAAATATGATTGCACAATCACATAACAAGTAAGAGAAAAATAAATCAATCGCACAAACCAATATGTTTATGGGGAAAGAAACTTCTAAAAAACCCCACTATATGTATATTTCATAAAGTAAATATCATGAACCAATACAATGGTATTTCCCTTCTTTGGAAGCCTCTACACTCTAATGACTCTGTCACACTCATCCTGCTCGAATATGACACTTATCTAAGAAAGTTTTGTCCAATATTTAACCACTTTCTTGCCTCATCCTGACTAGCCTTTATTAATAATTCTTAGGCTAATTGAGCCTTATTGATTAGGAAATTCTCAATTAATTATTTTGCAATACATCCAAGGCATCCTAATGACCTCATACACGACCTGTACAATTTTCTAATTATACAACTATTAGTTATCCTCCCTTTAACCCCAAACTCAATTAAGCATGCCTTGGAACTTGAATACGACTCTTATTCTTGTACTTGTAAGTATGCATTTTGAATTTTTTTTGGTCTCTGTGATACAACATTTTCCCTCATTACCCACAATTACAAATTGTATTCTTACTCAAGTTGGTAGCATGTTGTTCTACCATGGCTCTCCTTCTGGCACATAGCTTAAACAAGTGTTATTTTAGTTTAGATATCAGTGATATACTTGGATTTTGATAATTCTTCTTTTTAACGTAGTCATTTATATATGACTCTGTAATCCACAAGGATTATTGTACTAGACAGTTTGTCTATTTTTTATAATTGTGATTCTCGATTACCTTTTTTCATCATATTCATGATGGATATATATGTACCTCTATCATAATTTTTATAATGAATTCATTAGCTATGAATCCTTTCATATGTTGTATCCATCCAAGATTCTCTTTTTCTAAGAATGGTTTACTTGGTTATTTTTCTAGCAGTTGTTTCATGTACAAATTTACACCTAAATGTATTTGTAATTTTTAGTATTCTGCCTCTCATTCTATTATTAGATATATGTTGTCCTATTTACTTTACTTCGACACATATATGAATAAGTACACAGTAATTAACATTTTACCATAACCCTTTGGGTTTATAATTATACATATTGTAATTGTATCCAGTTAGAGTACCTTAAATTTTATACAGAAAACAGTATCGAAATTATATTTACTATAGTACTAACACTGTACAGTACACATAATTTATACTGTACAATACAAATTAATAATACTATATATATTATTACCCAAACGCATGCCACTAGTCTATACTAGGAATTTAGCACACGATATTGATACTCTATGTAACATTAACAAGGCATAGAATATTAACATAACATTAGTCCCTTATTTATAATGTAGAATTTTGTCTATTAACTTAGACAAAATGTTGTTCAAGCCCTTATTAAAATATATGAAATTAAATAAAAAATCTTGACATGCGACATACCAAATTGTAAGGATGAATTTTCTTCCTAACCACGATCTTCTCCTCAAAGGTCTTGTGTGGGCAGAGATCAATATCCCCTAGTGTCACAGTAGTGATCGATATTCCCCACTATTTACCACCTCTTGTCACAATAGTGATGCCAGTTTTAAGCCCACTTTCCCCATCAAGTTTCCATAATGACATCTCATTATTATGGGCTGTTGTTTCCCATAGCCTAAGCTTTACTTTTTTTTCAACAAAATTTTTCTTTAAAACTGGCTTTTCTTGAGTGTACTTTTTCTTGCCTCTTCCTAGTAACTTTCCTCTTTACTCAAGATTTTCTTAGATATTTTTCACGAGTCTAATTTAATACTTTTATTTTTCTCCAAAGGATTTTTTTTGAGAATTTTGGGCAAGTAAGAAATTATATGCTATCTTATCCTCATGGATAAGAATTTAGAGATCTCAATTTTTCTTGTCTTTACAAAATTATCATAATTTTCATAAGTGATTATTAATTAAAATATTTCTTTCAACAACATAAATGTTCCATAAGTCTACCTAAATCTTGATCTTATTTCCATAACATAAAAGCTATAAATCAAGGGTATTTCAAATACCTTATATCTTCATTTTGGATGTGTACATATGACAACAACCTACACTTATGCAAATAAATGATTTATTTCAAGAAAAACTTAGCTATGTTGTAGTTAAAACACATATTAAGAAATTTTTCAATTAACAATTTCATTATACATCATTATGTGTCATCTTGTTTTCAAATTTGTATGGAAGAGATACAGGTACAACATATTGTAACAAAAATAAATAATTAGAATGGTTTTAGGTAGAATTTTGGGATTTTAGGAGGAACGAATGAAATCCTCTCCACCAAGTTTTATTTGTGTTAAATTGCATGATATATGTTGTACTTAGAAAAATGAAAGATTAGCTTTGATTATAAAATTAATAATATTATTTTAGTGTATTTAGAAATGCTTTATAACTATGGGAGAGAAGTTGTCCCATAATGTTACAATTAAACAAACTATATGTATTGATAAATTAAAAAGGATAATAACAAAAATCCATAAATAAAATACTTATGTTTCTACAATAATTTTACACCAAATTTATATAGAGAGATAAAATACTTCGAATAAAAAATTTAAATTAATAAATTCCCTTCAACATTTTAGTTATTATGGAGATGTGACCTTCTTTCTTGACTCAATATGGAATAACATCAACTTTATTTAGAGATAGAGTAATTGGAAAAAAAAATATAATTTAATCAATTGCTTTCAACATCAACTTTAGAGATAAAGTAATTGAAAAAAAAATCTAATTTAATCAATTCCTCTCAACATTTTTATATCATAGAGATGTATAATTCTTTCACTACATATGGAATGTGAAAATAATATTGATATTAACATACCTGAGAAATATCTAATTTATTAGCCATAAATAAAATGTTACTTTATTTAAGATAGATAAATTCATATCAACTTTATATTGCAAAATATAAAGTATTTAAAAATAGAGAAATCTTATATTTTCATTTTTCATTATAAAGTATGTGTAATTTATTCAATTTTTAATATAAATTTTATATGTGATATTCAAAAAATATTTTTTTTGTAAGTCAGAGGAGGAATCCTCAACCTCAAGCAGCTTTCACAGGCGCTGTGCAGGGTCCAACCCCCTGACTACCACTATAACCTCTTAGGGAACTGCCATGCCCGCAAGAGCGGTACCCATATAAGACTAGACTTGAACTCTACTTAACAACATGAACGCCTTAACAGTCACTAAACTATGTCCTTGCTAACAACATTCAAAAAATATTAATAACAAAACAAATTCAATATAAATTATCAAAAAAATATTATTATATTTCATATTCATTTAATAAATATTTTTTAATTCAAAATATGATAGAAATTTATAAAATTTTAAATTAAATTATAAAATTTTAAAGAGAAATTACTTACAATAAAAATACTCAATCTCCATCTACATATATATGAGAAAAAAGAGGAAGTGATGGACTTATCTTTTCTGCTCCAATATAACGAAGATATATGGTTAAAAGTGTACAACAATTAAAAAAAAAAAAAACACATTTTAATATCTGTAATAAAGTCAAAAATAAAATATTTGAAATAAGGGGTAAAATATAATTTTGTTTGGGAAGACGTCAGCAGTAGTAAAAAAACAACCACAGAACAATTTAGAAATTCTCGTAATATTCTCAAAAGTTTCAGCAAAAATTATCATAATCTTATTTACTGTTGTTTGGGTGTGGTTAACAACACTATTTTGGGTGTGGTAAGGGTTTTTGATAGTGCTGAATCGATTTCCATTATAAAAAATACTATCTGATTTTTAATTTTTTTTTACTAAATTTGGACAAAAATCTACCGTCAAAACTATTTTGTTGTATAGATATACAAATATTCTATTGTATCCTTAGACAACTCAGTCAGTATATTGCAAATAATTACAGTTAATGGAAACCAAAATACACGATAATATTATCATTATCTACTTTAACATTAAGTAAATAGAAAGGTGAGTATATATCTCATAATTAATAATAAGTAATAACTTTATGTTCTTTTACATTTTCTCTGTTTAAATAAATTTTTTATTATTAATAATTAGTTGATCAAGTTTTAATTTTAAATATTTTATATTATTTATTTTTTAATATCATTTAAATAAAATAATTTTATGAAATATATTTTTAATTATAAAATGTGAAATTTTATTTTGTATTTTTCAAATAATTCTTTATGAAATATTTTGTAAACTTTTGTATATAAGAAAAATAAAATTTATTTTAATACCATTTTCTTTTAATGACCACACTAATTTCATCACATCAACTATTATATAAAAATAGGTATAGAAATCTATAAATCTTAAACCATCAAAACTGGTAAGTTTTAAAATTTCTTAGAAATTTATTATAATAAAATAAAAAATAAACCTATTAACCAATAAAATAAATCCAAGCTTTGCCGCCTTAATTAAATAAATCCAAGCTTTGCCACCTTAATTAAATCAACATTTCCTTTAGCAAATATTTTGACTTATCAGTCTCCCGTTAAGCGATTTCTTAATCATCTACCTCATCTGTATCATCTTTGTCTGCAATCCTACTCAGTTCGGCTTGGAGCGTCCTTCTTGCTTGTAACTTCCTCTCAGACAAATCATGACGAAATCGTCGCTCCAATTGTTTTACGATGTCACGGTATGTGGTCGTTTCAAAATCAGTTACTTTTCCTATGATTTGGCAAATTGCGAAACGTAGATCCTCATCTGACAGAGAATCCACTGCCTTGTTTGCTTCCCCTCTATCCTCTTTTGCCATATCCTGCTCCTTTGAGTTGGACTCCCCATCGGAGCCAACGTTGGCCTCCTTTCCTCTCTGCTTATTAACATGTGAAACAAGTGCTTTGTCCACCTCCTTCTTTTCTCTGCTGTTTTTAGGTATCCTCTTTCCAACCATTTTCTTTTTCTTCGTTGCGTAGTCCTCATTAACTCTTTTTCCCAGTCCATCGTGTCTTGCCCATGATTTTCAACAAACAAGGAATCATTTCTTCCCACTGCGTGTTCCTCTGTATTTTCTTTTACGGTCTGTCCTTCCTCGCTGACATCACTATCTTTCTGCCTCGTATTACCATCAGAAATAAGTGTTTTATCCTCTTTCTTTTCTTTCTTGTTTTTAGGTATCCTCTTTCTAACCATTTTCTTGGTTGGCGAGTCCTCATCAACTGCTTTTCCCTCTTCCACATTCGCTGCTTGCGCATCACTTTCAACAAACATAGAATCATTTATCCCCGTTGCATCTTCCTGTATAATTTCTTTTACAGCCTGTCCTTCTTCTTCATGGCTGACGTGACTATTTTTCTGCCTCTTAAGAGGAAGACCTTCATTTCGCATTTTCATCGGAGTTTCGGTTCTCTTTCTCTTCATCTTGTTGGCAGTTGTTTTCTGGTTGTCTCACGCAGCGAAGAATCTCCACTAACAAAAGGACACTGCAGAAACTGAATTAGTTTGGCTACCAGCTCTTCCTTTTTAGTTGCTGCTTTGGAAATGTAATATCCAGTAAATCACATAGTTTAAATAACATTTCCTTGTTATATTATGGAGTTTCTCATGTACTTTTCCCCTATGTTTTTCTTCATTTTCACCCCCATACAAAGCCCGAAAACTGCAAGATGTTATGTTTCATATGAATAGTTTTCGCCCTACTGACATAAAGAAGCGTGTGAGCAACTTTTATAATTTCTTCTCCAGTACGCCTTTTGCGTACTTTGTATACAACATTTGGGATATCTTTGAGTGGTGACGCTCTTCCCTTTTGAACTGTGAACTTCCTAGGCTGATTCTTCTCTTCCACTCTGGAAGCAATGAAACACTCAACCGTTTTTTTCAATCTAGATGGTCGAGTGGCGACAGGCGTACAAGTCGCAATGTCCTTCCCCGATACTTCAAGATTCCTGTCTAGAGATGAGCACAAGGCTACTACGTCCACTACTGTCTCAACCATCACGGTTAGGGTTTCAAAATTTTGGCTTTGATATGTCCTTTTGAAGAACAGCCAAAAAATATGAAAGCAAGAAGCGTTGTACAACTAAAACCCGTATTCTTAAGGGCTTGGGTGTTTATAAAAATTCCAATGAGCCTTTCAGCTGAGTTCTGCCCCTTAAAGCTTAGCTACAAAATTCCTTATCTGCAACGACTTAGAAATTTGGAGAATATTCAGAGAACACTTTTCTGATCTTCCCATCTACCACCCTAAAATTTACATGGTTGGTTTATATTTATAAAGGAGGGCACTTATATGAATATAAAAGAAAACAGTTACGGCGTTCATGTCAAGTCGGTCTATCGGAAATTCCATTTTTGGTTGCTGAGATACCTTGGCTTTCATCTAATGCTTCAGAATCATGGGAGTCTCAGCGTAGCATATATTTTCTTTGGTTTTTCCCTATCTTAATGGTACAGATTATCTTGCACGTTTCTCTGGTTCAGTTCTGTTTTCATATTTACTGTTGTTAAGTTCTTATAAATATAGGGCAAGTTACTCGTAAGTTAATAGAATTTAAAAAATAATACATTTTATTAATAAATAAAATCTTTTATTAAACTTTATTTTGTAAATATTATAAATAGTTAGTTCTCAAAATCTGTATACTTTTTGAGTGATAAAATTAAAGGAGAAAAAAATATATTAATATTATAAATATAAATTAGTAAAATCTGATTTATAAAAGATAATTAGTATTAAAAATTTAAATTCATATTTATTAAAATAACTATATCTTAATAATATAAAATATCATAATCTTTCATAAATTTAATTGGTATTATTGTATTGACAAAAGAAATGGATAAATAAAGGTTGTAAAAAATGTTACGAGTCTCAAAACAATTGTAAGTCAACAATTTTTGGATTGTGGATAAAAATAAATTTCAAAAAAAAAAATTACCATCTCCACTATCTATATCATTTTATATAGACATAAATGTGTATTTTTGGATCTTATTGGAAGGATGATAGAATAGATCCAAAAGCACAAAGTCATAAAGGTAGAACGAATAGATCTAAAAGCTATTTATAACCTAAAATTTTAAGATTAAAGGAGATGCACCCTATCATGTCATCTTTATTGAAACAATTATTTCTCATTCCCCCTATTGACAACATGGTTGTGACTAGGTATCTTATAGGGGATATAGAAGGATATCATTTTGCACAATAAGGATACTATTATCAAATTCTAAAGAGAAATTGTGGAGTGACAAAGAAAAGAAAATGACGATACTATTAGAAGGTGACAAAAAAATATCAAAAGTGAAAAGAAAAAAATATATATTGTTTTGACTAGTGTAAAAAAAATAGTTTCAAATATTATGGTTGTGTATAGCAGTCTAGGTGACTATTCTAGTTTGAATACTCATAAATATAAAATGTAGTTGAATATTCAATAAAATTATTGTAACTTATAATTAAAATTAGTAGTATTTTGGTGAATAGTATTTTGGACAAGAGCAAGGGACCAAGAAAATGGTAGGGTTTTGGTTTTGAATTTTACAGTAGGGTTTTTCTCTATAGCAATAGCAAAGTTTGGTCTTGCAGATTCTGAGCACAACTATGGCGGTGGCCTCTGAGGGGGCGGCGGGAGACTCCCTCCTACAGGAACATCATGAGAGGGGAGAGTAGTGGCCAACATCAAGCAAGTGGTGCTAGTCCGGTACTTCGGGCTCAGTGGTAGGCACAACAAAGAGGTCAGTGTTTGCCTAAATCGTAAAAAACACCTCGTTTTATCATTCCCCCAAATAAACTTGATATGTATAGGGGTTATATGAAGGATCATGCATTGATTTGTAATTTTATAGGAATTTGGCCTACCGAGAAGGATCTTCTTAAATGGATTCATCTCAAACAGTAACCAAAAGGGCATCTAGATATCAAATTTGGTGCCAGGGATTTCTTTACTGTTATTTTTACAAACTTATTTGATAAAGAACGATTTTTTGAAGGGGGGCCCTATTTCTATCAGAATGCGGGCCTTTTCTTGCGTCACTGGGAAGAATGTGATAACCCTGACAAGGAACAGTTTCTCTCAGCCCCAGTGTGGGTGTGATTGTTTGCTCTTCCTATGGACTTTTGGGATACGAAAATTTTAGAAGGCATAGGTAAATCGCTTGGCCAGCTTGTTAAGATTTTTTAAATGACCCGTAGGGGTCTTTATACGTATTTTGCTCGAATTTGTGTATATATGAATATTTTTGAACCTCTTCCAGAGTCTATTGAACTTTAGTATCCTGGGGAACTTTGGCAGCAACCGTTGGATTACAAACATATTCATTTTCGCTGTCGGCGCTGCCATGAATATGGCACTTGTACAAAACCTGCCCTCTTAATGAGATGGATGTGATTCCTAAAGAAACAAAGCCTGAGTCTGAGGAGATAAAGGAGGAAGGCTTTCAGACAGTTCCAACAAAAAAAAACATCCGGGACATGCCTAGAGTAGTCCTCTAGTGCAGGAGCAGCCGCCTGGACAACTGACAAATTGGTATGAGATATTACAGGAACAGGATCAGGGGGATGAAGATATGGATACGCCGGCTAACGAAATTTGGCATCCCCAGCATTCCCCCATGATGATGGCTAAACAGAAAGCCCCTTTGGAGAGCCCGGACCAGGTGGAGGAACAAGATCACCCGGAACAAGCTGAGATGGAAATAGACATTTTGAAGGATAACCTCACAAAAGAAGAGTTACTTATGAAACAATTACTAAACGAATGGAAAAACCTGGATGATCGATTAATCCCTGATGATCAAAAAGAATTATATAAAGAGACATTTGAACAGTATCTTACGATTCAGGAACGTCGAGAGGTGGAAGTAGCGAATCAATAGTTATCTCAACAATTAGTGGAAGTAACTACTTTACTGTTATCTTAGCAAGGGACAAATCCGAGCCAAGAACTTCCTCAAAAGACTAAATCTAGAAAGAAACGAGGTCGCAAAAGCATACAAGAATCTATTCAATTGCTGGGGGAAATGTTGGTTAACTCTGGACATATTGTGCCAATCTCCACGATGTTCCAGAAACTAAATAAACCTTCCTAATGATTATACTCTCCTGGAATATTCGTGACCTTCATAGTAAAGGCAAACAGAGACACCTTCAGGATCATATTGTAAAGGAAAAACACCACATAATACTCCTTCAGGAGACCAAGTTATCTGGGGAGCGATTAATGCACAATGCCGAAAGGTTAAAACCAGGTTATGAAGTTATGGTTATTGATGCTAATGGTAATGCAGGGGGAATTGCCATCCTATGGAACCCCTTAGAAGTGGAGGCTACTGGCTGCTTTAGATTGCCTCGAATTATCACTGGTAGGTTTAGGAAAATCGGTACTAAAGAGTGGTTTTCTATGTCTTCAGTATATGGACCTACTGTTCCACGAGATAAGCCTGATTTCTTTAGAGACTTCAGAAATCTTAAAATTATTAACCCTGATAAGTACTGGATCTCCATAGGAGATTATAATATGATAGCTAGTTTTAATGAAAGAAAAGGTGGTACTGGTCAACATCTTCAAGAGATGGAGGATTTTACTGACCTCATCATGGATACGAATCTTGTAGATGTTCCAACTAGTAATGGAAAATTTACTTGGAATAATTGATGAGGGGGAATACATCAAACTTCTTCTCGTCTTGATTTCTTTTTAGTGTCTCAATATTTTCTGAGTCTGGATATTTTTTACAAAGCATCTATTGTGCCCTGCCTTGGTTCGGACCATTGGCCTATTCATTTGGAGGTGGACATCAAAAAACAATAGAAGAAACGACGTTTTCTCTTTGAAGGTGTTTAGCTACGTGACGCCTCTATTCTACATAAATTTCATGGTTGGTGGGAGGGGAGTCGATTGACTATCCCGAACCGCATGCATAGATTCCAACTCAAGCTAAAGGACTTAAAGAAAAAAATCAAAAAATGGAATAAAATGGAATTTGGCAACATTCATAAAGAGAAGCATAAACTTGAAGGGCATATGCACCAAATTCAACATCAAATGATTTTAATAGGACGGACAGAGGACCTTATTCAAGAAGAGGGGCGGGTTCTCAGTCAACTGGAAGAATGGTGAACGCAATAAGAGATGTTATGGTAACAAAAATCTCAGATACGTTGGCTTCGCGAAGGAGAAAAAAATACGAGTTTTTTCCATAAAGCTATGATTCAGTGCAGGCAACATAATTGGATTTTTTCTCTCAAAACGGCAGAAGGGAATTGGATAGTTGAGCATGAGGATATGGAACATGAACTTGTTAATCATTTCTCAGAAATCCTTTCGGAACCTAATCCGTATAGGTCAGATGCTATTGCTTGGGTTTTTGTTGTAATTCTTAAGTCGGTGACTCGTGATAAAAAATTATCTCTGCTCTGGGAAATTACTATGATTGAAGTTGAGGATATCGTTAAGGAAATGCCTCGAAATAAAGCGCCTGGACCCGACGGCTTTACTATTGAATTTTATCAAGTGTCCTGGCACTTCTTGGGTCAGGAGATTATAGATATAGCTGAGGAGTCACGCCGCCTCCGTTAGGTATTCCTAGGTTTAAATCCTACCTTCCTCACATTGATTCTGAAAACAGAGAAATGTGATACCCCTTCGGGTTTCCACCCAATTTCTTTATCTAACATCATCTCTAAAATCCTATCCACGATTATGGTGAATCATTTGAAGCCTATTCTGCCAACTCTGATCTCACCTGAAAAAACAGGGTTTGTCAAGGGTCGACAAATTCTTGATGGTATTATCACTGCTCAACAGGCTATCCATTCTCTCCGAAATCTTAAAGCTAAAGGTATGTTGATTAAGTTGGACTTGGCGAAAGCTTATGATAGTCTTAACTGGAATTATCTTCAACATGTTTTATTGTCTTTTGTATTTGATGTTCAGTGGGTTCAGTGGGTGATGTCCATAATTTCCTCTGCTCACTTCTCTATTTTATTAAACGGATCTCCTTCACCCTCCTTTCATGCTTTTAGAGGTCTTTGACAGGGTGATCCCCTATCACCCTTCCTTTTCATCTTAGCAGCATAGGATCTAGGTAGAATTATTAAACAGAAAGTTCTCGCTGGCGAGGTTAAAGGGCTTAATTTATGGGGCCCTCATTTGACTTTGTCGCATCAACAATTTTTTGACGATATTATGCTATTTTTCCAAGCCACTCTTCATGAATGCAAAGCAGTTTTGGATATTTTAAACACCTTTATGCAGGCTTCAGGAATGATGGTGTACAAAAGAAAATCCAATGTTTTATTTTTTAATCCGGCCCCTCAATCTCAGTGCTTTCTCACCCGAACCCTTGGTTTTAGTTTGGGAGTATTCCATTCCAAATATCTCGGAATTCCTTTGTCAAAAAATGTGGTCAGAACTAGTTGTTGGAAAGCTCTTTTGACCAGAATTCAGAAACGTATACTCAATTGGTCCTTTCAAGCCTTAAACTTGCCAAGTCGGGTTATTCTTCTTCGCGCTGTTCTCTAAGCCCTCCCTATCTACCAGTTTTTGGGCATGGCTTGCCCTAAAAAAACCTGTGAAGATGTAGTTAATATGCATAAGAAATTTTTATGGCAAGGTGCCCAGGAAAAGAGGAAATGGGCCTTGTTATCCTGGGATAAACATACTTTACCTAAATCAAAAGGGGGGCTTGATCTGCGGGACCCTTAAATTCTTAATCCGATCATGAGTGATAAGTTATGGTTGAGGTGGCTACAAGGCGGAGTGGCATTATGGCAGACTATTTGGGCTAGGAAGTATCATATTGCCCCAACAGTTAAAGAGCGTCTAAATTGCCTTACTGTTGAAAAAGGTTCGGGGATATGGAACGTTGTCTCTACAAATAGAAATATGATCAGGCAGCATAGTTTCTGGGAGGTTGGAGATGGTACTCACATAGGCTTTTGGGAGGACTCATGGGAGCAATGGGCGAAGTTGTTCACTGGACTAGATTTGGCGGAAATATTTTTGTTTACTCGAAACCCTCGTTGTTTGGCAGTTCACCATTATTGGGACGATTAGCATGACTCCTTCTGGAGGGAATGGAAACACAAGGGTCATTGGCCATAGGCTCCAGACGCATGGCAATGGGAAAATTTTTCCAACGAACTCCAGAGAAGGAAGATCCCTATACAGGAGGGTTCCAATATTTTGTGTTGGGTTTATCGGCCGCGGGGCATGTTTTTGATTCAGGAAGCCTATCAACTGGAAGTGCAACAATTGTATATCCTAGTTAATCGGTTATGGACCAAGGTCTGGGCTAGTAAGCATTGGACGAAAATAGAGCATTTATTATGGTTGGTGGGGCATGGGCGGATTTTGACATGGCATCAACTCTAGAAGAGGGGAATGCATGGCCCATCTAAGTGTGTGATGTGTGAAGCCTCTAACGAAACAATGGAGCATCTATTGAATACTTGTCCCGAGATGGAATGGTTATGGCTTAACCTTCATCACTTATTCCAACAATCTGACCGACATGCTAATAGTTTGGCCCAAGCCATTGCAAATTGGAGGAAAGGGGGATACAAAAGCCCTGTAGTGAATAGAGCATGGGTGATGGTAGTTGCTTTTCCCCTCTGGTCACAATGGAAAGAACGAAATCATAGGATCTTTCGAGAATGCAAACTTAATTTTGAAGATATATGGACCCTTACTAAGTAAGGAATCCGTGAAACCATTCTGGTTGAAAAATGGGATCATGACGATTAGATGGTTTTCTCTCAGGAACGTCGCATCCTTCAACAGTTAAATCTGACTGAGGAGATGGTTACACCTTCTTGCTGGAAACAAGTGCCATTACCCTATCATGTTAGAACTACTTCTGTTCGACCACAGCCTGGATTTCTTAAATTGAATTATGATGGCGCATCCAAGGGGAATCTTGGACATGCAGGCTCTGGTGGATTGTTTCGGGATTGTTCAGGAACAACTCTCCAGATTTTTGCAATTGACCTAAGGCATTCTACAAACAATGAAGTAGAACTTTCCGCTGTGAAATTGGGACTTGCTATTGCTCAGCATGAAAATTATAACAGGCTTCAAATTGAAGGTGATTCTGCCATGGTTACTGGAATTCTTAAAAAACTCCTTCACGGAATGAATTGGGAGTCGATTTCTAAGAGCTGGCGCACAGCCAAACTGATACAACAAATTCAACAGCAAATCACGCAAGTCGAGTATGTCATACCTATGCACGTGCGATGGCAAGGTAACTAGGTGATTGATTTTCTTGTGAATTGGGCTTGTCGAAATGTTGATGGTCATTTGGATCGGCCATGGCGCCTGGAGCTACTGCAGAAAATGTTTAATCTTCATCCCATTCTTACAAAGGATTTGGGCAGTAATTCTCCAGCTCCGAGTACTCCATGCTTCGGATGTGATGTACCTCGAATAGAGAGCGCCTTACAATGCAAAAAGACTCACAGGTGAGCTCCGTCCAATCGCGTCAAGGTGGCCGCTGTATGCTGATGTGGTGGAGGGTTTGTGGAATATGTACGCCTACCATGTGGTGGGTGCATGCAACTAATGCGAGGAGCTAACTGAAGGGACGTCCAACACCCCTGCTCTTAAATGATTTTCATTTCCTGGAGCCTCCAGATGGATTAGCCAGCTCGATTGTCAGTCGTGTTTTGGAAACCGTGTTGTGGGTGCGGGGTTAATGTTTACAAGATTGTTTGCCTTTTCATTTTTATTTATTTCGTTTGGCTTTTCATTACTACAGTTGCTCGTGCATGTGGCGGTGTTGGTTACTAGGGTTTCAGGGTGATGGAGCTCTCTCAGCCATGGTATGTATCTCTGCTTCTAACCCCTCAGTTCATGTATCTACTCTCCTCTAGTCTGCGGTTTTATCTCATGGTTTCTTTACAAGATTTGTGGGAATGGCGGTATGGTCGCTTCTGGTTTGAATTCATGTAGTAGGGTTATGAAGTTCGTCAATGCATCCAGTTTCTTCACTTTGTATTTGCTTTGTCTTGTCTGTTGCAACTTGTTAGTCTTAGTTTGTTCCTATTTTTTTCCCATGACCTGGGTATCTCTTGTATTTTGTGATACACTCTTTCCTTTGGGCAGGTTTGTTGCACTACTCCTCTGGATTTCTTCTTTATCGCTCTATTGCTGAAGGGGAGTTTCGTATTTGGCTTGGTTCAGCTATTATGAGCCTGGTCCGCTCTTGGGGTTTCCTGTTCAGCTGCATGCATAGTGTTCGCAATTCGGATTTTGGTAATTTCTCTGGTACTGGTCAGGAAACCCATGCCCTAGTTTCGCATTCGGGTTTTTGGAAGAATGGCCATTTTTTTCACCCTTCCTTCTCTTGGTTTTTCCCTTGGTGTTTGCTTTTTTACCTCGCTCCCTTCTAGGTTACCTTTGGTACATGCATGCATCTTGGTTTGGGTTATCTCAACCCCTATTATTGGCCTAGCTTTGCTGTTGGGTTTCTATTATGGCTGCCTATCTTCCGCTATTTCTTGTTGTGTTCTCATGGCAATTCTCCTCTGCAACCTATTTGTTAGCTTTGTTTGGTTCTATTCCGATGTTCTTCTATCCATGTGGGGCATTTATCTCTATGCTTTATTTCGGTAGCGGACCTGGAAGATGGTGATATTCATTATGGTGTTCTTTATATGGCTTCTCTGCGGCTGACTCCTCTTATTATATGGGTGGAAGTTTTAACATATTTTTCCGTATTTTCTCCAATGGCAAAGCGCGACCGAAAGCCCAATGGGGGAAAGGGTAAACAGTCCTCCTCTGAAATGCATAGGAAACGTGGTTGAAAGACGATTCAACAGTACCTTGAACCTCTGGTCCAAACCTTTATGAATGACATTCCTAATTCTGTTCGTGGTCGGATCTATGGCTGGGAATCCGAGATACTCGATAATATTGACTTGCAGGATGATATGGTTTTTGAAGATATACAGACTATGATTCCGGATCTTGGGAATACCCGGGGTCGCAAATATCTGTTTCAACAATGTGTTTGCACTTATTGGATAATTAAATGTTTCTGGGCAAAATGATTATGTCTATAGCGGAGAAAAAGGTGGAGTCTAAGTTGGAGTCAACCCTCGCGGACATTAATAGGAATGTTCAGGAAATCAATTTATGTCAGTTGCATCAGTATACGGGACTTGGCAGATTGGAGAAGGAGCTTAAAGTGCTGCAGCAGGTCCTTGTTGAGCTACCTGGAGCTTCTGCCAAAGCTCCAGCACCTGTTGACTCTGAGGAAGACTAAAATTCTCTAGTTTCTTGTTGCATTTTCTATTGTCGGTTCTGATGTTGCTCTCTTTTTGTACATGATATGGTTTCTACACGATATCCAGTATAGACAGATCTAGTTTCTGTTATTAAGAATTTTTATGTTCTGGTTGACTTATTTTGAACTTAGATGGAAAAAATACCTGGTTTCCTATGGGCAGGTTGAGGTCTAGTTTTGTATCTTTTGCCCGAATTTATTAATAGAAAATCAATGATACCACCTAAGCTTACAAAAAAAAAATCACTTAATCATATAAATATATGTAAAATTTATGATTTTTTTAACTCAGTATGTGGAAATGTTTTTAAAAATGGTCTAAAAAATATTCAATTGGTAAAATTTCATCCCTAAAAATTTTCCTTGTCTCAAGAAGAAAATAAACATTGCTAAAACAAGAACAACTTATCATATAACATGGGATGAAAAATTCTATCTCCTTTGCAACATTAAGACTTTGAAGAAGAAAATAAATTTCACATAGATCATTGAGTTTATAGTCTCATTGAATGTAAATTTCAAAATATTTGTCACACCACTCACATTATTGACCATATAAGTCAACTAAACTATTGTTACCCTAGAATATTTGTCTTAATGCTTTTTAAACATAGAAATGAAATTATCGAGAAGGTATTAGATAAAGGATCATTGAGTGCTAAGTTAAGGCACTGCAAAGTCACTAATTCAATATATTAGAAATGATAAATATATACTCCTACCAAATATATAGAAATTATTCATCAAAATCGAGAATGATTTCCTTGCACCTGCCTCCCCTTTGATTCTTCTACTCGAATCAATTATGTTGAAGCAGCAAGCGCAGTCTTGAACGATTATTAATATGTGCCTCCACCCGTGTTGCTTTTCCAACTCGGTTAATGAGCGGATCCGGGAATTACTTGACCGTACCGGGCGCGGGTGCTGGGGAATTATTTGACCGTTATCCCGGCTTCCAACTACGATATATAGTGACAGAATTTTGCCGTTCTCGAGCTACCGTGTCCAGGAGGTTGCCATAGGAGGGCTGGTACAAAGACTAATAAAAATACGATTCTAATTAAGATAACGTATCAATCGAGATCTGATTCGGAATGTTCTGAAAATCTTATTGTCAACAACCAAACAGGCACACCCAATCTTACCTAAAATCTATTGATTCAGCCTTGAATCGGGGCTAATTGCTGTAGTTCTAGCAGGTGAGAGGTTTGTATGGTACTTCAGTAAATGTAAAGCAGGGTAAAGGTTCATGACGATAGTGCCTACCCTACCATTCCTTGCCACCGAACGAAAGAGATGAGGGAGATCCAGTTGCCACCAGAAGTGATATTGATTGATGAGTTTCTCCATGCACCATACAACTGAAGTAAAACTTTACATTCTTAAGGTTTGATAGGCCATTTTAGGCTGAATGACAAACTGAAAATGAATACTAATGGTAGTTATAAACACACTCTCTATATATATATTGAAATTATTGATACAAAAATATGAAGTGAAGAGATAAAATAATCCACATATGATTTTTTTATTTACGATGATTTGGTTTACTTCATCATTTTTTTGGATAAATATTTGGAGCATATAACGTAAAAAGTTAAGTTTTAATGTGTTATTCATATAATTGATATGGTAACAAATTATTTAGATTTTTTTTAAAAATAATTATGTGTTTAAAAGAATTAAAAATCTTTTTAAATCATTAAAATTTTAATGAACTAAAATATCAGGAAGGTTAGAATTATAAAAGATATTTTGAAATTCTAATTAAATTTAATATAAATAGTATATTCGAGGAGAAATTTATTTTCATATTCAAATTTCTTGTTATTGGAGATAAAAAAAATTACCTTGAGCCACAACGCTTTAGGAATTGTCTACCACTTTATTTAATTATGGAGTTTACTAGAGTTTGTCTTTTACTTTCGGTAGCCTATCACCCATGTGGGCTTTGAACTAGTAACCCCATGTGGGATTGGAACTAGTAACTTATCACAATGAGTTCCCTAACATTGCACCCATTCACTACCAAACCAAAGCTCCATGGCTCCAGATTTTTCTTGGTTTAGCAATGTTAATTATGTTATATACAATAATGAAAAATATAATTTTTTTTTGTCTTGCAGATTAGAGCTCATGACATCCTTATATTATTATGATATCATTTTATCCTCTAGTTCCTTATCACACCATAGTTTCTTCTTAATTTTATATGTAACAATATTTTTAATATTACCATGATTATGAAAAGAAACGTCTTCCTTTATTCCCCAGGTTTAATTAAAATGTGTTATCTTTTATGATAGCATTGTTTGAGGTGAATGCGTTTTTATTAAAATTTGAATCAATCTGAGGAATCCTTCTATCATCCACATTACTTATATTATCATTGTGCATTAGATACCTTTTAGTAACCATGGTCCTCATGGATGTGGAGAGTGTCACTTATATGAGGAGGGTGGGTTAGGATTCTCCATAATTCTCTAATTATCTTGCATCCCTAGACTTCACAACTATATAAGTTAACAAGAATGGTGTGAATCTCAAAAATAAGTTTCTTCTTATCTAGTAGTTACAGGTATGCTAACTTATAAATATTTCAAGTCAATATCTATAATAAGAACTGCACTAAATTTTGATGTTTAAAGATATGGAATGTAGTTTTTTTAATTAAGCATGCTCCTAAAAGATGATGAGAAATTGATAATTATAGTCCTGTTTCAGTGAAAACCCTCCTTTTACACTGAATATGATTACAAGACAAGGTTTGTATAATTGTAAAGTTAAGTCCCCTTAATATGTATAGAGGATAAAAAAGGTGTAATTATAATAATATAGAACAATGAAGGTTTTAGTTTACAATAAAAATGTAATAACTCAATATATAGGGATTAATAAGGAATTTTAGGGTTAACTCAAAAATTATATAGGGGTTAACATACCCCTCCCATTCAACCAAGTATTTTCCTTGAGAGTTGACTATCTTTTGGTGTTTCTGCATGAACATATCATCTTCCAATGTTATTTTTTCAACTACTAAATTCTTACATTTGAAGACATACTAGATGATTTCATGATTTCTTAGCTGCTTAGTCCTTATTTCTATGAATGTGTCTAGTTATAGTATTATTTTTCTTTCTTCATTAATATTTAATAAAATATTTTGGATTGAGATGTTTTCACCAATTACCTTCTTTAAGAAGGAAACATGGTAGACTACATTTACACATGAAGATAGAAGAAATTTCAATCTATAATCCATACTTACAAATCCTATGAAACCCATTATAAAAACCATAATACATTTATGCTAATTTAATTTCCTTCTTTTATTTCATCAGGGAAATCTAATATATGGTTGTACGCTCAGAAATCCACACTCCCCCACTTCAAATACCCTTCCAATTTCATAGTAATATGCATATTTTTTCATCCAATGTTTCGTTATAACTATGTTGTCTTTCAATATTTTAAGAAATTAGTATGGGTGCCATATATGTTATTATAATACTTGATCCTTTGTTTTCCCTTTCAAAGGTGACATAATTTCAAAGGTGACATAATTGATGGAAGATGATATATACAAAATTGCATCAATACCAACATTTTTTTCGAGTTGTGGATCAATATGTTCTACCATCATTTTATGAAGGCTGAAATTTTAACCCAACGTCTTATTTTATCAAAGGTAAAGTAATTATAATATCCTTATAATAATTTATTCAAAATGTTAGTTTTATAGTTAGATTGTTGATGTTAACATTAGGAGTGAGCCAATTGAGTTCCCAAATAAGGAAATCAAATTCCTTGAATGTTTTAGGTAAAAATTAGATGTTTGTTACTTAGAATAATATTTTGTATTCCATGTATATTTTGATTTATTTTCTTGAATTCTTCTTCTACTACACTTTCTTTAAGAGGATGATAAATAAAGAGTAAATGGGCATACTTTGTTATTCAATCTCACTTCCCTTTCCTTTCCTTCAGATTTTAGTAAATCTATAGTAAAATCCAGTAAAATCCTTCTAAATACCATCTTGGTATAGCTAATGACTAAAGGAATCTTTGGATATTGTTTTTATATCCATTATTTTGTTGGCATACCACAAACTCAAATACAAAATTTTGCACATATTCTCTAAGACCTTAATAAAAAACACATTCTTCATCATATGTTGTCTTTAAGAGGCCTTTAGGTACTACTACAAAATAAGTGTATAATACCAAAAGGAATTTTTTCTTTAGTTCACAATTATTAAATAAGAATAAGTCATCTTTGCACCTAAAAAAATCACTCTTCCACATAGAATTTTCTATTGCATTGGGTTCCTCTTGTAGTTCTTGAATGGTATTGTGTACTTCGTCATCTTGCTTCCATTCTATCATTTTTTCTTCCACCAAGCGAAATAAAATATAGCAAAACCTTTGTGTCTTTCTCTTTTTTTGAGATTGTAATTTCCACAATATTTTGTTTTCCACTTTTTCAGATAATTTTAAATTAGTAACCAAACATCTTTATAACCAAACCTTTTTTCTCTTCTGAAGATAGTTTTTTTCTTCCAATATGTACTTCAAACTCTCATGATATGTTTTACTTTAAATTTAATTACATATAGGTATGAACATTATTTCATAACTGCATGTAGCATGGCTAACATTATTTTCTCATATATTGTTTCAAGTATCTTCTTTCCATTAAATTCACCATTTTCAAAGGAAATGGGATTTTCTTCAAACATAAAAATTTCTCCAATTTTATAGCTAGAGGTATCATACTCCATAATGAGGGATTTTGTGAAGTTAAGTGCCACTATGGAAGGAGTTATACACATAACCTCTTCAATATTTTTAAAATCAATCTATATTTTCTCCTTTACTGAAATAAAAATGCTTCCTTTTTCAATACTTTTGTTAGAGTTTTTTTCTATTTGACCAAAAATATTATTCAAAAAATTATGGTAATATCCTATGAATTCAAGGAATCCTCTAAGTTTCATCAAGGAATTGGGATTGGTCATTCCCTCATGGAATTGATTCTTTTAGGATCTATTTTTACACCCTCATAGTATACAATATGACCCAAATATTCCACTTATTTAACGTCAAACACACAACTAGAAGTATTTTCATATATTTTTTTCTCTTCCAATACTGTTAATACCTTCTTAATATATTGTGTAGCCTATTCCAAATATTTTTCGTAAATTATAATTCCATAAAAAATTAGTAACAAAAGTTTTCTAAGAATGTGTTTGAAAAAAAATATCTTAAGCTTTCAAATGTTGAAGGTGGGATTGTAATTCCAAATGGCATAACCAAATTCTCATTATGACCTTCATGTGTTATAAAGGTTGTTTTAGGAATGTATCCTTAACTATTTCTAATTTGACGATATAGAAAACATATATCGAACTTATTAAAGAAAATGTATGTATGCTATTAATCAAATAATTCATGAGTGAAAAAAATAGGAATCTTTTCTTTGATTGTCATTTCATTTAGTTGTCTATAATTTGGAAACATACACGGGACATAACATTTTCATTAAATAAGTTATAGCTTTAACTTAGCACTCACTTAATATATGAGTAATAAAACATTTCATTTTATCATTTGAAATTAGAAGGACATGCCCTAACCTCGTGGGGAAGCCACAAAAAGTACATGAGGTTGTTGGGGTGCTCTAATAACTATGTGGGAGGATTTGAAAACCTTCATAAAGTATGACTTTTACCATTTTAGGTATGTAGACAAACAACATATATGGTGGTATTACTTCTAGAAGGCACGTAGGTAGAGTGTATAAGGTAACACCACATAATTCAAAATGATGAAAATTATGCTAGGTACCTATCATAATAATGCAGAAATAGTCCTTAAGTGTTTGCAGAGTCCTCATAGCCATCTATGAGAGAAAATGATTTCATTAAAAACCAAAATTATATAGGACTCTTTTATATAGATATAATATTTTGAAAATATAGTATAGGAGAAAGGGCATATGAATGGTTCAAAATAAAAGGAACACCATGAACCTTCGAACTGGAAAAATCAGTTGGGAAAATGGGGGAAGGAGAAGAATCCAATAATGAAAACACACTACTAAAGTGATATTAGAAAAAAATGGAAATATTGTCACATTTATGTTCACATAGAGGATAAGAGTTATAAATCACATCCAAAACTCAACCAGAAGAACTAGAAGAAGGATGAGAAGAAGAAAAATATCATTGCCATAGATTCAAGAAACCATGTGTAAGGAAAGATGATTGTGGGTGATAATATTTTATTAAAATTAGTGAAAAAGGGGATGAATATATGTATCCTTTATCAATAGGAAGAGAAGGATATGACTTAACATTTCCATATAAATATACAACTCAAGAAGAATAAAATTGATGATCTATTTAGCTCACGATCATATGAAAATATCACTATCGAAAAGTTTTTCAAAAGAATAGGATTAGAGGTTTAATACCATCAAAGACCATATCAATTTATATTATTAAATAAGTGTGAAAAAATAAAGGTAACAAAATGATACAAAACAATTTTTTCTATGAATGATAGTTTTGTTGAGGAACTCGAAGTAGAAGTAATTCCACTTGATGTATATGGAGTGATGTTTGGGAGTAATTATATGTACATGATATATGAAATATTCATGTAGATAGTGGTGCAAGCATAGCAATGCTAGCAAAAAATCCTTCCATTATAACATACCCTAATTCATTGGTCAGATAGGAGCTTCCTTTAATCTCATCCCTTCATAAGTCCACACACACACACACACACATCTATATAACTACATCCAATCATATCTATGGAATAGCTTGCCTCCAATAATATAAGGAGACAAAGGGGAACATACGAGTCCCTTTTAAAACTTATTTGATTGAAGCCTTTATATGTGTGTTTGTGTGTGGCCTAGTCAAGCCTTAGCCTTAAAATGGAGCCATCTACCATTATATATAATTAACATCTAGTAATTTTACATTTCAACTAACTTGGGCTGTAGTCTTTATTCATAGCCCACCTACATATTGGTGAATCTCCTTTACACTAATGACGAGTCAGTTGCGACCATGGCATATAACCTCATTCTCATATACCAAAGATTTACTACCAAGTTACCCCTTCCATTATGTACCAAGAACAAAATTTTGTTTCTAGGGAAAAAAATCCAATATGAATATTCATTTATGAAAAAGGTCAATCCCTATCTTTGTCATTGAAATAATGATCTCAACAGTAAAATTTCATCTGACCTCTTGAGCTTCTCCTCTGTTATGGCCTCTCTGATGGAAATCTTGTTGTTAACTACCAAATACTTTCCCCATTACTATTACCTACCATATCCCTCATTTAAAAACTTAAGTGCTGCAATTGTAACGGGAAAAGTGTTAGGTGACTACTCACATGACCGTAGAAATTAATACTGAATCATGAGATTCTGACATAAAGAAAAATAGTCCTGCCTTTAAAACTCCCGTGGATACACAAATCGAGTGTTAGGTCCCTATATTACTAATGTAGTCCCTTACTTTTGTTATTATAGCCCCCTTATTGTTATTGTTGTACCCTTATAACCCCCATATTGTTATTATTGTGCCATTGCATTATTATTAGTAGGTTGGCTAGGATTATGTTGTGACCTCATGGACTCCTATATATAAAAGGATGTTTTTTCATTTGTATCATCGAATGATTGTTCATTTATGTAATGTAAAAGGAGGTTTCCCCCTCAAAGTGACTGAATTCTAAGGCGTTGATCTCTCTTTTCTTCTATTTTTGGAGCTAGTTTCATAACATTTGGTATGAGAGCTTTGGATTATATGGTTTTGCTGCTCCAAACAAGCCATAATTCCATTTTAGCTATAATTAGTTTTCTACGAAGGTTCAAAAGCTGAAATTATTATCACGCAAAGCCAAAATCCTAAGGAACCTCATATAAAAAGTTAAGATCTTGGTTTGAAATATTGTCTAAGATATGGTATGCGGAAATTAGGGTTTTTTCAGGCTCCTGAATTTCATCTCAAAGAGGTCATCGTGGAAAAATTGTCATAACTCTCTCTTTGAGCATCGGATTGGAATTTTGTAAAATGTGGCTAAAATTACAGGGACATTAGTTTACTGTATATCAATTTTAGAGCCAAGGGAGGAGATAGTGACACGAGGGATTCCGTACAAGTTTGCTCTATGCAACGAGTCCATAATTAGGTCATTGGGGGAGATTGGGTCCAACTTTGTCTTGAAGAATCCAAATCAGGTCAGACTTGTGGAATTTTGAAAGATGATTTAGAGGGCTAATACAACGCCAAATGTTAGATATTGAAGATCCTAAATCATAGACATAATTTAGTTTCAATATCCAACTCCTCAAAAGAAATAAAACGATGTGTATTTTGTTCAAATTGCATAAGTCTTGTTTGAAAAATCAGTTTGACGTGATTCCAATTGCATATTTAAGCATAGATATTAGTATTGGGTTATAAACTCCCCCCTAAAAATAATTCGACACCGATTAAGCCTTCATAAGGCTCTACTATGACTCATGAAGATGAATAAGTACAACATGACATATCCAAATTACAAGAGCAAGTGCACCAAATTTTTCTCTCGCAAAGAGCAACAAAAAATGAAGTGAAAATTTTGAAGAAAGTCATATAAGCTAAGATGGATGGTTCGAAGAATGTCATGGAATCTAATATGGAAATTTTGAGGAAATGCATGGAATATAACATGGATGGCTAGAACGGTTTGAAGAATGGCATGAAATAAATGGAAGAAAAGTTCGAAGGTTTGAAGGAATACATGGAAGGTTTGAAGGAAGGTTTGACAAAGTTGATACAATAAATGATTCGTAATGCTGAAAAGACAGTAGAGGAAACTCATGATGAGAAAAAAATAAATTTTAATCGTGATTTCATAAACTTTAATTTTGGATGGAAGACCCACGATACTCCAAAGATCGATATGAGGAAGTTTGATTGCAAGGATCTCGTAACATGGATACTACATATGGAGAGATATTTTAGTCTGAATAACGTGAAAAACACAAAAAAGGTACGTGTTACAACTTTATATTTAGAAAAAAAAATGCATCTTTTATGGTATATATGGCTTTGCTCCCGTAACAATTTTGTCATTTGGTCAATTTTTACGACGGAAATGATAGCACATTATGAGGATACAAAGAGAAACACCATCTTTAGCCAATTGATAAATCTTAAACAAAAGGGTTCATTCGTGGATCACATTAGGGACTCACAAAAATTGAATATAAGGCAACTGATATTCAAGAGGGACACATGATTGATTTCTTCATAGGGACGTTAAAGAATAACATAGAATATGAGGTTCGTGTTTGGGAACCTGATTCGTTGGAGAAGTATTTAAGGTTGGAAATAAAAATTGAATGTAAAATTATGGCAACAAGGAGGCCTATGACTCATGTTTATAAATATGGAAGTGTTTCCACTCCTATAATTTCAAAACCTACAAGTTTGACACCATAGCAATTCGAAGAAAAAAGAGAAAAAGGGCTTTGCCATAGCTGTGATGGAAAATACAATAAACGTCATAAGTGTGTTGAGAAGAAATTATTTTACATATATTTTGAGGAGGAGTAAGAAAATGAATAAGAAAATTCAAAATAAGAGGATATCCACAAGGAACTAGCCCTAGAGAAAGAAGAAATGAGTTTAACCATATCATGTAATGCATTGCCAGGAATTACCACTCATAAAACTCTCAAGATAGAAGGACATATCAAGAATAAAAAGGTAATAGTGTTGATTGATTATGATACTAACCATAATTTTATTCATTGTAAGGTAGCCAAGGAATTGAATTGCTTCCTATACCCAGCACCAGAATGTCAAGTGATCGTTACAAATGGAGGAGCTATAAATTTCTCTGGAAAATGTCATAATATCAAGCTAACCATGGGGGAATATGTAATTATTAGTCCAATGCTTTCCATTCTAATGGGAGGTGCTGACATTGTACTAGGAGTAAAATGGTTACAATATTTCAGGATGATAGCTTTTAATTTGAAAGAACTTTTCTTGAAATTCTTTTCAGAAGGAAAGGATGTCGAATTACGGGGTATTGCAAGTAAGTCGGGAAATATAATAAGCTATAATGTCATGAAAAATCTCCTGAAGAACGAACATAAAGGTGTAGTTTCACAATTATGCTCACTAGAAGTTCCAACATCAAAATCATCTATTTCTCGGGATCTCCAAAAAGTCTTCGACAATCATTTCAAGGTGTTCAAAAGTCAAAAAGGACTCCCACCTATTCATGATCATGATCATGCTATTCATTTGATTCCAAGAAGTATTCCTCCAAACACTAAGCCTTACAGATATCCTTATTTCCAAAAGAGCGAAATTGAACATATGATTGCAGAAATGTTAGAGGCTAGTATAATTCAACCTACTCAAAGTTATTCCTCTCCTCTAGTAGTATTCATGCACAAGAAGGATGGATCATGGAATATGTTTCCACATTATAGGGAGCTCAATAAGCTCACTATTAAAGATAAATTTTCCATTCATGTGATTGATGAATTATTAGATGAATTACATGGAGAAGTCTATTTTACCAAATTGGATCTTCGTTCAAGATATCATCAAATTAGAATGAAGACTGAAGATATTCTGAAAACAATATTTCAAACTCATGAGGGTCATTATGATTTTTTGGTCATTCCTTTTGGCCTTACCAATGCACTTTTTTCATTTCAAGGGATGATGAATCCCATTTTCAAACCCTTCCTTAGAAAATTTGTGTCAGTATTTTTTGATGATATTCTAACTTAGAGCAGGTCTTGGAAGGATCATGTTCAACAACATGTTGACAGGGTGATCAAACTATTGGAGGAGAAACAATTATATGCAAAAACCTCCAAATGTTCTTTGGAGTACAAGAGGTGGAATATCACGAGGGTGTTAAGGTAGACCCTAACAAAATTAAAGCCATTAAGTAATGGAAAGTCCCCACAACCATAAAGAAATTACAAGGATTTCTCGGGTTAACAGGGTATTATCGCAAGTTTGTTAAGAATTATGGGAGAATAAAAACACCTCTAACAACATTATTGAAGAAATATGCATTTTCATGGACTCCTCAAGAAACTAATTCCTTTGAACATCTAAAAGGGGCAATATGCCTAGCACCAGTCTTAGCTATGCCGGACTTTACAAAAACCTTTATTATGGAATGTGATTCCTTTGGAAATGTAATTGGTGATGTTCTAATGCAAGAAGGAAGACCCATCTATTTTGAAAGTTTTCCAATCAAATGGAAGTATTTATAGAAAGCTATTTGTGAGAAGGAAATGTTGGAGATACTACATGCACTAAAGAAATGGCGACCTTACCTCATGGGAAGAGACTTCAAGGTAAAAAATGATCATGGTAGTCTTAAACACTTTTTGAAACAAAGAATATCCTCAGAAGAGAAGAAAAAATGGGTCACAAATATGTTGGGTTATGACTTTGAAATCATCTACAAAAAGGGGAAGCTAAATTTTGTTGCAGATGCACTCTGAAAAAAGGACAAAGAGGTGGAAGCATTATTTTGTGCCATTTCTATTATCCAACCTAATTGGATAACCAAAGAAAGGGATGAATGGAAGAAGGATGAAGAAGTGTTGACACTCATTTAAAACTTACATAAAGATCCTAGTACATCTAATACATTTAGTTGGAAAAATGATTCCTTATGGTACAAATATTGCTTATATATTTTTGTAAGAATTCCCAACTAAAAAAAAAAGATTCTTTTGGAATTTCACATTTCTCCTTTAGGAGGACACTAAAAAATTTAAAACACTTAACAGAGGGTGAATAAAGAATTTTTTTTGGGATGGCCTTAAATTTGATATTCAAAATTTTGTCACGGAATGTTCGGTTTTCCAACAAAATAAAGTTGAGAAAATTAACACCCCGGGTCTTCTACAACCTTTATCCATTCCAAGTCAATGTTGTGATGATATTTCAATGGATTTTATCACAGGCTTACCTAAGTATGAAGGAGAGAGTGTCATCATCATGGTATTTGTTAGAATTACCAAGTATGAACACTTTTAAAGCAACTACAATTGCTACTACATTTATGGAAACAATTCAAAAGCTACATGGAAACCCAAATATTGTTATAAGTGACAAAGATCCCATTTTTACTGGAAATTTTTGGATGGAATTATTTTCTTGTTTTGGTACTCAACCAGCTCATACCTCATCTTATCATCCTCAATTTCATGGTCAAACTAAGACAAGTAAATTTTTTTTGGAAGCATATCCTCGTTGTTTTGTATCTAATAAACAAACACAATGGTTCAAGGGGTTACCATGAACAGAATGGAGGTATAACACGTCCTTCCACATTACAAAAAAAATGACCCCATTCATGGCACTTTATGGATATCGTCCACCATCCATCACATCATCTTTAAGAAAAAAATCTATGGTTAAACCAGTGGAAGATCATGTCAAGCATCAACAATAAATTCTCAAACTGTTAAAGGAAAACCTAAATTTGGCACAAAATCGAATGAAACAACAGGAAAATCAACATCACAACGAGAGACTCAGTATTTTTATTGCTACAACCATACAAACAAATGTCCCTCAAGGAAGCTAAGAAGGATAACAAAATATCGTCAAATTACTATGGTCCTTAGAAGGTGTTGCAAAATATTGGTAGTATGTCATACAAATTGGAGCTTCCTGCTTCTTCACGAGTGCATCCAGTTTTCCATGTTTCATGCTTAAAGAAGGTTATAGTTGACAAACTTCTAGTTCAAACAGTATTGCCAGAACTTAATAAGAAAGGAAAAATTATATTGGAACCTGAAGCAGTCATGGAAACAAGACCTCAAAAGCTACAAAATCGATCAGTTTCAGAGTATCTCATCAAGTGGAAGAACTTACCCACTGAAGATTCTACATTGGAGGATGAAAATTTTATACATAAGCATCTAGAGCTAGTCAAGCGTTGAGGACAATACTTTTCTGAAGGGCAGGGACATGCTAGGTCCCTATATTACTAGTGTAGTCCCTTATTGTTGTTAGTGTAGCCCCCCTTATTGATTGTTGTACCCCTGTAACCTCCATATTGTTATTATTGTGGCATTACATTATTATTGGTCGTTCGTCTAGGATTATATTATGACCCCATGGACTCCTATATATAGAAGGAAGTTTTTTCATTTGTATCATAAAATAATTGTTCATTTATGTAATGCAAAGGGGGTTGCCCCCTCGAAGTGGCTTAATTCCAAGGCGTTGAACTCTCTTTTCTTATATTTTTGGAGCTAGTTTCATAACATTGAGATGTTGATTGTTCTCTGTTAGTTTTCACCCCAATTTCCCGTCGAGTGTTGACCCTATTAATTTAAAACCATTCTCACTTGGAAACTTCTCAGGTGGATTTTTCGAAGTAATATATCTTGAGATGGGAATATCTTAATAGAGTTTTGATTAATTCATCCCGAACATCATCATATGATGAAATGTCACATGCTAAATTAAATTTTCTCATCTCCTTATGCTTTGTTCGTCATGATTCTTTTCCTCTATGATTTTTCTACACCGTTTAATTTTACATGATTATTTCGATCATTCATCACATAATTTGGTTAATGCAGAATGATTTCACTCTATCCTAAACAAAAGGGTTCTCGCTTCCTCTATATTGAATCTAGAATTGCTTCATCGAAAGTGCACTCCTTCCTTGTAGAATTATCCAAAGGGATTCAATATTATCTTGTAATGTACTAAAACAAAATATTGAATCCTTCTACAATTTTCGGAAACCAATGCACAAGCACATAACGAGTAAGAGAAAGAAATAATCAATCACAGAACACAAGATGTATCTAGGGAAAAAATTGTTGAAAACCACACTATTTTTATATTGCATAAATTCAATATCATGAAAAAATAAAATGTTATTTCCCTTCGTGAGAAACCTTTGCATTCTGTTGAATCTGTCACATTAAAATTTCTCGAATCTTGCACTTATCTAAGCAAGTTCGGTGCAATATTAAACCACTTGCTTGCCTCTTCCTGTCTAGATTTTACTATGCATTTCTAGGCTAATTTAACTAATATTGATTAGGAAATTCCAAATTACTGATTGTGCGATACATCCAAGGGATGTTGATGACCTCATGTATGACCTATACAATTTCCTAGTTATAAAATTAATAGTTATCTTACCTTTAACCACAATATGAACTGGGCCTTCCATAGAAATGACATACAACATAAATTTATCGCAAATTATATGTTAACTAATTTATCACTACATGTGAATTAAATCATACTTAATTCACTAGACCTATCACCGGGTCAACTCCCAAGTTAGGAATAGTTTAAATGATTTTAACTTGAATAATTGGGTTAACTAATTAAAACTCACAAATAACTATAGTTGGACCCCCTAAAACATAGAGTGGATACTACATGCCTCTAGTTTGACCTCCAACACAAATTAATTGAGGTAACTAAGCCCTACTAACTTAGTTAACCCGTACAAGTTTTCATAAGATGGAATGAAAATTTCTCTTCTAATTTAATTAAGGGAAAATTAAATCAAAAACCCCCTTAGGTTCCATTTTCAATATTTATTGTTGCCATTTTCAACGTTGCCTCTCAACAAGAAAGGAATTCAATCTATCATGATCTAGTACCTTTGTAATGTTTTGCATGCAACACCTCTCTAGTTTTGTTTTCTCCTACCACTCCTAAAACTAAAAAAAAAAAATCCAATCTAAATCAATGTGATGCATCTATCATGAGAGTCTCTGATTGCTACTAGTTACTGAATTGTCTACAAAAAATGCTTTGGTGCTACTGACTCTTCATTTTTTCCATATGCACTACTTCCATATTTTATCTATTCTATATCACATCTATCACTCTGATATCCTACTGCATCAATCACCATTGATCCATCCTGCTACCGTGTATTTTAGGCTCTTGTAGAAAGGAAATCATCCATGAGACATGACATATGAATGACCCTGCCCAAATTTCTTCTCTTGGGATTATGTCTTCGCATCGCCCCACCTCTCACTTGGAGGTATGGCTTCATGTTCTCCCTCTACCCACTTGGCTCAAAATTCTCCCCTACTGGAGGTCTCTGCTTGAGTGGATACCTCCACTCTGTCTCCTCTCTACATCTCCAATTGTGGCTCCTCCACAACCTTTTCAGGTGGTGTGTTGGAAGGTAATTTATGCTCCTTATCAACCACCAAGTATATAACATTTTGTTTGCTCCTAAAAAATTTTCATGTGTCTTTTACCTCTAGATCATGCAGGCTCTTTCCTCGCACACCAATTTGTTTGACTCATATCGTGGAGATGTGTCTAAGGAAATCCTTTCCTTTTCTAAATATCAATTCATAACCATGGTCTTCCAATACTACTATAGAAACAATATTAATATTTAGTACTGAAAAAAAAAAAACATATTTGAGTCTCGAAGGGGATCCAATATCCTATTGAAAGGTGACCGCATCTATGTTGGTCATGCTATACCTCTTGTCATCTCCAAACTCTATGTTCTGTTGGAGGTCCTTCTCCTCCAAGTCACTGAAGAGATATATATTCCCCATCATATGGAATGAGGAACCACTATCGAGATACCAAATGAATCCCATTACAATGATGGCCATGCATGCAATGAGAGTAAAATCAAGCTCGAAATGTGAAGCTAAAGCTTCACCTGATACTACAACTTCAAGCTCCTTCTTCCTTTCCCTTTGGGGAAATTTCATGGCATAGTGCCTATAGTTGTGACAGTGAAAACACTTGATATTGGCGAAGTCTCTCTTGCCCTCTTCACCTTGGTACTTCTTTCCCTTGGATTTATTTCCTTTTCCAACAAATGAAAAATATTTTTCTTTTTAATTGCAAGGGGTCTTGTCTCTAGTGCTCCGCCTGATCTTTTCTTGTACCAAGTTAGAGAATAATTGTTCTGAGTCTAGTAGCTTCTCCCTCTATTGTGGTCTCATATTTCCATTGCAAAAACATGGGGGAAACCACTGAGTTTTAACCTTAAGGTAGCTCCTTTTCCATTTGGTGTAGTGGCTCCAACTGGGATAAAGGGACCAGTTTCCCAATAAAGATAACGAGGGTGTGTTTGTTTATAATATGCAAATGGAGGAATGATTTAATCTATTTATGCACATAACTAAATATCTATTCTGTTACTTACCCAGGGTTGTTAATTTATCAATGTGATCTAAAAAGGTATCTTTCAACAATTGGTAATAAAGATAATTTAATTGTTGAAACAGATGAAAATTATGAAAAAATGATTATTTTGATAAAATAGTTAATAAAAAAAAATGTTAGAGATGTATCAAATTCATAGTTTTGATCATATATGAAATAAGGAATCATAGATAAAAATCAATACATAAATGCATTTAACATCGACCTATAATAACAGATCTCATACATAATGAAAATAAAAATATTGTTGTTAATTCAAGAAATAAAATTCAACATAACATATAGAAATACAATATATGTGATTTTCTACTCATTAAATCAACAATAATGTCTGATCCTCTTCAAGTCAAATAAATTCAATGAGCACAAAAATTCAACTTCAGTTAAACAACTTCAATATCAAGAGAAATTAGACTTTTTTCCACTAACTCATCAAAGCATTCACAAAAATACCAAAGTGTAGTCTTTTGTGAATGTTTTTTGATAAATTCCTGGACCATTCTCTAAATGAATGAGAAAGATTTAAATAGTATCTAATATGACTAAAATAGATTATACAAAATTTATTTGAGGAGGTTTCAAACAACCTTCCTCATAATGAGTAACTTAAATCTAAAAATAAATGAAATCTAATGACTTGATATTATTTGGAATATTTCTTGTTTTCCATTTGGGCTTGAACATCACAGTATCGATCATTGGTTGCACTTGTGGTAGTGTGCTGATTCTCATTCTGATATGTCCTAAAAATATGGCTTTGGTGAAAGGTGAACACATTTTCTCTGCTAAATTTGTTAGAAAATTCAACGTAATGATTTGACTCTGTGGTTTAACAAGATACTGTCAATATGCCTCCCAATCTGTTTTTGAAACCTGTTTGACCAAATCTCTTTAAACTTGAGCTTTTTCCTTCCAAATTTGACTTAATTCTTTCATATTTGGCAATGTGTATAAGTCACCTTATTTGATCAAGCTGGTAGTATGAAGTTTGTGAATTAATGTCTCTATAATATTTCCTGTTGCTCCTGCTGCTCTTGTTTCTACTCGCTGTTCTTGTTTGATTTGTATATCCTAGTATGTGAATAGGATGTCTTTAAGATTTTCTTCAATTTCAAGAAGATTTTCCTTTGTCCCTTTGTCTATTTCTTGTCATGTCATATGATCTAAGATTTTAGTATTTAGTTCTTCAAATTCGGTCCTCTGATCAATTACTTTATTTGTCAACTATTCACTAGTCTCTAAATAAGGACTAATAGTGAAAATATTTTGGAAAAATAGACCTTGTTGTATGGACAATTGAGAATTCAACTCCAAATATTCCTTGATAAATTCATCCTTACTTGGTATATCTTTGTACCTTGTAATGAATTCCTGCATTTTAAAAAATTTTAGATCCTTTGCAGTGATATATGCTTCATACCTTATTTTCATTTCTTCCATATCATTTCGCAATTGTGATAACTGCATCTCAATTTGTTTATTAACAATCAATTTTTCAATCTCTAGGTGTTTCTACAGCTATGAGATTCTTTATTATTTTTCTTTTAAAAAAATCTAAGACCTCGGCTACTTTATCAATTGTCGATGTGGCGTAGGCTCCTGCAAATTGTGACAACTTAGTAATATTTCTTATTTAGTCAGTGGAAGTGTCTTTCCAGACTACTTCCATTGACTCAATTCTCACTAACACTCCACTATAAGTTTTCAATATTCTTATTTTTCTCTGCGGCCTTACAACAACCTTATACTCAACACTGTATAGCACTTCTAAAGGAGGAATTTGCTCTATTTTCATTGTGATTTCAAATGTAAGGAATGTAGGGATAAGCTCTACTTTATATGAGCTTGTTTCTTGATTATATCCTGTTTCTGGATTTAATTTTCTCTGAGTTTGATAAGGTGTATGCAATTCTAAATTTTCTTGAACATTTGTTAGCCTTTCCTATTCTTGAGGCTTTGACTAAATTCATCCCATTTTTGTTACATATCATTGCATTTTTCTTTATGAATAGTGCTTTTATTTGGATTAATTTGTATCTGTTGTTCTATTGATTTCTAACTGGTCTCAGTCGTGGCTATTGTTTCCTTTACTTGCTTCTGAGATTTTTCTATGTTGTGAGTTGAGTTCTTTTCAGATTCTGCTTCTAAATTGTTCTCATCAGTATTAATGCTAACTCTGGGTGTAGCTTTATGTTGGGTGATTCACAAATTTAATAGAATTTGTTCAAGTCTTTGGCTTTTGAATTCTTGGAATTTGTGAAAATCAATTGGATCGAACTTTACCTTTGATCAATTTACATTTTTCTCAAAAGATTGAGAGGATTCCAATAAATCTTCAAATTTATCATCTTCGTCAATAAATGCCTTAACTTTCATTGATATAGTGGAAATTTAAGCTACCTTATCTAGATCATATTGCCTACTTGGATGGTTGCTAGCTTTAGAATTTCTATGTTTTGAATTAATTTTATTGCATGACCAAAATATTTTAGTCTAAAAGCACCACACTGTATCAGGAAAACTCGACATAAAGTTTTCTTTGAATCTTTTAGGATCTTTTCATGGTCGTTTCCTATTGTTTGGTGAGAATTTTCAGTTGCCAGTAGTTTATCAGGGACATATAGAGGAAGAACATGAGGTTTTTCAATACTCCCAAAAACCATAATATAGGTAAAAAATTGGTTAGTAAAATATTTCCCAATTGGGAGAAGGTATATACTTGCTTCTTGAGAAAACCTTGGGGCTTTCTTGTCAAAAATAAGCTAGTGCATGGGAAGCATGATACCATGAAAAATCTTGTAAAAATTAGATGCGAAATGGGAATTCCATAACTCTTTATGACTGAGGTGAATAGGATTTGGGACTCGAATACTCAATTTCCAACCCATGATTGGAAATTTAGTGAAAAAATAGATAGCGTCCATAACGTACACGCTCATATAGAATGGGGGAAAAATTCTCATGGACGAATTTCTTTTACGACAATAGTAAAAGATAGTGACAAATAACTTATCAGATAGGATGGTGGCCCAATTAATTATAATGGAATTGATGCATGCATCTATCAAGGGTACCCATTATATTGAAAACCTAGTACTGTTTGTCTTTCCATATAACCTACATAACATAGCGAACACATAGTTATGGGGGGATGATAAAGGATCAAAAGGGTACATATGAGTTTTATCTTGCTTGAATTTATTGGTCCCATACCTCCAATTCTGAATCATTTTGAATGGTTCATCATTATTTTTAGCGAATTTCATAGGAATGTTGAATCATAATTTTTTTGAGGTTCTGGAAGATGGTACATTTCCATGAGGTCTTTAGCTGTGAAAGATCCCATGAGTTTCATGCTTGAATTTCTAAACTGTTTGTCTGCAATGTTCACGTTTTCGATCACCCATCTAACCATATCTGTGTATGGTAAAATTTTAGGTCTTGCTACTGTCCTATGAAGGAAAAATCAGGTTGCATCACTCATTTGAGTTGTTGACGGCATTGAGGAATCTACTATTGGTCTAATTTTAGTAACCCTAGATTGTTCATATACGAGGAGATTAAAAATAACCTCCCATGTCATTGCTCTTGCATCTTTGTTGCATGTGGTATCTGAGAACATGGGTGGCATTTCTGTGGACTCAAACTCTTAAGTGTTTTGTTTCTTATTCTTATGCATCATTTTCCTTAGAGAAATTTCCTTGGAAGACTTCTAGAAATTCAAAAAAGTGAGGGAAAAGTGAAAAATACAAAGAAACTGGAACAAGATAGTTTCAAACCAACTAATGATAATGAAATATTTTCGAAGATATTGGCTTTTATCTCACCATAAGTGAAAACCATTATCACTTTTCTCGAGCCACTAAAAACAGTGAAATTCCTTAAAATTCTGTTTGATGTTTCATTTAAGGCTATTAATTCTACGTACTTCACGTCCAATCAGAATATCGCATCGCAAAAATTAAGTTGTAAAAATAGTTTTGTTACACATTCATGCAATAATGCGATTGCAAAATCGCAATATCACATATGGGGATTTCACTTAATGTTTCATTTCAAAGATTAATATCATAATATTTATCATAGTATCAGACTTTAAATGCTGTGGGAGAAATTATTTCGCTACATTACATTTCCTATTTCGCATTCGCATTTTGCATTGGCGAATGGGTGATAGTTATAAGAACTTTCATTACTTGAGATCTGCGACATGCGGTAGCTTATAAGCGCTTTTTCCATAAATTAAAGTTTGTTTGATGTATTCTTAGCTTTTCGGCATTTTCGGACTTAAATGAAAAATGATAAATTCTTTATAACAATTTTGGGTCCGAGACATATCGCAAAGCGCCTATGTTTAGCTTTTGGGAATTTTTAATTATATTGCGCTTTTGATCCATCCTTATAACTAAGGTTTCATAAGATGGATGTTTTAACTGCTATGCAAGGGTCGGCTATCGCATTTTTGAGCTCCTTCATGATATTTAAGCATTTTTTCCAAACAGTTTGCGATATCTAATTTGTGAAATTTTCTAAGCAGAAATTTCAATAAACTAGAATTTCACTATTTTGGAGTTTATGGTGAATTTTTTTAGAGTTAGTACTCATTCTTTAAGGGAAATACAATTTAAAAAGCATCCCCATCTATCAGTATAAATGGGGGGTGTTGTATAGTTAAATAATTGGCGATTCACTTTGGAGAACCAGTTATCTCTGATAAGTTTTTTTAAATTTCTAAAAATTTTCAAAATAAAAATAGTTGAAGGAATGAATTTCAATATAAACAATATTTCACCAATTAATGAAAAATCGCTTGATTATAATTCATAATATTCCCTCTTGAAGATGAAAATATCACCGTCTACATCAATCTTTACCAAGTTCAAAAATATAACGTAGGTGGCTCTTTCAGATTAGCTTTTTATATATATACTCATTTAGCACAGGTAGAGTCTCTGCTACCAACAGTCGTTCATAGCCTCGATAGGGTTACCATTTACCTAGCAATGATTCATTGTCCCATCGAGCTGATATCACAATTTTCAAAAATGAGTTCACAATCTCAATCATATAATTTCACTTGTTTATTTTTTGTAAAAATATTCTATATATTTTTTATCACGTAAAAGCCATTTCCTTTTCTTGGTAACCAAATATTGACAATGTCATTCACTAGTTGTAACTAAATCAGTCATGTTGGCTCTTGGTGAGACCCCTTGTCTTTTGATACAATCTAAATTCATTATCTTGTTTTGGTAGGAAGTATTGTTAATGTCAATTTAACTATTTTCCTATGAACATGGTAAACAAGCTCTTGATGAGACTTATTGAATTCTAAGCTTTTGCATATTTTTGAATTACATCCTGAAAATTGGAAAGTTTGCTAGATGGGGTGAACCATTGGCCCTTTTGAGGGTTTCTGGATGATAATATTAGATTTAAAGTTGCTTATCTGTAGATAAACTTTACTATGTTAAATATTATTTTATTGAATGATAGTAGAATAAACATAGTTTATAAAAGTGAGAGTTTATCAAGGAATAAATAATTTTTGTGAAATAAAAATTTTCAGTGAAATAAAATTTATTTGAGATTCGAATATTACAATTATTTCCTTAACCATTCTTATTTATAGAAGCCATAAATCAAAAAGTTTCTTTCAGATCTTTATTTGAAAAGCCAGAAGTAAATACGATTCAACTTTTATTTTCCTAAGAATATAAAAGATAATAATGTATAGGGAATAGAAGGGATTACCTCCTATGAAAAATACTTCTTTAAAACCTTATCATTAGCAGGAAGAGAATATCTTTTTCCTAATAGTTCTTGCAATAAAAATGTTGATGAGACTATTTTTTCTATGATTTGAAATGGTCCAAACCACAGCCTTTGGAATTTGGTATGTTTACCTTTTTCCCATTTTAACACCAGATAACCAATTTGAAATGTTTTTAGACTAACATAGGTTGTGTCAAATGAAGCTTTAACCAATTATTGATGATGTGCATGCGTAAATTTAGCCTTTTGTCTCTCCTATTCAAGTTTAAGAATTTGCAATTGTCTTACTTGCGGAGAAGAATAAGGTGATTCATTAATAAATTGGACTAGGGCGAGGGGAGGGATAACTATATTAGTAAGAAGAACAAATTCTTTCTGATAAAAAATATTAAACAGAGAAGTGTCGATCGAGGCCTTCTGAGTTATTTGATCTACCCAAAGAGAAAATGTTAATGATTTGTACCAATTTCTTTGGTTCTAGTCAACAATTCTTTTAACGATCCTGATAAGATTTTTATTAGTGGATTCTGCTAAACAATTTACTTGAGGATAATATTTATCAGAATATTTGAGTTTAAAACCTATTTTAATGGAAAATTCTATCCTAGCAACACTTTTGAAATAAGATGCATTATCAAACATAAAAGAAATTGGTAATCCAAATCTAGTTATGATAAACTAATCAACAAATTTGTAATACTCTCAGAATTGGCCACCTTTAGTGGAATTTATTCCCATTTAGCAAAATAATCAATAGTTGTGAGGATGTATTTATGCTGTTTGGAAGAGTTAGGAACTATCTCACCAATTATGTATAATCCCCATTGCTCGAATGGTTGTTAAATATTAATTGGTTGTAATAGAAAAGTTGGGTTCCTTTATCTTCCAGATGTGCTTTGGCAGACCTTACATTTCCTCACATAATCATGAGTGTATTTGAATAGTGTTGGCCAATAATAACCTGCATGTAGGATTTTATTTGATGTCGTATTTCCTCGAAAATGTCCTCCAATAGGTCCATCATGGAGTTCCTACAAAACTATCTCTACTTTTGTTTTCTCTAAGCATCGTAATAACACGGAATAAAAGTTCCTTCTAAACAATACACCTTTTACCATTTCTTATTGCTTAGATTTCAATATTAAAGTACACTTTGTGTTATCACTCAGCTGCATGGGAGCATATCCATTTTTAAAATAAAATTTAAGATCAACATATTGAGACTGAGCATCATTGAGGTTTGCCTTAGGCACTTGTACATCATTACTTGAATTTACTTATGTTGGTAAATGGGATGATATTGTTAACATTCTTTAAAAACTTTGACCTCTAACAATTTTAGAAGGTCTAATTTCTATGTCGTATTATTGCAAAACAATTACCCAGTTACCCTCTTCTCTCCTACCTTTATTTGCATGAATAATTGCCTTACTGTAGAGAATGGAACTAATATCTTCATGTGATTTTTGAGGAGAAATGGCCTAAAATGATTTATATATTTAAAGATAGCAGCCGCTTGTTTTTCAATAGTTGAATATTTTAGTTTTGGGCCTTTAAAATTGGCACTAAAAAAAAATTGGTGCTTCAACTTGTTGCTCATCAAGCAATGTCAAAACGACAGCGTATGATTTATCTCATGCGAATGTATATAAAGTAAAAGGATTAAGAAAATTAGGTGTAGTCCATAATGGGGAATTAAAAATAGACTGTTTTATTAAATTGAATGCTTCTATCTCATTATGTCCCCACTTCAAGACTAAATTTTTCTTAATCAGTGTTTGTAAAGGAAAAACTATCTGCGAAAAGTCAGGGACAATTTTGTTTACAAAATTTATCTGTCCAAGGAATGACTTCATGGTTTTATTATTATGAGGGAAAGAAGTTCTTTTAATTTCTTCAATTCTTTCATGATCAATATAGATACATTTTTTCGACACGATGAATCCTAAAAATTTTCTTGCATCTAAAGAAAAATAAGACTTTCTCAGGGTTAAGTGAGATTCCATACTTTTGCATCGCTCAGAAACTTGATTTAGATCATTTACATGATTGGTTCTTTGTCTATAATAGACTGTGATGTCTTCTATAAAAATAACCAATGATTTGATAATGAGTCCTCTAATAGCTATGTCCATTGCTCTTTGGAATGTTGCACCTTAATTTATTAACTCAAATGGCATCTTCTGATAGGCATAAGTTCCACACTTAGTTTTGAATGTGGTCTTTAATCTATCATCTGGGTGTACCAGGATTTGGTTACATCTTGAGAACCTATCTAAAAAATACATTAGCTCAAAACCGACTACAGTTTGTAGTATTTGTTGCATGGTTGGTAATGGAAAATTTTCTTTCCGACATAGTTTATTTAAATTTGTAAAATCTATACAAACCCTAATGTCACCATTTTTCTTCGTGACATGTACTAAAGTTGATACCCACTTTGAATGTCTAACAGAAAATATGATTTTAGCTTTGAGGAGTTTTTTCAACTCTGATTTTATTTGAATTTCAAGATTAGGATGATTTTATTGCACAGGTTTCTCGTTTGAAATCATAGGGATAGTATGTTGGATGACAGAGGTGTCATATGTTTTGAGATCAACATAATCCCATGCGAAAAGACCTCTGTAGGTATTTAATAATATGATGAATGATGATATTCCTTTAGAAGATAAACCAAGACCTAAGTAAACATTTTGTGGTTTATCATCAGTTCCAAGATTTACTAACTCAAATATTAAATTTGTACTTTGAGTTTTATAATTAGTAACTTTCTTGAACTTGTCTTTTAAATCATAAAGGTCTTCGAGTTTGACAATAAAATTTTGGTATTGGATTTTTGTCATTTTCTGTATTTATCTAGGTGTCATGTTCATGTTCAACTATAATTTGATCATCATAAGATCCTTGTGATGCAAGGAATTCTATGTTATTAGATTTGTGATTAAAAACTCTCCAATTAGTAATATTATCAGGAACAGATGGTCTAAAAAAAAATTCGATAGAAAACCTATCGTTACGAAATTCTTGAGATGGTATTAATTTCGATGCTACATTGGCTAATAAATCTACACCAGCATTTTGTATTTTGGGCATAGAGGAGATATTCAAAGATAAAAAATGAGAAGTCAAAATTTTGGACTAATGACTGATAAATTTTGAGATGTCTAGAGTGGAAATTTATAGTGTTTCTCACTTGTTTAATACTCATTTATGAATCTACATATACTTGCAGATATTTAATACAAAGGTCGATTTCTTTATACAAACCTTGAATTAGTGCTTCATATTCCGCTGTATTGTTCGTGTCTATATATGGAAATAGATTTTATGTCTCCTACAAACTCTACTTTTGTTCTATCGAGTTGTACTATATGAACAAGATAATTTTGAGGAGCTATGTTCACTTTAGCACATACTGATTTTGGCATAATATTAAAGGAAGCCCCTGAATCAATTAAGAAACTATGGATATTATTATTAAATATCTCATAGGTTAAGAGGAATGGAGGTGTGTGAAAAATAGATCGGTCACCTATCATTATGAGATATGTGTAATCCACTTTAGTTGAAGGAGTAGGAGGTTTACCCATGTTATTAGCAGCTTGAACTACTACTGGAGAAGGCAAAGATGAAGGAGGAAATGTGTTCAATTGTCTAAGTAAAATATTTTTCTATTGCCTCAATTTAGTAAGCTCATGCATTGAGATATTAGCGCTAGTCTTCTTCATATCTTCCACTATGTTATATTCAATGGTATCAGAGGCTATAATTGTCTTTGATGTAGATGGAATGTCTGAAGAAGAACGATTAGTCTGTGAATATTTGGATGAAGAATTCTTACTTACTGTCTTTTCTTTACCATGAGGAATAGAGTTATTATTATTTTTAATAGACGGTGTCTCATCTGTAGAGCTTGTTCTTCTTGTGCTAACTACTAAAGATTCATGTTCCTCTTCATTTGATTGGATGAAATCCCACATACCATTTAGTTCAACTTCTTCATCATCATGTGTTTCTTCTTCCTCTATTTCTTCATCTTCGGTTTTGAGGTTAGACTCAACATTAGCTATAATGTTGGGTGGCTGAGAAGTAGAAGACTGATTTTTCTTAAAAGGTATGAAAGTTTTCTTAATATTAGAATTTTCAGCAACTTGTTTTTTGATGTCTTCCATTTCATTTGTCATGGTTTCCAGTACTTTCTGAAGGCCTTCCACATCGAAAGGATCTTTTGATGGCTTTTTCTTGGAATCATCTTTGCAATAAAATTTCTAAGATTCACTAACTTCTTGTGAGTTTTTCTTTTCAAGAGCGATAATATGTTTCTCTACAGACAAATATTCCCTCATGTTTTCTGCTAAAGTAGCTAACTTAGCTCTATCAACAAAAATGGTTATATTAGAGGGGAGAGAAGAGATGTACCACTCAATTTGAACATCACCACTAGGAATTGATGTAGCAATGAATTTATTGAGTAATTTATTGAATCAAGAGTTGAAATATTTGATTTTATCTCCCAATTTAGCCTTGAGATTAGATAAGTCATTGATGAGTGATGTGATGGTTTCGTCATCTCCACTTTAGCTAGGATTTTTTCTCCAAACATATTCCATCTAGTTATAGAGCGAGCAGGTAATGAAAAATATCGGGATCCTACAGATCCTGTAAGAGTATATGGAAATAATATGACTACACATCCTTTTTCAGTTATCACATTCATATTTATGGCTAACATATAATTGTGGAGATGTTCCCTAGCTGGGAGGCCATTTTTTGGATTAAATTCAGGCAACCATGTTTTAGGGTATTTAGGAAGAGGGTGAAGAGAATAAGGCATTTGTACAACACCTATATTATTCCATGGTTGGTCTGCCATTGGACCTTTGGTGGAGATGGTGAGTGGTGTTTTAGTTGAAGAAGAGACAGGCTGAGCATTTGAACTAGTTGAAGGTGATGTAGTTTGAGTACTGGAACTGGTTGAACTAACACTAATGGTTGTAATAGAAGTTTTTGAAATGAGTGGAGGGAATGAAGGTAAATGAGGTGGATTATATGAGAAGACATCCATGGTGGATGACTATGACTCAATATTCTTTATTTTCCTTTGAAAAGTACATATAGGAAATTCAAAAAGAGGGATTCCTGTCTTTTGCATTTCCGATCAAGCTAATATTCATCTTCGCTACAAACAAGATGACAAATTTGTTTCAGATTATTGAGAAGGTTCAAGATTTTCATCAAAGATGGATACTCTCTCTAACATTTAAATCAAGGACTAAACTTCTAGGGAGCTAGGATGATAATTTGAAGATAATATTGGCCTAGCTTCACTAGGAGACTTAGGGGAAGGATGTTCAACTTTAGATCTTAAGGATATATATCTAGATAATGATTTAGAAGTTGGAGGTGATCTAGAGGGAGAGTGACTCTTATCTTGGATTTTAGATTTATCACACCTATTTTCCATTCACAATGGCCCTCATTCTAGTGCCAAAACGTTGAGGGCTTTGATTTCCATTGCGACAACATGGGGGAAACCACCTAGTCCAGACCTTAAGGAAACTCCTTTTCCGTTTGGTTTAGTGGCTCTGAGTGGGGATAAAGGGACCAATTTCCCAATAAATATAACGAGGGTGTGTTTTTTTATAATATTCAAATGGACGAATGATTTAATCTGCTTATAGAAGTAACTAAATATATATTTTATGATTTAACCTGGGGTATTCATTCATCAATGCGATTGAAAAGGATATCTTTCAACAAATGGTAACAAAGATCATTCAATTGTAGAAAGAGATGAAAATTCTAAAAAATTGATTATTTTGATTAAATAGTAAATCAATGAAATTTTGAGAGATGTATCGCATTCATAGTTTTTCTCATATATGAAATAAGGAATCATAGATAAGCATCAGTACAAAAGTGCATCTAACATTCAACTATAATAATAGATCTCATACATAATATAGATAAAAAGATTGTTGTTAATTCAAGATATAAAATTCAACATAACATGTAGAAATACCATATATGTGGCGTTCTACTCATTAAATCAATAGAAATGGCTGCTCCTCTTCAAGTCAATGAAATTCAAAGAGTACAAAAGTGAAACTTCAGTTAAACAACTTCAGTATCAAGATAAATCAGACCTTATTCCATTAACTCATCAAAGCATTCAAAAAAATACAAAAGTACAGTCTTTTGCATTTTTTTTTAATTCCTGGACCCTTCTCTAAATGCATGAGAAGGGTTTAAAGAGTATCTAATATGACTAAAATAGAATATAAAAAATTTATTTGAGGAGGTTTCAAACAAACTTCCTCGTAATGAGTAACTTAAATCTAAAAATAAATTAATTATAATCACTTAATATTATTTGGAAGATTTCTTGTTTTCCAGTTGGGCTTGAAGGTCGTAGATATCAATCATTGGTTTCACATGTGGTGGTGTGTGGATTCTCGTTTTGATCTGTCCTGCAAATATGGCTTCGGTGAGAGGTGGCAACATCTTCTCTGTTGAATTTTTTATATAATTCAATGTCATTATTTGATTGTGTGCTTTAACAAGATATTTCCAATATGCCTCCCAATCCATCTTTGAAATATATTTGATCAAATATCTTTGAATTTGAGATTTCTCCTTACAAATTTGACTTAATTCTTTCACATCTAGCAGTGTGTCTAAGTCACCTTGTTTGATCAAGTTGGTAGTATGAAGTGTGTCAATTACTCTCTCTATAATATTTATTGCTTCTCCTGTTGCTCTTGTTATTGCTCGCTCTACTTGTTTGATCTGTATATCCCAGTGTGTGAATAAGATGTCTTTAATATTTTCTTCAATTTCAGGAAGATTTTCCTTTATCCCTTCATCTATTTCTTTCCATGTAATATCATGTGATATTTTAGTATTTATTTCTTCAAATTCGGTCCTCTAATCAATTACTTGATTTGTCAATTGTTCACTAGTCTCTAAATAAGGACTAATAATAAACATCTTTTGGGAAAATAGACCTTGTTGTATGGATAGTTGAGAATACAACTCCAAATATTTCGTGATAAATTCATCCTTACTTGGTATATATTTGTACCTAGTAATCAATTCCTACATTTCAAAAAATTGTAGATCCTTTGTAGTGATATCTGCTTCATACCTTATTTTCATTACTTCCATATCATTTTGAAAATTGTGACAGCTACATCTCTGCTTGTTTATTAACATTAACTTTTTCAAACTCTAATTATTGCTCTAGCTGTGAGATTCTTTCTTATTTTTATTTTAATAAAACTAAGACCTCAGATGATTTATCAATTGTGGTTGTGGTGTAGGCTCCTGCAAATTGTGACAACTTAGTAAGATTTCCTGTTGTGTCAGTGATAATGTCTTTCGAGTCTACTTCCATCAACTCATTTCCCGGTAACACTTCAGTAAAAGTTTTCAATCTTCTAATTTTTCTTTGTTGCCTTACTGCAACCTTATGCTTAGGAATGTCGAAAGCATCTAGAGGAGGAATCTCCTCTATTTTCAGGGTGATTTCAGATGTAACAAATGCAAGGATAAGCTCTACTTTCTACGAACTTGTTTCTTGATTATCTCTTGTTTCAAGATTTAATTTTCTCTGAGTTTGCTGAGGTATATGAAATTTTAAAGTTTCTTGAACATTTTTTATCTCTTTCCTACTCTTGAGGCTTTGATTAAATTCGTCCCATGCTTGATCCATATCATTTCCTTTTTCTTTATGAATAGTGCTTTGATTTGAATCAATTTCCATTTAATGTTCTATTGATTTCTAACTAGTCTCGGTTATGGATTATTTTTCCTTTATTTGCTTCTAATATTGTTCTATTTTGCGAGTTAAGTTATTTTCTAATTCTGTTTTTAAATTGTGCTCATCCGTATTAATGCTAACACTAGGTGTAGCTTTATGTTCGGTGCTCAACAAATTTAACAAAATTTTCTCGAGTCTTTGGCTTATGAATTATTGGAATTTGTGAAAATGAATTGGATCCAACTTTACCTTTGTCCAATTTATAGCTTTCTCAAAATATTGAGAGGATTCCAATAGACCTTGGAAGTTATATCTTCATGAATAAATGCCTTAAATTTCAATCATATAGTGAAATTGTAAGCTACCTTATCTAGATCATATTGCCTGCTTGGAGTTAACTCTCCAATAATTCCCAGAGGGTTGTTTATTTTTTTTGTTTAAAGAATATTAAAGGTAACCAAAGACATACTTTTAAGCCTTAGGATCTAGCCTTCCTAATGCTCAGAGAGGGCTCTCTCTATATGATTTATCTTTGTTGATTTTAGTTGATTTTAGGCTAGTTATGTAGGATTAATTGGGATTTGATTTTTGGATTTGGTTTGGTGGTGAAATCACTTCCTTAAATGGATAGATGTAGATATATTTTCCATTGGGCTAATGGAGTCAATGTGTCAAGCAAAATAAGATTGATCAAGGTTCTAAAGCGAAGAATTCACAGGGAAAGATAGTTGAGTAACTTCAGATCCTTAGGCTGATGGGGAAAACAATTTCAATCAGGGTAAGAGAGCAATTAAGGGTTCTCAAATCCATATAATGAGTGAAAAGATAGAGGTCAATTGAAATTATGGAGAAATTAAGAATTCCCTAATATGGATATCAGAAGAAAACATATAAACGATAGACAATTCAAGGAAGAGTGTAATTAAACATATTATGTAATAACATTCCTATTATATCATTTAGATTAAGCAAACATATAAGTATGTGAAAAATTTAGAAAGAAAAAATTGAACAAATAGAAAGTACCTCACTATAGTGGCCCAACACATGAATCCTGTAATATAATCTCTTTATTGATTTAATCCAGTCTGTTGACTTCAAATTCATGCAAACACCCTTAGGTTGTAGAATAGTACAACTATAGAAATGTTTAGCAATTCATCGACACTCAATACTTCGAAATGTGAAGCATTTATACAAAAACGCTTACAAAATATCCTAAAACAAACTTAGGAATTATTCAAGGAAAAATAAATATCTTCATGCAAGAAGATAGAGACAACTATCTAAATAGTGTAAGCTTTCCCTGCTTTTATTGATTTGTTGTTTAATTGTTGATTTTTTGTTGCTGATTTGTCTATGATTGTTGCTCAACGAAGGCTGCAGTTAACTGTCTTTCATGTTGTCTCATTTTGAATTTCAACTCTATTTTCACTTTCACTCTGACTTTCAACTGATACACTTTAAACTCTGATACTCTTTCACTGTCATGTTTTCACTGCAAACTATTACTACCATGTTATCTTTACTGCTATGTTTTTACTGCAAAACCTTTTCACAGTAAATCAGTCAATTTTTTCCAAAATTCTGCGTCTGGTAATTTTATCTTCACCACTCTCCTAAATATCTCATCTACCTCTGTATATTTTGAAAAATTAGGCTTGTTGATGAATAAGTGTTTTACCTCATGCTGTAGGTAAAATAAATTCTCAAAACTTTTGTAAAGTACCTTCCATGTTGGAATTCCTTGTGAAGTAGAAAGGTTAGCTTGATCCTTGGCCACTTCTCTCATTTTATTATCATAATCATCCTTCTTCATTAATCTGTCATGAATGACTAGTGGATTTGGAACGCCTTTTTTTCTGAGAGTGTCAAACTTCGTCATGAACCTTGTGATGGAAACCTCCATGTTTTGACATTTTTCTTCTAGCTGTATCATGAGATTCCTTTCAGGAATAACCTTCTTGACTTCAAGAATGGTTTCTGTCCTATCACTAATTCCAATTTCCTCTAATTCTTTCCTATTATTGGAATTAAGAAAGTTTATGATCTCATTTTCCTCTTTTGGCTTCTTACCAAGCTCTTCTTTGATTTTTTGGATGGCTTGACCTGTTGCTTTGACTAAATACTTTTATTCATAGATAACCTGTATGGATGGCCAAATATCATTGATAGATTCAATGGCGTTGGCCCATAGTTGTTTTTTGGCTTGTGCGATTGGTTCTTTCAGTGTTAGAAATTTCTCTAACTTCTTCAATTTCTCATTCAATATGTTCGATTTTTGTTCATCATTCTTCAGAAAAATCTGAGCAATATTATTTTCATCCTCCAGAATTTTCAGTTGTTCTTTAAGTTTTTTATTCCATTTTTCTGAATAGAGATGTCTTGCATTGCTTTAAATAGCTTACTTTCTTCATCTGTAGGCTGTATTTTTGTTATTGATGATTATGTTGTTGAAGTTGTTGATGAGGTGACTGGAAGTGCTATAGCCATTGGGACTCTAGGAGCCAATGATTCTTCTATTGTAGAAGGAACAATTGATGTGATTACAGCAATTGCAGTGACAAGAAATTCTTCTGCTCTGGCCTTTTTCTCCTAGACCAACTTGTCCATTTCATTCTCCATTTCTTTTATCTAGGCAATCACCTAAAGAATGAGACTCATCATGTCATATTTCTAATTTTCATCTTGTAACAATTCCTTTGCCCGAGGATGTTCAGTAGGAGGCAGTTATAGTTTCTTCTTTAATGTAGCAATGTCTGCATTTTTCTTCTTTATCAATTCATATGCAAATTTTACATTTGTTGGATCATATCGTAATTCAATAATCATATCTTCTAGTGACTTGATTCTGTTGTCCTTAGCCTGTGAGGATTCCTTTTCCAATTTGAGCTGATCTTTGATGTTTCCAATAGTGTTTTGCAGCTTTCGTACACTCATGGCTTTATTTGTCATTGTGGAATAAAGCATTTCACCAGTTTGTTTGTGAAATTCTATCTTATCAATTAGATGAAGATCTTCTACTTTGAACTTCATATGATGACCTTTTTTAATGTGCTTATTTTTTGGGATGATTTAATTTAGGATGCAAGAAGGTCATCTGCATCTTCCCAGTCTTATAGTCAAAAGCAGAAAGAAATATTCTTTACTCACTGGGTGATTGCTTCCAATATTGGTTATATGTATCAATTTCAAGGCTTTATTTTTTACCTTTATCTCTTTATATTTATGCATAATGTCCATCTCCTTCTCTACTGGTTAGTTGGATGAGGATACTTCAACACTGTGTTGTTTATGAATAATTTTAATGTTTTAAGTTGAAGGCTGGTGCGTTCTTTCAGCAACTGCAAGTGGAGCGTTGTCTTTCACCATTGTTTCTGTATCAATTACTTCTTTTGTTTCCACTTCTTCATTGACAAGATTCAATTTTGGCTTCTTCCTGTACATCAATTTAAATTTGGATTGAGTTGTAGTCTCTACAGTGTATGATCATTCTTCTCTAATTATTTTTGAGTTGCTATCTTCTTGGGATGGAGTTTGTAAGATTTGACAAGTATCACCTTGCTTGTCTCCCTTTGTAAAAGTGTTCTCCAACTATTTGGATTGGTTTGAGTATTTCTCAATGTCTAGTTTTTTCTCATGTAAATAAGGAGTTATTTTTCATTTAATTCTCAATTTACTTATTACTCTTATAAGATCATAATACCACATAAAAATCTTACTCAATTTAAAATCTTGCAAATAATTTTTAGCCTCTGGACCTGCATCTCTACTATTACAAATAAAAGGGTGAACCTGATTTTTTGTTTTGAACTGTGTCTTCTTTTTCGTAGCCAAGAAATTAGTTCCAATAGAATTAAGTTTTTTTTTGATATACTCAAGGTAAAATAACCTCATTGGGAGGCATTTGGGCAGTTTATATGGAACAAAATTTGATCCATATACCCTAATATATGTATGATTTTGATACATGTACCAATCTCTTGTATTATTATGCTCTGATAGTTGTAGGAACTTCATAATTTCCTCACCGATTCTTGGCTGACTGCTACTGTTCAGCATGTTGACCATAGGATGACTAAAAGAATCAATGAAATCTGTGTAGGTGGACTGTGTTGATTCTTTTCTGATAATTGGAGCCCAAAATATAGCTGACTATGGGTTACCTTCAACATCATGCTTTTGAAGGTTGATGGTAAATTTCTCAGACTGAAAATACAAAAACATGTGGAATAGGACTGATGAATACTTGAAAACACCTTCTTCAAGAATTTTAAAAAGTTTTTCATGCATATTGTTAGCAAGGTATTGTGAAAAATTAAAAATGGGAGTAGGAGGTTGATCAAGTGTGAAAGTAGACATGAAACCCAAGACTGAAACATCAACATGTTCATCTGTGAAATAACCGAAAATTGAAGACAACCTAGAGATGATATGTCTGGTTCTCTCAGAAACAATTATAGATGGGTAAGGGGGATTTCTCTTGGGAGTTTCCACAGATGAAGGCATGCAATTTTGGAATATCTGGAACCTCTTAGGGAAGTCCAAATTTAGGTGTAACTGTGTAAGAGCCTCAATGGAAAAAGGGGTCTCATCTGGCATAGGTTGGATGTGTAACATTTGGTTGATAGACTCAGCTATGATGGTAAACATAATTTATTTTTCAGGGGTTATTAGGGTTCTCTGGTTAGGGACATAGCAATATTGATAAATTATAATCACTTCTAGGCACTGGAAAGTTTGTGGAAGAACATACTTTGGAAAATTAGATTCCCAAATAAAAACTTCCTCAGCCTGATCTATGGATTTGTCATGGCTCCAGTAGTGGAGCTTAAGAAGGTTAAATTCAGTGACTGTGTCATTAATTTTAATGTCTTTATCAGCTAAGGGAGTGTGTTCTACATCTACAACAGGAGGTTGTAGAGGATTGACAAATACAATGCTTTTGTAAGCCATTGTTTTGTTAAATTTATTCAATTGATTAATCTTTGACTTAGAAAAAACAGATTTAGGCCTTTAGGAACACCTCTGAAAGACTATAACAGATTTTAGACTGATTTAGGATAAAATAGGGGTTTATCTATGGTCTGCAAAGTTTTAAACTTGTTCAAATGATCAAACTGTACTTTCTGGAACTAAAACCAGTCTTAGGACCTCAGAATTCTATGGAAAAATAACACTAGGGTCTGCAGAAAAGGATACGAAGGGAAAAAGGGGGTTCTTCACATCTGCAGAGGTTCCTAAAGATTCAATTACTTATTACCTTCTCTTTCCATTAAGTAAAAACATTTTCTTTGAATAATACTTGGATAAAATGAAGATTTTAAGTTTTCAAAAGGGGTTCTAAGGTTATGGAAGCTTTCAGAGGCTCTTCTCGTGCTTATAAGGCTTCATACTAGTTTTGTAGTGTATTTAGTAGCAAATGGATGAATTCTGTTTGAAATTTGGTTTAAAACAAGGTCGGTAGCAACTTTTTAGGTTGGCAATAGCTATTCTATAGAAAATTGTAACAAAAAGTGGAAAAAAGGTTTCAAAGCGTGGTTATATAAGTTTTTTAACCAGTAATGATTAGCATTAAAACGTAGCGTTAATTCAAAAGGCAAGGTTGTTTTCGAAATGGGCAATAATATAGCCCAACTGTTTTTGCAGAAGCTAAAGCGGTCCAGTTGTATAATTTCTAAGGATGCCATCGAATAGAAATTGGCCACGTATCAATGAGTAGAGCTCCGAAAACCGCGCATTTCACAAGGTTGGGGTGTGCTTAAATAATTTTCTATTGGGCTTGCAAAAATGATTACTGGCCATCGGATCTGGTCACTATAGGTGTGGCATTTGGAAAATAACACAGCTTGATCAGGATGTGATAGGCGTGGGGCTAGGGAAAATTCAAATGCGCAAGTTTATGTGATATATACATTGGTCAGATTTATATGATATAGCCAAAGGGGTTAGGGAAAGTGGGACATTATAATAGGTGGGGTAACAATAAGTGGGCCCTGAATAAATCAAAATGTGGGGGAATTAAACTATAGGTTTAAAATAAAACATGGGTTTGGGAAATATATATAAGGGAATTATTTTTATACAGGATAAATGAAGCATAAAGGGAGCTAATATATTAAAGTTAAATGTTAATGATGTACACTAAATTGTCAAATAAGTGCGGGATTGTAAAACAAAGGGGGAATGTAAAAATACAGTAATGAAGGATTTTAAAATAATATTGGGTGAGTATATTGCAGTGGGGCCTAACTTATTATTTTAATCATTTAGACTTAGGATTAGTGTATTTTAGGGTTTTTATGAATAAAAGGGATTTAGTAAAGGGTTTTTATTTTTTCCAAGGAAAATATGCAATTTTAACTTAGGAAAAGGGGTTTTGTAAGGAAAAATGAATGACTAATGGGGAAAAAGTATTTTTACAAGGGGAATGATTTTGAAAGGAATTTAGTAAATGAAATGACCAATTTTCTGTCATCCATGCCTTGTGAAAACCACTTCAACCTACCCATTAGCTTACCCTAACATTTTTTCTTCATTCCTTTGGGTGCATTTGAGGTTGCACACCCTTCTTCATTTTTCTTTTAACAACAAACTATCTAATTTTTATCCTTATTACTTCCAAGGTTTCATATTAAAATGTTGAGCTCCTTATTATTCTCTCCCTTACTACTGATCTGCCAAGATTAAACAATTTGGCTAGATCTTTATTCGCTATCTATCACTATGAAATTTAGAGCATGAAAGGTCAAGATTAAGCAGTTTGACCTTCATGGATTGTGGCATTTTTTTACAAGATTCACACAATCTTATTTCTCAAAGTGAAGTAAAAGTAGTGGAATTTGAATTTGCATCACTTTCATGATTTACTTTGTTGTTTGGGGTTAATCCTTTATATTCTTTTTTATCTTTTTTCTTTCATGTCCTTTGATTTTTCCTTTAGTACTTTTACCCTCTTTACATTTTTTATTTTTAATATGGGAAAACAATTTTGCAGAAACAAAAGTATGTACATATTACAAGACCAATCAAAGTCAATTCAAAATTATGAATCCTAGTATTATAGGACCCTAGCACTTGGAACGGTGGATAGCTTTAGAATTTCTATGTTTTGAATTTATTTTATTGCATGACCAAAATCCTTTAGTGTAAAAGCAACACATTGTGTTAGCAAAACTAGCCATAAAGATTTATTTGAATATTTTAGGCCCTTTGCAAGGTTGTTTCCTACTGTTTGGTGAGAAATTTCCCTTTCTAGTAGTTTATTGGGGATGTATAGAGGAAGAACATAAGGTTTTCCAATACTCCTAAAAACTCGGATATAGGTAAACAATTGTTGAGTAAAATATTTAATAACTGGGAGAAGGTCTATAGTTTCTTCTTCTGAAAACCTTCGTACTTTCTTGTTAAAATTAAGTTGGTGCATGGGCAGAATGAAACCATGAAAATCCTGTAAAAATGAGATGCGAAATGGGAATGCCATAACTCTTTATGACTGAGGTGAATAGGATTTGGGACTTGGCTAGTCCATTTCCAATCCATTATTGTAAATTTAGTGCAAAAACAGATAGCATCCATAATGCATGCACTCATACAGAATGGGGGGCGGGGGGTGTTGGAATTCTCATGGAGGAATTTCTTTTATGATGATAGTTGAAGATAGCGATATCTAGGTTATGAGATAGGATGGTGGCCTGGTTCATTTTAGTGGAATTGATGCATGCACCTATCAAGGATACCAATTCTATTGAAAAATTGGTACTGTTTATTTTTCCATATAACCTACGTAACATAGCGGTCGCATAGTTATGGGGGGTTAATAAAGGATCAATAGGGTACATACTAGTTTTATCTTGCTTGAATTTTCTGGTCCTGGACCTCCAATTCTGAATCATTCTGAATGGGTCATCATCATTTTTAGCGAATTATGATAGGATTGTTGAATCATAATTTTTCTGAGGTTCTTGAAGATTGTAAATTTTCCTCAGGTCTTCAGCAGTGAAAGGTCCCATGAGTTCCATCCTTGAATTTCTAAACTATCTGTCTGCAACGTTCACATTGTTGATCACCCATTTAACCATCTCTTTGTATGGTAAAATTTTAGGATTTGCTGCTATCCTATGAAGGAAATAATAGGTTGCATCACTCATTTGAGATGTTGATGGTATTGAGGAATCTTATGAAGGAAATAATAGGTTGCATCACTCATTTGAGATGTTGATGGTATTGAGGAATCTTATGTTGGTCTGATTTTAGTAACCCTAGGTTGTTCATATTCGAGGAGATTATAAATAACCTCCCATGTCATTGCTCCTGGATCTTTGTTGCATGTCGTGTCTCAAAACAGGGGTGTCATTTCTCTAGAATCAGACTCTAAAGTGCTTTGTTTCTTATTCTTCTGCATCATTTTCCTTGGAGACATTTCCTTGGAAACGTTCATGAAATTCAAAGAAGTGAGGGAAATGTGAAAAATACAGAGCAGTTGGCATAGGAGAATTTCAAATCAACTAATGATAATGAAATATTTTCAAAGATATTGGCTTTTAACTCATCATAAGAAAAAATCGTTATCACTTTTCTCGAGCCACTAAAAATAGTGAAATCCCTTAAAAATCCGTTTGATGTTTCATTTAAGGCTATTAATTCTACATACTTCACATCCAATAAGAATATTTCATCACAAATTTCAAACTTTAAAAGTAGTTTTGTTATGCCTTCATCCCATAATGCGATTGCGAAATCACAATATCGTATCTTGGGATTTCACTTGATGTTTCATTTCAAAGGTTAATATCAGAAGCTTTATCATAGTATCAGGCTTTAAATACTGGGCATAAATTATTTTGCTACATTACATTTCATATTTCACATTCGCATTTCGCATTGGAGAATGGGTGATAGTTATAAGAACTTTCATTCCTTCCTATCTACTATATGCGGTAGCTTATAAATGTTTTTTCCTTAAATTAAAGGTTTTTTGATATCTTCTTAGCTTTTGGGCATTTTTTGAACTTAAATGATGGCTGAAAAAATCTTTATAACAACTTTGGGTCCAAGACGTATCGCAAAGTGCCTATGTTTAGGTTTTGGGAAATTTTGAATTATATTGCGCTTTTGATCTATCCTTATAAGTAAGGTTTCCTAAGATGTATGTTTTAACCTCTATGAAAGGGGTCACATATCACATTTCGGAGCTCCTTCATGATATTTAAGAATTTTTTCCAAAGGGTTTGTGATTTTCAATTTGTGAAATTTTCCTTGCGGAAAGTGCATTAAAATAGAATTTCACTAGTTTGGAGTTTATGATGAATTTGTTTAGAGTTAACACTCATTCATTAAAAGAAATAAAATTTAAAAAGGGTCCCCATATATTGGTAGAAAAGGGGGGGTGTTATATAGTACAACACCCTCCCGTTCACAGAGTGAGCTCTTGGGAAGGCCTAGTAGTGCTAGGCTCACCAAGTCATCATGGGCTACTGGTGGGCTACTGTCACACCAAAACTTCGAAGCTCACCTGAACATTGAGTGAACTTTGTCAAGTATTTTGGTATTATCTCGCCCTCCTCCAACTTGATATTTCACAGCTTGCCTTTCAGCATCAACTTCTTATGGTCACTGATATTTTGAAATATATTTGTGAAGGCCTTCCACATAGCATATGGAGTCGCCTTCCCATCAATACTTATAGCATACCTCTATTATACTGATGAATACACACACAGACATATATATGGATTCATAACAACGAATGAAATTAGTTTGTTTAATAACTTAGAATGATAATCCAGTTAACGTGATAAATCTTATATAATACCTCACATACATAATGGGGTTGTCTTCCTTTCCAATAACCCCTCAAGAACTATTTCAGTAATCCATACATCGTTCTGAAAGGGCTATTGCTCCATGGTCTCTTTGTGCTATTCCCTTACTCCATTTGGCCTCACCCCCTCCACTAGGCTTTATAATCTTTTTCGCCACTTAACCTATATAATCTTTTTCGCCACTTAACCTATAGTACGTAGGCATAACGTATATATTGTTTTATTATAAATTATGTTCCAAATTAATATCACACCTAATGTTTTCATAGCCCCCATGTTGCCCACACTATTCAACGATTTTTACCATGGCTTGGCACACCTTGGAGCTTACCTTATCTTTGGCCCCTAGGTATAAGTCCAACCATATTTGTTTTGGAAAAGTCTCATCATGACTTACCATATGAATACAGTGTGAAGGTACTGTTGACTAGTGCTTATCGGTGGTCGTTCTTCTAACGACATACTACAAGAGTACCCCTCCCAACCTGGTCTTCACGTGGTTACATAGGAAGCATTCTGGAAATGTGTTCAAGGGTCCACATTTGGATTTTGGATCGAACAATAGGTATTTGATGGGAAAAGCCTATCCCCACCTCTTTCCCTAACTCAACTCGTCCTTCATGTGATAGTGGCCTCTATTCTTTTTTTAGTTCTTTTTTTTTTTCGTTTTGATTGCTATCAGAGTTGGGTTGCCCACGTACTTGTGGCTACTTTATTTAGCCAACACCTGTGTAGAGGGTTTGATTACATGTTCTAATATTAAAAGGTGGGATTCAACATTTCAAGATATACCTGTGTAGAGGGTATATCTTTCACGATTTCCTTGGTAAGTTTAACGCATTTATCTGGATGTGGTTCTAGTTCCAGAGGTGGGATTCAACACCATTTTTGTGGCGTCAGCAACATCCTTTACAAGTAATTCTCTCAGAGAAACCTATCTCTAGTAAAGTTGATTTATTTGTTTTCAAGCATCGTTTCTTGGATTATAATTTTGTTTTCCATTTCGCAGGTCTTTTATTGCCCATAAGGGTCACGGTGCAGTCTTTTGAGCTCAAGAACCCAATTTTTATTTCTCAACATGGCCTCTGTGGAAGTTTTTATCTCGTTTTCAGGTAAGTCCTTCCTCACTCTGGATTATTAATCACATTTTAGCTCCTGGCTGAGTTTTAATTTCTGGGTTTTTGTGAAGATTGTCAAGATCCACGCTTGGAATCCTAATGTCGTTTGGTATTCTGCTCTCTTCTATTTATCTCGCAAGTATGAAAATGACAAGCTTATAGATCTTAACTCTGTCTTGTGAATTTTTGGTCTATTTCGCAATAGTACTCTTCTAATTAAATTTTGCTTTCATCATAGAAGGTTCCCGCAAAGGATTTTGGGAGAGAAGTCTGCTAAGGGTCTTAGACCCGGTAATCAAAATATTCTCATAGCTTGTTAATAATTATATTGAGGGTTTAAGTTGATTGGCATTACATAACTTTCATTTTTCCCTTTAGGTTTAAGGTCGAAGGCACAACCATTTCAACGATTGCAGGTAATGTTGGGATTTCACCCGAAATTCTATATTCCTCATACTTCCAAATGTTGTTACTTAAAGAATCATAACTTACTACTCCTTGTTGTGCTGCTACGTGGAAGAAAAATGGTATCATGTTCTCCAGTTCAATTTTGATATGGCTTCTCAAAAGTGTAACTAACTTCGTGACTCTACAGGTTGGTTCATGGATAATCTCCTCCTCTCACCAGTTGTATGTTTTAGGGCGATAACCTCTAAATATTATATTCGTTAGCACTTCCCTTTGGCTGGGGAGATTTCTCCTTTTACAGTGTTGTCTCATGGCTTGAAGAGTCTTGCGCATACGTGTGCTACGACATGGGTTATGACTAGTTTTGTTTTCTTTCTTTGGAAATATTTAAGCCACGCTGGAGGCCACCCTTGTTGGCTATTGTGTTACTTACGTCTGTACTGGGTAACTTTTGTCTAGGAAGCTATGTTATTATATTCATATTGTTTAATGCATTGATCCAGTTTTTCGTTGTCATTTATATCTCTATTTCTCTATAATATTTCTACCTTATTGTTCAGTTGAATATGTTATGGTAGTTCTAATTGATGTTTGCGTATTCTATGATGTATTTTATTCAATATATGAATTTAAATGTCGCAGTTATATGGGATTGATATAATGAATTCCGAGAGACGTTATGCAGTTTAATTATTTAAATGATCATCTCCTTCGTTATTGGACTTGTAGACATTGTATTGTCTGTACATTGATGGAATACATGTTTATGTCATTTTCTTAAATATTTCACTTGTAGATATTGCAATGTATGTACATTGTTGGAATACATTTGTATGCTCATTTTATTAACTATTGTGCTTCTACACATTGGTTTGTCTGTACATTGCTCAAGCACACAAAAAAAATTTTCTATATTGTATCGCATCAAATCTGTATAATTTCATAGAATATCTCTAGATCTTATCATTCACTTTGAAAGAGTACCTATAATGTTTCTAAATATTGTTCTGCATCTAATTTAGGTAATTTAGACAACCAGTATTGTTATATTGTGTTTTGGTATCATATTCTATATTCTTTTATCGTTAATTAACCTACTCAACTTACTTGTTTGAATGGATTCCTCGATAGTCCATGCCTATAGTTAGTAGTGGGTTTGTTTATCCTCGTATTTTCTTCTCATTTCTCATTTCCTCTTAACATATTATTCACGATATATATTATTTTTACCCATAGAATCATTATCTACTCTTCTGTGGAACAAGATAAGAATCTGTATTAATTCTCTAGCCTTCCCGCACCCAAAATCCCAACTGGGAGGTACCATGATGCTACTAACGCACTATGTCCGAGATCTATAATGACTCGTGTATGGATCCTAACCTGGTGTCGATGCTTATATAATATTATACACTAGGTAAGATGTTTGTGCGAGTACTTCACCTGATATGGCCAAATGTGCACCTAACTCTTTAATTGGGTGGTACCTTCTTCATTCCTTGAATTTTAGTTAAAGTTTTGTACTGTCATACCCTTTTCATTACTTCGTATCTCGAGTTCATATTTCGATAATTACTTCCTCAGACGTAGTTTTCTGTTGCGCCTACAACTATAACTCACCTATCGATATATCAATAGACCGTGTTTTACTATCAGCAACACATCTATTATTTCTAATACATGAAAGAGTAATAAAATGTATAAGTCTAGCCATTACCATTATAACCTTCTACAAATATATTTCCCATTAGATATTTAATTTCATAAGTAACACATGAAGGTGACAAAGGTGTTGGTAAGGTGTCAAAGGTGTTGGTAAGGCCAAATGGAAATACCACAAACTCGTAATTCCAATATCATGGAAGGTCCCGAGGGTTTGCGAGCGTGATCTTGCAAGGTTTCAACTAGATCGATCTCTATCTCCTTATACCCTGATTTCATTGGGGGCATGCAAAGAAAAACAGACAAAGAGTAGGCGCTCTTACCACTCATCCAAATTTATTCAAAAACTCAATAAAATATGAATATAGCTATAAATTCAAAGATGCAACGAAAATAACACTTCATTTCATTAATATCAAATAACTAAAATATGCTTAGAGACAGAATGGAAATAAACTAGCTAGGGCGTTGGTAGCTTATCTTTGAGAATCGATGTGGCGACTACAAGCCTCTAAACTATGTTATAATGAGGTTTCAAAGCCTATTTATGATTTAGAATGAATGGAAAAATGTAAATATCCAAAAACCTAACACTAGGGGATGAAGCGCCAAAACTATGTACCCTGTTTGGGTAAATTGGTACATCAAATTCTCAGGGACATAACTTTGGCATACGATGTCTGTTTGAGGTGCACAATACCTCATTAGAAAGATATATCCTAGGACTACAAAATGAAAGTGGAAAAAATCAATCCAAAACTCATTTTGTCCCAATTTTCCCAAAAAAACATCTTTTAGTGCCGCAAAACTACTCCGGAAGTTCAGAACCCTTAAAAGTGCCGAAAATAGTAAATTTTGCTACAATTAAGGAAACTAAAAAGCTCAAAGAAACAATGGTGGGGCTCCAAGGAGAATAGGTAGGTGGCCACCAATATCCACCGAGATCATTTCCCCCCTCGACCTTAGGAAGAATTTCCCACATTCCACTGAGTCCATCCATGAGATGAGAAAACTTCTGTGAATTTGGTCCGTGGTGAACCACTTTCCTTGGTGCAATAGTTGGCCATTTTTGGCAACCCAATATAGTTGGATCTTTTGTCTTCATGTGTTCTTTATTTGTGTGTCCATGATCAGATAATTTGTGGCTTGTTCCATGCAGTCTGGTTTTAAGTCTGTTGGTGTGAGTTGTTCTGCCATGTCGAAAGTGTCCATTAGAGGTGAAAAGTAGGGTCGAAGGTAGTCCACGTTGAACATTAGGTGCAGACCAAGGAATGGTGGAATACAAAGCTCAAGGACATTATCACCTACCACCTTTCTGATCGTATATTGGCTGTACCGGAGTGGGTGAAGGTTGCGGTGGAGCCCAAGGAGGGGGTGCTCGTTTTGCAAATGTAGCGAAAATTTGTCCCCCACATCAAACTTGTGTGGCACTCGATGTTGATCATGTCACTAATTCTACTTCGCATTGGATTTCACAAAGATGTCGTGGACCTGCTAGATGTGTTCAATAAAATTGGTTGCATTATTAGCCTTAGATATTACATATGTTTATTCTGTCTGTGTGGTCTCATGAGGTATGGAAACATCATGCATCAGTGCACCTCGGGTCAGATCAAAGGAGTGCCTAGCCTCACATTATCGAGGAATCTCTTTGGGTGAGGAGAAAACTTCCTTGTTCTCCTCCTTGTTTTTTTCCATATGTTGTTTCTGCGTAGGGAAACCTTGTTTGGAGGGTGAAGCCACAATCTTCTTCTTTCCCTCTCAGCGAATCGTAATGAAAACAAATTTCCTAGTTTGGGAAATAATCTTAGTGCATTTCTTTGAAATACTCAGAGATGGAAAAAGGTGGCACTACCTTCGGTATCGTACAACTTATGTCCAAAAGTAATAATAAGAGAACAAGGCCTAGACTGATACATAGCATGTCACTTCCACAAGTATGCTTGGCCTAGTATTACATTAGACACGTCAAGAGGAGAAACATCACACAATACCTCATCTGTGAATGGCTTGATGTTGTATGGTAGGTTGCACTGTTAGCAGACATGGAGATATCTTCCTTTGTGAAGCCACACAATGGTATAGGTTACGAGCGTGCAGTGTTCGGTAAGCTGAGTCACTTCACAACGTTTACTAAAATAAGGTTCTTTTCACTTTCGTTATCGACAACAAATTTCATTTAAGAACCCTTCACCCAAAACTGGGAATGGAAGAGGCACTCACCCTCGTCTGGATCCTCAGACTCCTCTCTCTAGAGCTTGGTGGTCGAAATGGTGGCATTGTGTTCTGTATCAATTATTTGCTTCCCTTTTTAATTTCCCTTTTTTGGTTTTGACTCAGAATGAGAACATGCATTAGATTCGAATGCCTTCAATTCAGGCACCAGTGACTGTTTTTCCCACCAATCTCTTGTGCTGTGAGTGGAGTGGGGTTATTATGGAATTCACAATACTTCCCCGTGTCCTTCTCTAGCTTTGTGTTCTTGTTCTTAGTCAACCCGCTTTGGATTTGCCCCTTTTTCAATGGTTAAATGGCACCTTTTATTGGCTTCAGATTTCTGGATCCAAGGTCTCGCTTCATATTCTTTAATTTCTCCTTGATCATGGCAGAATATCGATATATTGTTCCAAGAGAGGTAATGCCGAGGAATTATATTTCCTTTTGAATGTATTTATGCAAAAAACTATGATACTTGAGTACCAAATGTTTCTCTGAATATTTAACCCCCAACTTTGTGCGCAGGGTATGAAGCAAATTCATCAGCTCGTGCACGTCTTGATCCCTTTATTGCTGCAATGTCATCCACTGAACACACTTGTCCTCATAGCTCCCCACGGGGTAATATTATTCATTGATGCCATCTTATAACGAATTGCATATGGGTGCGACCAACAACAGAGAGGGTTTGCTCTCTTCCTTGTTCTCACAGTAGGTTTCCCACCAATATTTGACATGGGAGGTGGCTTTGAGGAGTGAGAAAGTAATATTTTCTCTGCTAGAGAAATCGTGGACCGAGAAATACCCTTTCAGCAACTTCAACTATCTATATAATTCATATGAATATATATGACCTTCAAATATAGGAATGTTGAAGTTGACATGTACCTTAAAGGAATGGCACATCCAAAGTGGCTGCGAGATGCAGATGCATCGTCGGTGGCTAGTCATCAAAGGATTTGGGGAAAGGTATCCATCATCACATTCCTTTGTTTCTCTAGGGCCTCCTCAAGTAATAATTTGATAGGATCTCCTGGTTCCTCTTCTTTCTTTTCTTCTGCCATGGGAAGTCATGGGGGTTAGTGAGGCTGATCTTGCAAGGTTTCAACCAGATCGACCCCTATCTCCTTATACCCTCACCTTGTTGGGGACATGCAAATAAAAACAAAGAAAGGGCAGAATGATTTGATACCACCAATCTGGATTTATGAAGAAATGCAATAGAATACAAATATAACCATAGATACAAAGATGCAATGGAAACAAAACTTCATTTCATTAATATCAAATAACTGAAATATTCTTATAGACATAATGGAAATAAACTAGCTAGGGCACTGGTAGTTTATCTCTGAGAAGAGATGTGGCGGCTACAGGCCTCTGAACTATGTTACAATGAGCCTCAAAGGCTTATTTATGATTTAGAAAGAATGGAAAACCCTAAACATCCAAAATCATAACCCTAGGGGATGAACCAAAACTATGGGCCTTGTTTGGGGAAATTGGTAAATCAACTTCCTGATGACACAAATTTGGCATACGATCTTCGTTTGATGTGCAAAATACCTCATTAGGAACATATATCTAAGGAGTACAACTTTCAAGTGACCAAAATTGGTTGAAGGCCTATGTTGGTCCTCTTTTTCCTCAAAAACGTTGTTTAGGGCCTCAAAATGGCCCCGGAAGTTCAAGACCTGAAAACTTCCAAAAATAGTAAATTGTGCTACAATTAAGAAAACTAAAGCTGAAACAAACAATGGTGGGGGTCCAAGTGGAATAGGCAGGTGGCCACCAATACCCACCTATATCAAAATAGTACAACACAATGACTACATATGTCACCGAAACTATGCAATGCACATACAATGGCTACATATGTCACCAAAACTATGCATTGCACATACATAGTATGACACGTACACAAAACAACTTTTACAACATGCACAAAATATCACATCTACACAACAAAACATGTACGACATGTACACAATGCCACATGTACAAAAATACTAGATGTACAACATATACACAATACCAGTCGTACACAACACCACCTTCATAACATGTACACAACACCACATGTACATGACACCACAAGTACACAACACCACATGCATGACATGTTCACAACACCACATTTACATAGAACCACATGCATGAAATGTACAGAACACCTCCAGCACGAACACTGCATGTACAACATGTACATGGCACCACATGCACAGAACACCACATGTACAATCATAAACACAACAACACATGTAGATAATGTTATACAAAATCTACAACTATGGATAGAAGTATCTTCCCTAGACTTGATGGCCTAGTCAAGAACAACAGAAATAAAATAAACTAATGTTTTCCATAATGTATAAGGACAATGGGATGAATCCTACCTGGAATCCGTCGTAAGATTTATTCCTCTTGTTAGTGGTAGTATTTTTCTTTGTTTCAAATCATCATTTAGAATCCATTAATTTGCAGTCTCTCAACAAATTGAGCTTATAAACATTCTCACTGTCATATATTTGAGTGTCATTTTTCCAAAACATTTCCATGTGTCTAGTCATTGAATGGTTTGGTTTAGAACTTGAAGCGTCGTTGAGTCGTGGGGAGTCATTGTCATAAATTTTGATAAATTAAGTCATGTGGTATGTCTCGAATATGAATATATTAGAATATTTACATGAGTCAGTTTAGAGTTGGTTTCATATTTAGAACCTTACTGCTCAAAGCAAGATGGCCGTTAAGAACAACAACTTTCTTTCCTCATTCATACCCTATTCACTTTTCCTGAGACTATGAAGCTACATATTATATTTCTTGTTCCAATTTTATATTTATCAAATAATATACCCCATTCCCCTATTCCTTTATCATTTCATATTCTTAAATTCAATAATTCCCATACTACCAATCCTATCGTAGGACTATCCCCTAAATTGTCATAATTACGAATCATATTGACATGAATTAAATATCCTTCACTACCTAAAATAACATACCCAATGAAAATTTCAAATAATTATCATGTGAACCATCATAATTTTCAAAGGAGGTGCTTAAATGACATCACACAATAAGAAAAACATAACTACAAATTCATATTCAGTTGGTAGAGCATCATCTTATTCACACAATCGCATGCATAGTTGATCTCCAAGCCTCATCGATGCCTGTGTTAGAGTAGTAAGGGTTACTTGAAGCATAATATAGCCAAGGATTGTAGCACAAAGCTGTAGTAAATCATAGAATTTGTTATTGCGCAGAGTTTCTATGCCACAATAACTACACACAAAGTACTACGCAGTTGTTATGGAACATCTTCATGTAGTCATCTAGCATCGACATGAGTCTATTTGTGAATTTTATATATTAGTTCATGTCACTAAGCTATTAAGAATGTTTCTTCCTTAGTTAAAGTCATTTTAATCCATAATTAACATCCAACGTATAGTCGTTGCATATACCATGTTTTCCACAAACACTGTCGCTTTTTAATACTCAAAGTCAGGGGTTTGTGCATGTATATTGATTAATGTTGAAGGTTGAGCTTCTTACAGTGAATTTTTGTAAATTTATGATGTTTTTCACTCACCCTCGAAACTCTGAGTCTGCTCTGTCAGCACAACGCAATGCCTCTGTCAAATAAACTACTAGTTATTCTTCTCTCACGGGGAAGTCTCTTATTCCTGTTTTTGCCCATGTAGCCTGCCACAAGGTATAGTAAAGGTGGACCACTGTACATAATTCAAATGGATCCCACTCCAAATAAGAAACTGGGGTAAGTTATTCATGTATAGCCTAAAAATTTAGCCATGATCAACTCTAGTCCAAAAATTAGGGTTGCGTTTTAAAATACTAGGTGTATACATCTATGTGAAAAAATTCAAACAATGGGGAATCACATAGACTTTTCTAGACTATTTTCCTTAAGTTTCAAGGATGGAAAGGCCAGGATTGGAGACATGGACATAGTTGTTACAAAGAATCTCCTTTTTGATGCTACAAGCCTTCCCACAAATGCGGAAAATTCGTTTAAAGGGGATTATCTTAATGCCCCATTCTTAAAATAATTTTTAAAACCATGTTTAAAGAAAAATGTTTGATACAACCTTCCTAAGCATATATCTTGAATATCTCCAAAGGAAGCTGCTTAAACTCATATAGAGATACTTCACTTGTGAGGGTAGGTTTAGTAGGATCTACCAATATCATCACAGACTCCTAGTGCATTTTACATACAAGAAAACCATGAACTTACATTAATATTTTCTTAGAAGTTAGAGAAGAATGCAAGAGAAATTCGAGCTCAAGAATTATAATTATATTTCAATCTTGTTCCATTTCTCCTTGATTAAAATCCTGGTCATTTTTTACCTTGAGAAGAAGAAGATTTCTTGTCTATTTTTTTGTCAAGTCTAGGTTTATTGCCTCAAATAGCTTCTTCACCAATGGAGGCTTGTGAAGAAAAATAAGAACTACATAATGAACAAATGACCGAGAAAGTAGAAAACACAAGTTCACATGAGAAACTAGATGAGAAACCAAGTGAAAAACCATGAAATAAACTCATCTAAAAGTTAAACAAGAAGCATAGTGCAAAAGAAATGGAGAAGGAATAGGTTCCATTGGTTCATGATCACAGTAGAAGAGAGATAGTGAAGGATGAATAGTTCATTATGAGACTTAGAAGTAAGTCAAGGGTAAATAAAACTCTAGAGGAGCCAAATCCTCAAATAATTGATGTTATCCTATAGAAAAGGAAGACATAGAATGTGAAATATGTTGAAATATATCAAATAGAAGAAGAGGATACAAAGATGACTAAGATGAAAGATTCACTTACTAAATCATAACTCAAAATAACATTCTTAAAAAGCCATAACCGAGAGCTCAGAGAGGCAGCCAAGCAAGAATCTTAGCGAAAGGAAAGTGCAAACGCACCCCTCAGAACTACTATCGAAGATAAGGGTAAGAAGGTTGGATATGTTGAACAATAAGAGAATCCAAAAATGGAGTCTAGCAGGCATACAATTAGAGAGACAGAGCTATATCAAGGGTGTGTACAAGAGTTGAAAGTCATATCCCAATCAATTTATAGAATAGACTTTGACCCATGGAAGGAATATCATAGGTACCTGGAGGAGCTTGGGGAGTTTCATATGCAAGTAATGGTAGTGATAGAAGATAATTATAATTTCAAGAAGGAAGTTAACCAGATAATTCTAGATTGTAACAAAGAAGTTATAAATGCTTCCGAGACAATAGAAAAACACAAGAGTTGTTTAAATGGTCTCTCCCTCCAAGGAGAAAAGAAATTATTTTTTTTCATATCCAAAACTTGGTGTTGAAAAGAAAGATGCGGTGCATGATTATCAGCTTAGAAAGGTCTTGGAGATTGGTAAGGAAAGACAAAAAAATTGCTGCAGTACCCCCAACTGGCAATGTGCCTAGGCCAATGCCTACAACACTAACAAAAATAAAGTCCTTTAAACCAATATTAATTGAAGAAAAGGATCCTCCACCCAAATAAATTGAAGTCAAAGTATGTGCCACCAAAACCTCATCTAGAAAGATAAAGAGGAGGTACTATTTTATATGCTGAATTTTTGATATTTTGATGATGGCTAAATATTTCTTGTGTTGTGCAACAAATATTCTTTTTTCTTTTATAGAAGCTATAGATATTATTTTTGTTGGAAATTTGAAACGTTCTTTCTCATGTTGAAATTATTTTGGTTTCCAGATTCCTAATGGCTAGAAGGAGGCACAATATTCATATGAAATTTGAATTACATAGTCACTATGTAGCAAAGTGCAGATGATGCGCACAGTTCCACACATGTTTTGAGGGTGCCAACTAGAAAGAATTGAATGGATGGAGGTGTCACTAAGGTGGGAGTTGAGTCACCATTGAGTCACCAGTCAGGTGTCACTTATTTTTTGCAATATCATGATAGAAAGATGAGCTACCAGGTTTTTTCACAACACATACCTAGGAACTCATTGTGTTTTCTTCCTTTATTCCAGAAAAGTATCGTTCATTATTATGGATATTTTCTTGTGGATTTGGACACTTTTATAAATAGGGTAGGGAGATAAGATCATGCCAATTTTTTATTTTTCTTCTTAAGTAAAAAAACTACAATACACATTAATGTTTTTTCTTTTGTGTTTGATTCAATCCTCTTCATGGATCAGAGATGCATTGCATCTAGAAATGTTTTTTTTCTTATAGTGTATGTCTAGTTACTATTGAATATTCGAATGGAGAAGTGGTTGCAAAGTATTATGAAATGGTTTTACAGTTTGGAGTACTGTGATTTTATCTTTTATGAATAAAATACTCAGGGTTTAGGTGTTCCAGTTACCATTTTCAAATATACTTATGGTATGGTGCTTTGGATTCTTTTATCCCCTGTGTATTAAATTTCTTGTTCATTTTCCTCTCTAATCCTTCTAGTGTATGGGTATGATGATTCAACCATTTTGGAATTTAGTCTAGTATTTCTCTTAATCTAGTTGTTTCAAATATTTCAGTTGCAAATGGGATATATTATACCTTTATACTTTTTTGTTTCTACTCAAATGATTACTCACAAACATGCAGTAGCAGATTCTGAACTATTCTGTTACATGTGAAGAAGTATCTGTTATGTTTCTTTTATTCTATACAACAAAATTTGTTCCATTTATGCAAAGTATAAGAATGATAATAATTTGTCAATGTAATTGGATGTTATATGCATAAGTATGATAGGTCAGTAAATTTTATAATCACAGGTGTTTCATTCTCCACAAACCTTCATTTTTTTCAAAACAAACAATTTAAACTCCTTCGGATCCGGCCTCTATATGTCTAATAATCTCAAAACATATTTAGTTTTCTTTAGTGAGGGAGCCCCCTCTCGATAGAAAATACTAGTCTTCTGGTGAGAAGTGGTCTATGGTTACCTCCATGACCCATTTCTCAGCCTAGAGGGATTCATAGAGTGCTAAGATATTGGCATCGTCGTTGAGGAATAGGAGAGTCAAATATTTCTCGAGAAGATGTTTTAGAATGAGATTTTAATTATAGGCCGAATTTGTAAAATTATCTTGTTTGATACTGGAGTTGGTTTCATCCATGTTTTCTCAAGAAAATATGGCTCCTAAGAGACAAACTAGAAAAAAACATGATCCTAATCCTCCAAAGATTATTAATGATCCTGAAAGTATTCCTAGAAAAAAGAAGGTTTTGAGAAAACACAAACTACCTATTTTCATTGTGGCATGTCGTATTATTTTCCTGACAAGTTATCTACCCTTGAAGATCTTGATATGATTATCGAAAGTTCCTTGTTCATGACCAAATCTGAAAAGTGTGCTTCCGAAATTGTTCTAGATTAGTCAGTGCTGAAACATTTCATTATCCCTGCAAAATCTGACCCCCTTGATCTTGACAAAGGTGAATTAGTTCCACCTCAGAGGTTTGGAAATTTATTATCTCAATTGCTGCCTAGTGATGAAAAACCAAAAAATTTATAGATTGCTAGTCCTTTTTCAACTGCTGACCATATTTTCCATGTTGTCCCAAAATTTGTTGCTCCATTTTCCACATCTACGAGAAGACGAATTTCCAATACATATTCTACTGCGTTGCATCTCCATACATTTTCTCTTTCGACAACTCGTTTAGTATATGTTTTATCATTTCTTTTCCTAATACTATAGTTGATTCAGAATTTCCTCAAACAACACCAATGGAAGCAAAGCATGCCATTTTCATTATCCCAATTCAATTGCATGATCTCCCTCAAAATTGTAGTGAAATAATTCATCAGTATGATGGTAGGAGAGAAGTTACATCTAAACGACATGTGAATAAGGTCAGTTATTTTATGGATTTGGAGGAGGTGGACCGTTAATATGTTAAGGTCAAACTCTTTGCTCAAATTTTCTCTAGTGAAGTGAATAAATGGCTTAGGAGTGGTCATCCTGTTTCCCTTACCAATTATCAATAGTTATAGGATGCTTTTCTTGCTAGATGCGGCGAGAAGAATAATCCCTTAAAAATCCTTGCTCAGTATGACAATATGAAAATACAACATGGTGAGGTATTTATGATTTCTCTACGAGGTTCAACAGAGTATAAAATTCCATCATTGTAGACATAAAGCCTCCTCCTAGGCTTATGTTATCCTCACTCTCATGAGAGAAAAAATAATTATAAATCCAAACATAATTAAATTAATTAAATCATGAATATTAGGAATTTATGCCTAAATTTCTAGGTTGAGTTTGTTCCTCTCAATTAGGAGTTAGTTTAGGCATAGATATTCTCTCCACCTAACTAGGTTCCTAGATTGGTGTATGGTTGATATTTTTCATCAACCAAGGTGTCCAAGATAGATGCAGCATCTTTGTATTATAAACAAATTTTTCATAATGAGATAATGTGAGGAGTACAACAAGGTTGTGGCCTTTTCTTCCAAATATTCTTTTATGTGTTTCTGGTATGATTTTATGTGTGTTAATTTCCCTTCATGTCATATTAGAGCAAGATCTAAACCTGTGTGTTGTGAGGAGGTGTGTTTGGAAGGTGACATTATGTGGAGAAAATTTCTCATTGATTTAATTTTAGAAATTTACGATGGATTAATTTGTTAGACCTATTCCAAGTATCAATATCGCAGAGTCTACCTATTGGATGCATAATTGTTTTTTGGATATTGTGGATGACGTGAGAGTAATTCTTGCATGTTCTCGAAATTGTGGGTAGTGATGAGAATGTGAAAGAAGCAGATTTTGTTCTTGTATGACCGATATGCCAAAACTCATGAATGGTTTTGGATCATTAGTCATTGGATTAGTAAACCCCTTGCGAAGAAGAGCCATGGTTTCAGTGGAATTTGAGGGAAGCGACGAATATATTGTGTAACCAATTGGATGCAGCCATCGTTCCACCGTTATGCTGTTATGCCCGAATTGTGTGCGAGATATTAATTAGTGGATTGATTGATCGACTTGCCCAAATTCATTGTTTAGTTTTTTTTTTTGTGAAACAAAGCCTCTTGTTGGTGGGAGATAATTATTTTAGTAAAGGGGCGGTGAAGTGAGTCGAGGTATCCGAAGAATACTTGAGTGCTTCACTGGAGATATGTTGAGTGCTTGAGCGCTTCAGCTGAAGAATTCTAATTTGATGTGGCTCTCCCCCTCCAACAAAAATTGTGGCGGAGTTTGCAAAAATTCCAGTCAAACATTTATTGATAAACTGTTGAAGGTGTTTTCACTGCAAATCTGACCAAAATTTGTGATTGGAGAGACGTAGTGTGGCTTCTAGAATGTGCCAGTAAATTTCAATAGTGTGGACAAAACTATACTATCGTTATAAAGAATCGTTGGGGAATTATTATGGTCCTCCACGCCTTTTTCACAAAAATGAGTATATCCGGTTTCTAGAAAATAATTCGTAGGGCACCTAAGAAAATTTGAGGTAACCAGAGAGGAGGTCGCACCATCAGTTTGCTAACTTCAGTCTGATTGCTAATCCTTTGTTGGTTTTTTAGTTCTTAGGACCTACAGAAAGCTATTCAATGCAATTTACAATAGTACCAATAACCTGAGTTATACATTGGGTTTGGAGCGATAATAGGTTCTTATATATTTACTTGGTATGTCAACTATGATGACATAACCAAACGTGGCACCATGGCAGCCATTACTTCCACAACCTGCGTAGTATGAATGGAGAAAGGTTCAGCCAATGCATTTGATTGTTTCGTACAAAAGACAAAATGATTAAAAGGTGAAAATTGAATAAAGATAAATGAGTGATTTAGCTTCACTATGAATGAAACCATCGTTGGAGGGATTTAAAATAATTACCGTGGAGAAGCTTTTGAAAATATATGCATGGTTAATAGTACTTAAATTTTTATATGAATAAAGTGAATGGTTAATATACCCTTACATCCATAAGTTGTAAAGTTTAAAATTAAACATGAGTTTAACTGACTTCATAAAGTGGAAATAAATAATTTCATGCAAAATATGTAAAGGATTTTTGAATAGATCATAAAGTGTTGATTTTTATGGAGGGATAAGAGTGGTATATAATAATAATTTATGGAGGGATAAGAGTGGTATGTAATAATGTGGGAATATTTTGTATGGAAGTAATAAGGTGTATTAAATGTTTTTAATGGAGATATAAGGTGTGCTATTTTTGCAATAAAGTGAATTTTAAGGAGTGATGAGGTGCATATTTTCCATTTGGAGTAATAAGTGATTTTAGATTGATTTTTGTTTTAAATTTCGAGTGATAAGTAGAAGTTTTTTTATTGAAGTAGATTTTTTAATTCTAGGTGGTTTAGTCAGTTATGAAAACAAATTTCCTTTAAGGAGTTCTAAAACTATGTGCTTGAAAGGTTTCAATGAAGATGTTGTAAAGATGAAAGGTTGACGTACTCAAAATTTAATAAAGACATATTTTTTGCGGCCTTGAAGTGTCCTAGATCTGCCTAAAATTTAATAATTGGATCGTAGGTACACCATGAGTATGATGGCACATAATTCATGATGTTGCTTATGTTTTATGTCTAGATTTGACACTATTCTTGTAATCTAGTACACTTGCAGTACCCAATAAGTTAAAGAATTATATGCACATAATGGAGTTTCAAAACAAAGTCTACATCAACATTCTTGAAAAAAAAATATTTTTTGTAACAAAACCTATAATCAAATTCAAATTGAGTTTAATTGTAAGGGTCCATTCTCAGTTTAAACCTACACCCATGTTTCTAAATTCAGTCAAATTAAGCCTAGTGAATTCATTGTTTTAAGTGAGTCATTATAATCATTAACAATTTCTCTTGGGTGGATTTTAGACACCCTTCTTTAGATCAATCAAGTCAGTGAAAAATTTCCAACATCAAGCGAGCCAACATGAATTTAATTGAAGCAACAATTGATCAAGTGAGCGATTTCAACTCAAAAAATAATCAAGCATGTTAAAATCTACAACAAGCGAGTGTGAGTTCTCATGAGCGTGAAACAAGCAGAAAAAGTTTTGCCAAGCAAGAGATCAAGAAAAATCCAAAGCAAGCGAGCGTGATAAACTCAATCAATCAAGGCAGTACAAACGAGTGTGAAAAAATGAGAAAAGGTGGTAAATGTCTTCAAAGTGAAAAGCTGGAAATTAAAGAGTTGAAAGAGTGCAATGACGGGTTACATAATACAATTGAGTTATTGGAATGAAATTTGAAACATAATCAAAACTTAATTGATCAAAAGGAAATCACATTAGAAGTAGTGAGCGACTTTCAAATTTAGCTCAAAATCAAATACAAACACATTCATGCAATACGAATTAGATTAAGTGAAAAACAAGATATGCTTGATGCATAATATACAAGGAAGATAGATGCAAGATGTGACATCAAAGGCCTCATCCAACAAGTTGATACAAGTTGTGATACAAGTGATCTTATTAAGAATAGTGATGAAGGTTGTGACACAAAATATGAAATCAATCAAGTTGATGTCAATTTCGACACAAGTGATCTTATCCAGCATGTTGTACTACTTATTGATGCAACAAGTAGTACCAAAGATGAAATTGAACAATTTGATGAAGCATGTCAAACAGATGAATCATTAATTGAAATGGTTGATGCTCAGTGTAATAGAGATGATTTAATCAATACAATTCAACATAACGGAAACAACATCAGGTGTGAAGAACACAATGACCTTTTCAGGAAAGTGATCAGACCTTGGAAAGAAATCTCCTTCAACAAGGATTGACATAGCCTAGGTTAGACAAAAGACAATAGTTTGTATATTCTGGATTACTAAAAACTAGTGCATTTTGTAAGCGCAATATTTCTATAAAATGCTCATAACAAGTGTAACCATTGTAAGAAAAATGGCCATATGCAGAGTGCATGTTTTGACCTCCATCCTTGTCACCATTGTGGCAAGAAAAAACATTCATCAGAAAGATGTATCAATTGCAATAAACCACCCAGAGTGGAGATCAATTATGCATGGATTGATCCTTGGAGGTGGTTATCTACAGTGAAATAATTGTCTATGTGTTATCGATGGATTCAGTCTCACATGAAGACAACTTTTCTAGTACAATGAAGATGGTGAAAATATCCTACACTTGAAGGGGGGATATTTCTACAATGAAATGACGATGAGGGTCTTTCCTTTCAACTGAAAAATGGGGGAAAATGATATTGAAATTGAAGGTGGTTGTCAGACTAAAAGCTTCGACACCATACACAAGTTCGCTAGTGGGCGGTCAACAACAAGAGCAGCAGTGAGAAGTTCTCAACAATAGAAATGAGCAGTTCTCGCCAACATCAACATCATCAACCAATGGACGATCATCATTAGCATCCAGTGGAGATAGAAAAGGAGAAGGAGTAGGTGCAAGAGGTTCATGTGGTAGAGTTATAGATAGAAAATATTTAACTAAAAACAGAAGAGACACTGAAGGATGAACAGTTCATGATGAGACCTAGAACTAGGTAAATGGTCAAGAAAGATTTGCAGGAGCCAACTCCTAAACTAGATGATGTTGTCCTAGAGGACAAACAATCAGAGAATGTGAAAGAGGTTGAAACATCTCAAATATAATAAGAGGATCCAAATTTTATCAAGATAAAATATGCACTTGCTAAATCACAACTCAAAATAACATTCTGAAAAATACACAGGCGAGAGCTCAGAGAGGTAGGAAAACAATTGGTTTAAATAAAAGAAAGTGCAAAGGCACCCCTCAGACCAACTGTATAAGATAAGGGTAAGTACATTGCATATTTTTAACAATAAGAGAAACCCAAAATAGAGTCTAGTAGGCCTATAACCAAAGCAACAAAGCTAAAGCAATGGTGGGTACAAGAGTTGAAAGAGATACCACAATCACCTAATAGACTAGACTTTTACCCATAGAAGGACTACCATAGGTACCTGGAGGAGCTTGAGGAGTTTTCAATGCAAGTAATGGAAGTGACACAAGATAATGAAAATTTCAAGAAGGAATTTAACTAATTAATTGTTGACTGTAGCAAAGAAGTGATAAATGTTTCCGAGATAATAGACAAATGCAAGAGGTGTATCAAATGGTCTCTCCTTGCAAGGAGACAAGCATTTATTTTCTATATCAAGAACCTGGTGCTAAAAATAAATGAGGTGCATGAAAATAATATTGGCAAGAGATTAGATATTGGTAAGGAAATACAAAGAAGCGACTGGAGTACCCCCAACTCGCAATGTGCCTGGGCCAAGGCCTAACGCACTAGGAAAATAAAAGCCCTCTCACCCAGTATGAATTGAAGAAAAGGATCCTCCACCGAAATGCATTGAAGTCAAAGTATTTTCTAGAAAAGACTCATCAGGAAAGAAAAAGAGCAGGTAACATTCTACGTGCTGAAGTTTTGAAATTTTGTTGATGGTTGAAGATTTCTTATGTTGTGTGCTAGAGATTATTTTTGTTTTTACAGAAGCTATAGATTTTATTTTTGTTGGAATTTTGAAATCATCCTAGGAATGTTGAGAATGTTGGAATGGTGTTGTTTTCTAGATTCCTAATGCGAGGAAGGAAGCACAATATTCATTTGAACGTTGAATTACATAGTGACTATGTAGCACTGCGGAATTGTTGCGCATAGGTCTACACATGTTTTTGAGTGCTCCAACTAGAAATAATTGCATCGATGGAGGGGTGGCTGAGTTGGGATTGGAGTCACAATTGATTCATTAGTCAAGTGTCATTGATTTTGGGCAAGATCATGCAACAAAGACCTAGGAACTCATTTATTTTTCTTCTTTTATGCCAAAAATGTATTGTTCATTGTTATGGATATTTTCTTATGGATTTGGAAAATTTTGTAAATAGTATAGGAAGATAATATCATGGTAGATTTTTTCTTTTCTGTTTAAATAAAAACATTGCAATACATGTTAATGTTTCTTTTTTTGTGTTGGATTAGATCCACTTCATGGATTAGACATGCATTGCATCTATACATGCTTCCTTTCTTATAATGTATGTCTATTTAATGTTGAAGACTCATGGAGGAAGGGTTGGAAAGTATTACAAATTAGTTTTAGAGTTTCATGTACTATGATTTTATCTTTTATGAATAAAATACTTATGGTTTAGGTGTTCCAGTTACCATTTTCAAAGATACTTATGGTATGATGCTTTGTATTTGTTTATCGCTTTTATATTAAATTTCTTATTCATTTTCCTCTGCAATCCTTGTAGTGTATGGGCATGTTGATCCAACTATTCTGAAATTCGGTCTAATATTTCTCTAAATCAAGTTGTGTGAAATATTTCAATTGAAAATGGCATATATTATACCTTTATACTTTGTTGTTTCTACTCAAACTCTTACTCACAAACATGCAGTATTACTTTCCCAATTGTTTTTTTACTTGTGAATAAGTATCTGTAATGTTTATTTTCTTTTATAATACAAAATATGTTCCCTTTATCCAAAGTATATGCTTTATAAGCCTTTGTGACTGTAATAGGATGTTATATGCATAAGTATGACAGGTTACTAAATTTTCCGATCTCAGCTATCTCATTCTCCACGAACATTCATTTTTTCCTAAAAAATTATTTAAACTCCTTCCGATCTTGTCTCTGTATGTTTTATAATGTCAAAAAATATTTAGTTTTCTTGAGTGAGGGAGCCCCCTCTCACAAGGAAAGAGAAATTTTCTAGCCAAAAGCAGGATTTTGGAAACCTTTGTTACGCCTTTCTCAACCTAGAGGGATTCATAGAGTGATAACACCACTATTGGCTTGTATGCTCCAATCCTATATTTGATCTCTATAATTAGAACCTTCACAATTAAAAAACAAAAATCAACGATCTATGACATCTATGTGGCATCATCCAGTCACTTTATTCAATGTATTAACATGGATTCAAAATACGTGAAATCATAGCATGGCATATAGGAAAAAATGAACTCTTTGTATTAATAGTAATGGAGAGAGTTACAATGAAATATATGAGTTGATCTTGTAGAAGAGCTCCTCCAAGTTGAATTTTCCTTCCTTGCCAAAAAGCGTACCTCTATGTCACCCTAATGCATGGGATAATGACTCCCACAACAACATAAGGGTAGAATCTATCTCAAAAATCGAACCCCTAGCTTGTGGATGAAGGTAATATATAAGAGAGGATGGTAGGATGGGAATTCCTTAGATACACTCTTGATGGGAGGATGAGATCAAGGGATAAGGTGTGAAATATCCAAGGTAGGATATGATAGGATTCAACACTTTTATACAAGGTAAATGGTTAGAAGAACTCCTAAAAGCTTTTAGAAGAGGAAGCTTCACGATTCTTTTTATTTTACCTTAATTTATAGATTCAACACACCCCTGGTGAGGGGCAACCTATTGATGATCAATGCAAGTCCATAGAGGGCCAACCTACTGACGAACAATAGTCCCTGAAGCACCACAGTTCTTGTAGCCTAAAAAAACTGAAATGAAGCACTTAAACGCAAAAATTCAGGGGTTTGAGAGAATCATGTTTATGGATTTGTATAGGAATGATGACAAGATGTTAAAGGATGTTAATGATCCTATTTTTAAGGCCTCTTGCCCATATGTGAAAAAGTTGCCTATAACAGATTCCCCCCTAAAGCACAAGGTTAGAAATGACAAATGATGACTAAAGTGATTTACCTTCTGACAAGTCAAGATTAAAAAAAATTAATGATATTATTATAAGTTACAATAAATTTGCATCATGAAATCTTTGCTGAGGCAGGCATACCCATGCTCAACATAACTATGACCTTCTCATCCATATATGTGACCTTCAGCCTTCGTTTTCACCTATTTTCCTTTATTTTCTTAAATAAATGTGAATTAATGTCTCTTTTCCTTTTCCAATACCTTTTCCAATTTCCTTAAGCTTGGAATACATGTCCCATGACCTTAGTGTTATATTGTTTTACATTGAAATTCAACCAAGGGATGTTACAAAACCGTCCCCCATGCGAAACATTGTCCTTGGTGTTTAATGAAACCTATAAACCAGCAATTTTCTAAAGACAAAACAGAATGCCCATAAAGCTTTATAAAACATTTTTTTGCATTATTTACGATGAGATCAGCTGAAAACATGACAATCATATCATTTATTAGAGATTTATAACACAACTAATTACAATATTTAGAACAAACCATATATACTCATGAAAAATTTCTTCAAACAACAAATAAACATACAGTCTATGGAGCTTTATAAACACAACATCATATTGTATTTATAATAATATACACATATTTTGATTTTATCAGCCATCAAATAAAAGGATATGATTCCCTTATTAATCAACAAGGGAATTCATAGGCTAACACGTCCACACTCAAAGTAGTACGAGGATTCACTTCCTTCTCATGAAGTAAAAATTCCACTACTAGAGACAAATTATGCTTCCAATCTACAACACTACAATGCTCTACCACTTGTCCTCTCAAAGAACAATTATCAACTCATTGTTTCAAGGAACACTCCCAGTGTGCATATGATTCCATCTAGTAATGTCTAATGACAAAAAAAAATCCATCCTCAGCCTTCCCTTCTCTGCTACACAATCCATCAAGCAATCTGGTTACCTCATTTCGTACATTCACACACCTTCCAAGTTCCATAGGCATCCCCTTATTTGGTACACAATCCCTCAGGCAACCCCACCCTTCGAAAGGTTTCCTCGCATGAGAAGGTCCAATAAAAAAGCCATATACATGCCTCACAACCATCATAATATTCATAAAATCCTCATGAAATTAGTGGACACTATTGGGTACCAGTGTCCCACAATGGCCCTCCTCCTGAAATTCTTTACCACCATACCACTACCTATTCCAATTCCTTTCATTATTGTTGCTAGTATTATTGCAGTCAATTATCAGTATTATGGTGTAAAACACACATCTACACATGGTGTAAAACACATAATTTACAGTCATGAAAATTGCAGTCAATTCCAACCAATAATCTACACACAATTCCAACCAATTTCTAGTATTATGGTGTAAAACACACATCTACACACGGTGTAAAACACATTACATATACATATACATAGTACAAAAAAATGAATACAGATGTCACGATGCCATGATTACGCAATGAACATACATAGTACCACACATACAGAAAACAACTTGTACAACTTGGACATAATACCACATGTCCACAGTAGAACATGTAAAACATGCATGCAATAAAGCATGTAGAAAAGTACCAGATGTACAACATGTACACAGTACATATACACAACACAAAATGCACATAACATCACATGCACAATGTGTACACAACACCACATACACAACACCACCTGCACAACGTGTATACGACACCACACGTACACAACACCACATGTGTGATGTGTGCACAACACCAAATGTACACAACACGACATGCACACAAAACCCCATGTAGAACATGTACATGGCACCACATGAACACAACACCACATGTACAATCATACACATCACATCACATGTACATAGAACCATATGTACAACATGCACGCCATGTCATATGTACACAATACCACATATGATATATGAACAAGGCACCATATGTATGCAACACTCGCTATTGAACATGGGAAAAACACCATCTATACACAACATTGCATAAAGAAAATGCAAAAAACACCATATATACACAACACCGCATGCACAAAACATGAAAGGTGCAACATGTAAAACATATATAAAACATTAGTAATGCACATCGAGATACCACACTATCTATACTAGCTAACCTTTCATCCATTGTCTCTCCACTAACATTGTGTGTATCTGCATGTCATGTATCTCAGTACTTTCATTCTGTTGATGTATCCCTCAACATTACCTGCTATAGCATTAGCATAGAAATAGTATAATCACATAATATCAATTAATACCCACATGGTACTAACCTCATAGATATGTTGGGCTACTCCGCCAACTTTATTTATCATAAACTAGGAACCTCTTCATGACGTTCACCTGCACAAGAAATCATCGTTAACAAGAATGATTCTTGACGACCATGTCATGAAATGACATATATACATACATACATAAATACATATATACATATAATCATTGGCATAACAAAATCATAATCCCTCGAAAACCTCTGAGACAATTTCATGCATACATATATAAATATACATGTGAACACTAACACAAAACAATCGTAATGACCCTGTAAATCAATGACATACATACATACATATATGCATATACAAACATCAACATAATAATATTCACAACACAATTATGAGATATCATAAGGTTTAGGTTAAAATAGCTCCCTTTGTCCATGCAATCCATGCACACCATCGAGAATAATAACTCCCAACATAGCTAAGGTCTCTAACGCCTCACGTCAATTTAATTTACCTTTCCTATTACCTTTCTCATGATTGTACTGCCACTGTCCATTCACCCTCATGTACCCAACTATCCAAACCAGTTATCACATTCTTTCCTTTAGCTTCCATGTACTCATGCATACAAGAATAAAACCATGAAAAATAATAACAATATGACACCACAAAAAAAGTGGCATGGCCCTGCACGAGACACAAATAAAACCTTAAACCAAGTGCAACTAAATCACAAAATACCGAAAGCACAAAAATAGAAAAAAAAACCATGACTTAATTCCAATGGATTCCCAATGATTCAAAGGGAAATATCAACCGATTCTTCTTCAATATCTCATGATAATATCTTTTTAGATGCAATCCCCTACAACATACCTCGATAAAAACATAATTCTGAGTGCATAAATAAACATAATGTACTAGTTATATTAGCTTGTTATACTAAGCACATTGCCCTATAACAAAATGCATGCATATATCATCTATCAAGGGATTCCAATTCCCTAATGAATCCAGCTTAAACTTAAAACCATTTTTCATACTTGTCAAATACATGTTAGTGATTATAGAAAATTTCTACATAATATCAAATGAAATCAACACTAAGGATACTTCCTATATTCATGCAAAGAAGTCATTCATTTTGAATTTTTTTTCCAAATGTAGTCAAAGGAATTCTCACCCAATTCCTTTCTTTCAGCTTTCACATTGCTACAATTGAGTCTTATTATCTACTATCACATCACCCGACTATTAATTATATAAAAAATAAACTATTACCTTTCATTCTAATACCAAGCATGTTTTCATGTAACTATTCACACATGTGAGTAACACATTCCAAAGATTAAGAAATTATATTTATTAATTTCAAATCAACCTTTACCATGACTAATAGACATGTCATAATAAAATAACATTCATAAAACATAATGCTACAAAAATCACCTACTTACACTCAAGTACATATCAAGTGTGTCAACACAAAATGTTGTAGTACAACTGTCTTAAGATAATATCATTTCTTCATGTAATCTTATAGGCACATACCCATATCACCTAGTTAATCAAACACTCAAATGACACATACACGACATAATAGAAACCAAAAAATCAACACCAAATATATGGAATAATCAACCACTCAACAAAAAATAAACAACATTATCAAACTCATACCTAAATATATCTGAGGGGAGGCTATCAATCTAGACAAGTGAGTCTAAATTAGTATGACACAACATCACAAGCATATCAATATAGTGAAACAACAAGTAGATCAACCTTATAGTGAAAAAAATATTAACATTATTGATTAGGTATTTTTTTGCCTATAAGCATACACACAAATGTCACTTAAGCAAGATAAGAAAGATAATAAATTATCACCAAAGTACTATGGTGCTTATAAGGTGCGACAAAATATTTGTACTGTGGCATAGAAATTAGATCTTCTTGCATATTTGGGAGTACACCTAGTTTTCCATGTTTTATGATTAAAGAAGGATATAGGTAATAAGCTCATAATTTGAACTATATTTGCAGAAGTTGACAAAGAATTAAAAATGATATTGGAGACTAAATCAATCAGAGTAACAAGATTTTGACAACTAAGGAATCAATTAATTTAAGAGTATCTCATTAAGTGCTTTTATGTGATGTAAACGAAAGTTTCCCCTTTGAAGTGGCTTATTATCTAGTTGTTGATCTATATTTTCTTATGTTTCTATGTTATTTTTTATATCAATACATAGCATACCATATATCTCTCCACCAAAGAACTATGAGTATGTGCATTTTGTCTAATAAAGGCCTTCAATGATTTCAAATGCCTCTTTACGAACAACATTGAACTTGTGTGTGTAAGTCAACTCATTTGAATATCCTGAACTTGGTGTATGAGGTAGGGTTTTTCATTGAAAATTCATGGAAACACACTTTTTCATTTCACACATTTGGCTATGAATTTATATTATCTAATAATTTATATTTTCTTTATGAATTTGTTTAGAAGAAAACTACTCACACATGATACAAACTAAATCATAACTTTCAGGAAAAAGTAAAATACATATTAAATTGTTATACAACTAAAATTTTGCATACAAATTAGATTTTTATCTTGTTTAAAAGGATTAAAAATATATAATTATAGTAGTGCATAAAGTATCCTTAAAGGTGAGTTTTATTATTAGATAAAATTTCTTAAATTTTTAATCCTCTTAAGCAAGATAATTCTTAGTGAACATTCATCAACCTTATCAATTTAATAAAATTATATATATATATATATATATATATATATATATATATATATATATATATATATTCGACAATTAAACAAAAAATTATTTTTCATCCTTAAAGAGAAAAGATAGAAAATGGACCTCAAGCGCATTGCATGCATAAACAGAAACATGCTTGTTACATGACTATTGTATATTTATCTAAAAATGCAGTCTTGTCCAAAAAATTTGAGCCATAAAATAAATGTTTGTGTATGTGTGCTATTTTAAAATATCTTGTAAATATGTAAGAAACCTATAGAACAATATTTATGGCATTTTGAAAATGAAGATGGCATAAAATGATTTTGTTTTATCATAATCAAAATTTCATTATATAATAATCATGCCAAGGATGTGGGGCTACATCTATGGTTTCTTCAAGTGTGTGATCAATGGTGAATTCTAGTGATTTAACAAAGAAACCAATTAAATAAATGGAAGCTCAAGCCTTGGTTTCATACAAACCCATGGTGGAATCCAAATCTATTCTTCTTGTTGTCCAAGAAGCTATGCCTCTTAATGCTCCTTTAAAAGAAGATGCCTCTAGAAGTAAAATTGTTTTTTAACAATATAATTTTATCTGCATATTTAATGGGTTTTGGCTAATATTGACCAATCTCCATAAGTGGATTTCTAATACATGGAAACCCCTCTTGAATGATTATCTAAGTATTTATTCTTTGGCTCGAGTTTTGTTTGTTATGTTTTTTCATAATATTAAAGGTAAGAAAATTATTTATGAATCTCGATGTGGTTTTAGAAAAGTGATGGACTTTTCATATAACCCTAATCTCCTACTTTTGATCTCATCATGGCATCAATGCGGGTAACTCCTATTTGGATAAGGCTCTCATAAAACATCTCAATCCTATCATCCATTAGTAATGCATTAGATAAATTTTATTATCATAGTTAATAATATAGATTACTCATTTTGTTGCATGTTATGAAACTAGGAATACAATTAAAATATACCTAACTCCTTTTCAAAACAAGAGAGTCAGAAAAAATAATTAAAGGCCTAAATGCTCATAGAACATAGAGTGAACATTCCATCCATAATATATAAAGAAAATGAAACTCATTATAACAAATAAGAAAAAGAAAAAAAAAAGTTATTCTCAAAGAAGCTTCTCTAAATCAAACTATAACTTGTCACTCATAAGTGCACGAGGACCCTCCAACTTTAGTGATAGCAAGACCATTGCATACCCTAGTAAAATCTGCAACCCCCTCTAAAAATCGAAGGGAACCAACTAAAAAATAACTTCTTGGGTATTATGTCATTGTCATCATAAACTTAAATTTTGACATTCTTTCTATAGATTACCCTAAAGTTCTAAACCTTTAATCAAAAACAAAATATGTAAAACAATTATTTTATTTATTGAAAATTTAGCCAACAAAGCCAACTTTCTCCTTAGTTTCAAAATTTTCTTTTATTTTCAAATAAATTAGTAGTTGATTTATAACAAAAATTTGAAAGTAAGTATTAGTTTTAGACGGAAACCTTTTTCCCCTCAAAAGTTTTTTTCATTTCAAATAAGAAGAAACTGAATTATAAAAAAAAAAAAAAAAACAAATTGAAATGAAAGAGTTGAAAACGACTCTTTAAAATATGGTTCAGCCATTTCGATATCAACCTCTTAATCATCCACCTCATCTGAATCATCCATCTCTACAAGCTTACTGAGTTCAGCTTGGACCATCCTTCTTAGTTGTAACTTCCTCTCAGACAAATCATTACCAAATCGTTGCTCCAATTGTTTTACTATGTCACGATACGTTGTGTTTTCAAAATCAGTTACTTCTCCAATGATTTCAGAAATTGCTAAACGTAGATCGTCATCTGACAGAGAATCCACTGATTTCTTTGCTTCTCCTGTGGTTTCTCCTTCTAATACCACTTCATTCCCCTTTGACTTGGATTTCACTGAGCGGCCAACATTCGCCTGCTTTCTTCTTTGCTTATTACCATCATTAACAATTTTACTGTCCACCTCTTTCTTTTCTTTGCTGCCGCTTTTAGGTATCTTCTTTCCAACGGTTTTTTTCGTTGAGTTGTCCTTGTCGATTCCTTTTGCCTTTTCCACTTTCGCTTCTTGTGCAATATTTTTCTCCGTTGTATCTTCCTCTACAATCTCTTTCACGGTCTCTCCTCCTCCTTCTTGGCTGACATCACTATTTTTCTGCCTCTCATGAGGAAGACCTTCATTTGGTATTTTCTTCGGAGTTTCATTATTCTTTTTGTTCCCTTTTTTGGCTGTTGGTTTCTGGGTTGTCTCACCCACTGAGGGACACTCGAGAAATTTAATTAGTTTCGCTACAAGTTCATCCTTCTTTGTCGCTGATTTGGAAACGTGAATATCCAACAAATCACATATATTAAATAAGGTTTCCTTTGTATATTTATTGAGTTTCTCATGTAATTTTCCCTTGAGTTTTTCCTCATTTTCACCCCATGCAAAGCCGGAGAACTCCAAGATGTTATGTTTCATATGAATGGCTTTCCCTCTGTTCCCATAAAGAATCGTGTAAACAACTTTTATAAGTTCGTCCGACGTACCCCTTTTGCGTACTCTGTGTACGACATTTGGGATATCTTTGAGAGGTATCCCTCTTCCCTTTTCAACGGTGAACTTCTTAGTGGGCTCCTTCTCTTCAACACTAGTATCAATAAAACGCTCAATCGTCTTTCTTTGCCGAGATGGTCGAGTGGCCACAGGCCTAGAAACTTCGACGTCCTCCTTCGATACTACAACCTGATCATCTGGAACATTCTCAACAACTTCGACATTCCTGTCAACAGATGAGCCAACGGCGACAGCCTCGGTCGCTATCTCTGCCATCACTATTAGGGATTCTAAATTTTAGATTTGAGATTTGTGCTTTTGAAAAAGGAAAAAAATTATGAAAGCGAAAGCAATTGTAAAACAACTAAAACCCTTATAGGGTTTGGTTGTTTATAAGAATTTCCGATGAACCCTCCAGCTCAGTCCTGCCGCTCTGTGAAGCGTATGATCGAAATTCTTGGTTTGCAACGCGCTAGAAAACTTTTGTAAAAGCATCTAAAATCCTTATCTGCAATAAGTGAGATATTTGGAGAAAATTCAGAGAACTGTTTTGTGATTTTTCGGTCTACCTTGATGTTTGGTTTATATATAAAGGGCGTTTGGGTATGAATATGAAAATGAAAAGGTACGGCGTTTGGCGTTTATGTCAAGTCGGCCTACTGGATATGTCATTTAGGGTTGCTTCTTTATGGTTACTGAGATGCGTAATGACTCGGGATGATGTGAGTCTCCACGTTTGTCTGCCTTACTGTATTTTCATAGCTTAATGGTATAGGTTTTCTTGAGCGTGTGAGCAATTTAGGTTTGCTTCCATATCTTCTCTTAGCAAGTTTATTTAAATCTGGGTTGAGTTATTCTTAAATTCATAGAAATTTAAAACGTTAGCTTATATTGTATTACTAAATATTTTTAATTTTTAACATCGAAACATTATATTTAGTTAGTTTTTTAGTTAGTTTTTTAAAAAGAAAAAAAATATTTATATTGAATATAAATTTATTAAAAATGAATTATAAAAGATAAAAAATATATAAAATTTAAATATAATTTTTTTCTCAATCAATAATATAAAATATCATAATATTAGCCCTCTATGAAATGACATGGTAAGAAAAGTACGTAAAGGGAGGCTTGTGGTTCAATTATTCCTCATTCACTATGCATGTGGAAGGGGAATACTTATACACCTAGAGTTTATGGTGGTAATGGTTGAAATTGACCTTGTATCGCAAGGTGAGAAATATAGTATCATAATATTTCATAAATTTAATTGGAATTATAATATTGACAAAAAAAAAAAGGGATAAAAGTAGATTGTAATGTTTGTTATAGGTTTAAAAACAATATTAAGTCACAACATATTTATACTTTTTATAAAAATAATCTTACGTTCAAAACTGTGGTTTCTTCTATTATTTCATATAGATATAGACTACTACTTTTGACTCAGATTATGTCCATAAAGTCTTGAAGGAAGATAGAATAGATCCAAGAACATAGATCCAACAGCACAAAGGCATTAAATTAGATAGAGTAGATCCAAAGTCAATACAGTCCCAAGATTAGAGATACACCCTATCCGATTGTCCTTATTGAAGCAATTATGAGGAAAACTAAAGAGATTACTTTAAGGAACAAGGATAATATTAAAAATATTATTCCATCAAATTTTATGAATAAATTATGGAGTAATAAATCGTTATAGGAAAAAGAAAACTAAGACATTATACAGAGGTGATGAGTCGAAATCTGAAAATTAAAAGATATGTCTCTCTTGACTAGTGTATAGTAATGTATTATTGTAGTGGATACAACAACCCCCAAATTCACGACAATCCAAAATTTGGAGTCCCCCCATCTTGAAATCCTTAGAAGATGCATTACAATGTTTATCCTAAGCCTATATATCCTTAAGATGCTTTTGAGTCTTGTTTCACTTCAATTCTTCCCCAATAGTCTTATCACATTTTTTTTGTGATAGACTTGAATTATAGATATGTCAATAGGTCAAAAAAGATTTACCCTTTATCATAATCTATTACCAATCACACATCACCTTTACATATCACAATGAGATTTTTCTCCTCTTGGCCATTGTGATCTATGATTGGGTGAGTCCTCCTACTAAGAAACCTACGATGTCTTATGAAACCAGCTCCAAAAATAGAAGAAAAGAGAGATCAACGTCTTAGAAATCAACCACTTTGAGGGGGAAACCTCCAATACATTACATAAATGAACAATTCTTGGATGATACAAATGGCCAAAATCTCCTTTTATATATAGGAGTCCATGGGCCCACAATATAATCCTAGTCGACCTAACAATAGCAATGTAAGGGCACAATAATAACAATATTGGAGTTACATGGGTACAATGCTAACAATAAGGGGGCTACAGTAATAACAATAAGTGACTAAACTAGTAATATAGGGACATAACATGCCCCTCTCCTTCAAAAAAAAAAATTCCTCAATTATTTGAATAGCTCTCGGTGCTTCTGTATAAAATTCTTATCCTCCCATGTAGAATATTCAGTCGGTAAGTTCTTCCACTTGATGAGATACTCTGAAATTGATCGATTTTGTAGTTGTCGAGTTCTTGTTTCTGTGACTGCTTTAGGTTCCAATATGATTTTTCTTTCCTCATCAAGTTTTGACCATATTGTTTGAACTGGAAGATTTCCACCTATAACCTTCTTTTAGCATGAAACATGGAAAACTGGATGAACTCGCGAAGAAGCATGAATCTCCAATTTGTATGTCATAGTACCAATCTTTTGCAACACCTTGTAAGGACCATAGTAATTTGGCGATGATTTATTATCCTTCTTAGCTTGCTTGAGGGACATTTGTTTGTATGGTTGTAGTCGTAAAAATACCCAGTCTCCTACATTGAAAATTTTCTCACTACGATATTGATATGCCTATTGTTTCATTCGATTTTGTGCCAAATTTAGGTTATCATTTAAGAGTTGGAGAACTTCCTGTTGATGCTCGATGTGATATTCCACTATTTGAAACTTAGAATTTTCTCTTAAATATGATGTTATGGACGGTGGATGATACCCATAAAGTGCCATAAATGGGGTCATTCTTGCTGTCATATGGAAGGAAGTGCTATACCACCATTCAACAAGAGGTAACCACTTGACCCATTGTGTTTGTTTATCAGATACAGAACAACGAAGATATCCTTCCAAAAATTTATTCACTATCTCAGTTTGACCATTGGATTGAGGATGATAAGATGAGCTATAAGCTAATTGAGTACCCAAACAGGAAAATAACTCCGTCCAAAAATTTCCAGTAAAAATAGGATCTCTGTCACTCATAATAACCTTTGGGTTTCCATGTAGCTTTTGAATTGTGTCTATAAATGTAGTAGCAATTGTACTTTATTTAAATGGATGAGATAATGCACAAAAGTGTGCATACTTGGTAAGTCTATCAACTACCACCATCATGACACTCTTTCCTTTGGACTTAGGTAAACCTGTGATAAAATCCATTGAAATCTCCTCCCAACATTGACATGGAATGGATAAAGGTTGTAGAAAATCCAAGGTCTTAATTGTCTCAACTTTATTTTGTTGGAAAACTAAATATTCTGCCACAAACTCTTGAATATCAGATTTAAGGCCATCCCAAAAAAAATATTTCTTCACCCTGTGGTAAGTTTTTAAAAATCCTGAGTGCCCTCCTAAAGGAGAAGCATGCAATTCCAAAAGAATCTTTTGTTTCAGTTGGGAATTCTTACAAAGATATAAGTGATGTTTGTACCATAAGTAATCATTTTTCCAAATAAATGTATCATATATCCTAGGATCTTGCTACAAATTTTGAATGAGTGTCCACACTTCTTTGTCCTTTTTCCATTCATCCCTTGCTTTGGTTATCCAATCTGGTTGGATAATAGAAATGACACAAAGCAATGGTTCCACCTCTTCATTCTTTCTTGAGAGTGCATCTACAACAACATTTAGCTTCTCTTTTTTGTAGATTATTTCAAAGTCATAACCCAACATCTTTGTGACCCATTTTTGCTGCTCTTGTGAAGATAGCCTTTGTTCCAAAAAGTGCTTAAGATTATCATGATAAGTTTTTACCTTAAAGTGTCTTCCCATTAGGTAAGGTCGTGATTTCTTTAGTGCATGTAGTATTGCTAACATTGCCTTCTCATAAATAGCTTTTTGTAAATACTTTCCTTTGATTGGAAAACTTTCAAAAGAAATGGGTATTCCTTCTTGCATTAAAACAACACCAATTCCATTTCCTAAGGCATCACATTCCACAATAAAGGTTTTTGTGAAGTCTGGGATAGCTAAGACTGGTGCTAGGCACATTGCCTCTTTAAGATGTTCAAATGACTTAGTTGATTCAAGAGTCCATAAAAAAAAATCTTTCTTTAATAATGTTGTTAGAGTTTCTACTATTCTCCCATAATTCTTAACAAACTTGCGATAATACCCTGTTAACGCAAGAAATCTTCGCAGCTGCTTTATGGTTGTGGGGACTTTCGATTCCTTAATGGCTTTAATTTTGTTAGGGTCTACCTTAACACCCTTGTGAGATACAATATGACCCAGATATTCCACCTCTTGTACACCAAAGAAACATTTGGATGATTTTGCATATAATTGTTTCTCCTGTAATAGTTTGAGCACCCTTTCAACATGTTGAACATGATCCTTCCAAGACCTATTGTAGATTAGTATATCATCAAAAAATACTAGCATAAATTTTCTAAGGAAGGGTTTGAAAATGGAGTTCGTGAGCCCTTGAAATGTAGAATGTGCATTGGTAAAGCCAAAAGGCATGACCAAAAATTCATAATGACCCTCATGATTTTGAAATGTTTTTTTCGGAATATCTTCAGTCTTCATTCAAATTTGATGATATCCTAAATGAAGATCCAACTTGGTAAAATAAATTGCTCCATGTAATTCATCCAATAATTCATCAATCACAGGAAGGGGAAATTTATCTTTAATGGTGAGCTTATTGAGCTCCCTCTAATCCAGACACATGCGCCATGATCAATCCTTCTTGTGCACCAATACTACTGGAGCGGAGAAAGAACTTTGAATAGGTTGAATTATACCAGACTCTAACATTTCTACAATCATACATTCAATTTCACTCTTTTGGACATAAGGATATCTATAAGGCCTACTATTTGGAGGAACACTTCCTCGAATCAAATTAATAGCATGATCATGATCAGAAATAGGTGGGAGTCCTTTGGGAGTTTCAAGCACCTAGGAATGATTGTCCAAGACTTTTTGGAGATCTGCATAAATAGATGATTTTGATGTTGGAACTTCTAGTGAGCATAATTGTGCAATTACCCCTCATTTTTCTTTCTTCAAAAGATTTTTCATGTCATTAGAGCTTATTATCTTTCCTAGCTTCCCTGCAATACCCTGTAATTCAATTTCCTTTCTTTTTGAAAAAAAATTCAAGAAAAGTTCTTAAAAATTAAAAGCTACCATCCCCAAAGATTGAAACCATTGTACTCCTAGTACAACATCAGCACCTCCCATAGGAATGGAAAGAATTGGACTATTCAATACATATTCCCCCATGTTTAGCTTTATATTATGGCATTTTCTAGAGCAATTTATAGTTCCTCCATTTGCAACCATCACTTGACATTCTGGTGCTGGGTATAGGAAACAATTCAATTACTTGGCTACCTTACAATGAATAAAATTATGGGTACTACTCGAATCAATCAAAACTATTACCTTTTTCTTCTTGATATGTCCTTCTATCTTGAGAGTTTGAGGAGTAGTAATTCCTGCCAATGCATTGCATGATATGGTAAGAATCATTTCTTCCTCTTCTAAGGTTGGTTCCTGGTGTATATCCTCTTCTTTTGAAGATTATTGTTCATTTTCTTCTTCCTCTTCACAATCTATGTAAAATAATTTCTTTTCAGCACACTTATGACCTTTAGTGTATTTGTTATCACAACTGTAGCAAATCCCTTTTGCTCTTTTTTCTTCCAATTGTTGTGGTGTCAACCTTGTAGGTTGTGGAAGTCTAGGAGTAGCAACACTTCCATCTTTATATATGTGAGTGGTAGGCTTCCTTGTTTCCATAATTTTACATTCAATTTTTCTTGCTAACTTGAATGCCTTTTCTAATGAATTAGGTTCCCAGACACGAACTTCATGTTGGATTTTATCCTTTAAAGTCCCTATGAAGACATCAATAATGTGTTCCTATGGAATATCAGTTACCCTTATATTCAATTTTTGGAAGTCCTCAATGTCCTCCGCCACTAAACCCTTTTGTTTGACATTTATCAATTGGCTAAAAAAGGTGTTTCTTTTTGTATCCTCATAATTTGCTATCATTTCCTCCATAAAAATTGACCAAGAGACAATTTTTTTACGAGATGAAAGCCATCAATACAATACACATGTATTTTGTTCTAAATGTAAAGTTGCAATGCATACCTTTTGTGTGTTTCGCACATTATTGAGATCAAAATATTGCTCCATCTGTAGTATCCATGTTACAGGATCCTTGCCATCAAACTTCCTCATATCCATCTTTGGAATATGGTGGTTCTTCCATCCAACATTAGAGCTTATGAAATCATGATTAACATTTATTTTATTCTCATCATGAGTTTCCTATACTACCTTTTCGCCACTAGGAAACATTTCTTGTATCAACTTTGCCAAACCTTCGATGTCTACTTTTATATTATTCTTTATGTTTTCCATTTTAGCTTCCATGTCATCCATCTTAGCTTCCATGCTGAATTCCATGCCCTCCATATTAGCTTCCAAACCATTCATCTTAGTTTCCACGCCTTTCTTCAAACCATCCATCTTATTTTCCATGCCTTCCTTCAAAACTTCCATTTCATTTTTTTTTTCTCTTTGTGATAGGTGCACTTGCTCTTGTAATTTTGACATCTCATGTTGCATTTCTTCATCTTCATGAGTCATAGTAGAGCCTTCTAAAGGTTTAATGGGTGTTGAATTCTTTTTAGGGGGAGTTTTAGAACCCAATACTCGTATATATTCTTCAATATGCCCTTGGAATAAATTCAAACTATTTTTTTTTTCAAATGAGACTTATGTAAATCGAAACAAATACACACCTTTTTCTTTATTTCGAGGAGTTTGATATTGAGACTAAATTATCTCAGTGATTTCGGATCTTCAATATCTAAAATTTGGGCCTAGGGTAGCCCTCTGAATCCTCTTTTGAATGCCACAGGTCTAACCTAATTTGGACTCTTCAAGACAAGGTTATGTCCAATCTCCCACAATGACCTAATTATGGATTGGTTCAGTAGAGCGAATTTGTATGACTTGCCACGTGTCAATGTTTACTCCATCGGCTCTGAAATTTATAAAAAACAAACTATAGTCCCTGTAATTGTGGCTACTTTTTACAAAATCTCAATCTGATGCTCAGAGAGAGAGTTATGACATTTTTCCCACGGTCACCTCATTGCGATGAGATTTGGCAACCTGAAAAAATCCTAACTTCCACAAATCATATCTCACATAATCTTGTGAACCAAGATCTGAAATTTGTACAGGAGGTTCTTTAGGATTTTTTCTTCGCTCTGCGAAAATTTCAGCTTCTGAAACCTCGCAAAAAAATATTTATAGCGAAAATTTTGTGATGACCTATTTAGGTTAAATTTAGGAGCCTACAAAAAGCACTAACTTTCACAGATCATATCTCCAAAAATATTACGAACCAAGCTCTGAAATTTTGTGAAGATGTTCCTATGGATTTCGGCTTATCACTCTAAAAATTGCAACTTCTGAAACTTCGTAGAAAAAAAATTATAGCGAAAATTCCATGATGACCGTTTTGGAGCAGCGAAACCCTAGAATCCAAAGCTCTCATACCAAATTTTATGAAACCAACTCCAAAAATAGAAGAAAACAGAGATAGATGCATTAGAAATCAGCCACTTTGAGGGGGCAACCTCCAATAAATTATATAAATGAACAATTCTTGGATGATACAAATGACCAAAACCTCCTTCTATATATAGGGGTCCATGAGCCCACAATATAATCCTAGCCGATCTAACAATAACAATGTAAGGGCACAATAATAAGATATTGGGGTTACAGGGGTACAACAGTAACAATAAGGGGGCTACACTAATAATAATAAGGGACTAAACTAGTAATATAGGGACCTAACACGATGTCACAAACTAATTCATACCGATCTAATCTATGATAATTGGACTCCATCATGTCGACTTACCCTTATTCATGGATTATTTCACAATCAATTTGAGCTACCCACATGTGTGGTTTCTATTATAGAAAGGGCTTGCTCCCACCAACTCATTATTCATTTTTTCTTTCTCTCTAAGTTATCAAGTACTTAGCAAAAAAAAACCCCTTTTTCATGATGTACCTCTATAATCTATGATAGCGAACAATGCTAGGAGTGAGGTTAGTATAAAATTTTTCTCACTGATTCTACTATTCTGATTTTTTTTTTCATTCTCTGTCATTGGAGTTACCTTATCATTCTTCCTTCCTAACAATTTTGCATCCCTTAGGATTCTAACTATGTATCCATACCTTTATAACTCTTTACCATGCACATATTACTTCCCCCAATGCCTTCATACTTAATGTTGTATGCCATCCCCCCACCTAGTAACCATTTTTGTCCCATTTTCCCATAAGTGTGAGACTTAGAGCTTAGCCCTGTCATGCCCCACCTCATCCACATAATTCATGGTAAAATTTTGGCCCTTTATTCATCCAATTTTCACACCGCAGATAGGTCACTTCTCCTACCACATCACATTTTAAGCCTATGAGTTATGATTTCATGACTAATCCTTGTCACAAATCACAATTACATGTCACAATCAAATCCCATATTCTCTATAATAGTGCAAGAAATCACTAAGAAAGTTGTGATCTATCTCTATGACATGTGTATTGTTGGGTATGTGTTATATTATTTCCACGACTATCCCCACGAGATGTACGTTGTGTTGGGCGCAGCAGGGGGGTCACAGGGTGGGCGGCAACCCCCCTATTGGGGTCCGGGGCAGCGCCCAGTGAAATTTTTTTTGGTATTCGGTCCCACTCATAAGCGGACCCACCCATGTTTTGTGCATGAGTTTGCACATGGTTTTTGGGGTACGATGGTTTTCGGCCCCTGGTATTCTGTACATCCAGTCAAGGGAACTACGGTTATGTTCTAATCCAGGGTTAATGGATTGGGGTTTATTTATGCTTCGGAATGTATATATATGTGTTGTAACACTAAAAGGAATATAATGAAAAATCAAGTTGGTCATCCCGATTCTTGATCCAAGGGAAAATCTCTGTGTTTATCAGTTTTATGTTTTATGCTTTCGCTATTGTTTATTTTCTTTTATAAGATTCATGTGTAGATAATTTCTGTTCAGGGTTAAAACCTACATTTGGTATCAGAGTTGTTTCATCTTCAAGGGGACGCCTTTGCTGCTGAGGGTTTTTTTCTCGGGCCTGAGGTAGACCCTATTCAGTGGGAGATCTGCGGGATCGATTCTTGCGGTGAAAGAAGATGGCGAGCGGTGGAAAGATAGAGATCGATAAATTTAATGGCCAGAGTTTTGAGTTGTGGAAGCTCAAGATGGAGGATCTGTTGGTGGATAAAGATCAGTGGATCGTGGTAGATATAGGCACTAAACCAATGGCAATATCAGATGAAGACTGGAAGAAATTGGATCGAAAGGCTAAGAGCACAATATGGTTGTGTGTGTTAGATTCAGTATTGTTGAATGTATCTAGGGAAGCTACAAAAAATAATTTGTGGGTAAAACTTGGGACTTTGTACCAATCTAAGTCTCTGGTGAATAATTTGTTCCTGGAAAAAAAGCTGTATAACCTGAGGATGAAGGATGGAGACTCGGTGACAGAGCATCTGAACGCCTTCAATACTATGGTAAGTCAGCTGTCATATATTGATATTAAAATCTCAGATGAAGATAAGTGCATCAGTTTGTTGTGTTCTCTACCAGACTCATGGGACAGTCTGGTTATTGCAATAGGTAGCAATACAACTACCTTGAATTTTGATGACATTGTATTAGCCTTGCTGTCCGAGGAAATGAGACGGAGAAATATGGAGGGTCAAAATGGAGATGCCTTATCTGTACGAGGAAGGTCCCAAAACAGAAACAAGAATAATGTTTCAAGTGGGAGATAGAAATCTAGAGGGAGATCTAAATATCCTAGAAAGTTTGTAAAGGTGTGTTGCAAATGCGGAAAGGAAGGACACTACAAAAATGAATGCAGATCTAGATCTTTTGAGAAAGGAAAGGGATTTGATGATGCTCCTTCTGCAGAGGAAAAAACCACCTCAGATGAAGGTGGGGATGTGTATTTGGTTTCTTCTTAAAATACAGATGTAGATCATGAGTCATGGTTGATTGACTTGGGTGCATTCTTTCACTTCACTCCCCATAGGGAGTGGTTTTGTGAGTATGAGAAATATGGTGGTGGTGATGTCTTCCTAGGGGATGATAGGAAGGCCAAAATCATCGGACGTGGAAAGGTGAAGCTGAAGCTGCAAGGTGGAAGGATTAGAACACTTCATGGTGTTCTGCATATTCCTGCATTGGCCAGAAATCTGATTTCTGTAAGCAAGATGGATGATGCAGGTGTAAAACCGGTGTTTAAGAAAGATGTCTGCAAGATGGTTCGGGGAGCACTGGTATTAATGCCGGGAGTTCGGATTGGAACTCTGTACAAGCTACAAGGTAGCACTGTTATTGATGGGTGTAACAGTTTTGTAGTTCTTGAAAGTGGAGTGGAAAGCCTAGCTGTATCTGGAGAAAAGACCATGCTATGACATCAAAGGCTTGGACATATTGGAGAGAAGGGCCTTCGGATACTGCATAGAAATGGTATGGTATAAGGTATGTCTAATTTCTCTCTGGATTTCGATTTTTGTGAACATTGTGTATATGGGAAGAAAAATCGGGTGAGTTTTCCTTATGGTGCTAAGAGGGCGAACAAGATATTAGATCTTGTGCACAGTGATGTGTTTAGACATGTGTCAATTCCATCACTGGGAAAGTCTGTGTACTATGTTTCATTCATATATGACTTCTCAAGGAATACATGGATATATTTCTTGAGAAAGAAATCTGAAGTCTTTGACAAATTTAAATAATTTAAGGCTCTGGTGGAAAACCAGACAGAGAAGAAGATAAAGGCGTTGAGGATAGATAATGGTGGGGAGTTCTGCAAGAAGGAATTTGAAGAGTTATGTAAGAAGTGTGGTATCGCACGACAGAATACTACTCCATACACACCTCAGCAAAACGGAGTTGCAGAAAGAATGAAAAGAACGCTGATGGAAAAGGCAAGAAGCATGCTCAATGGTACCGGGTTAGGACAAGAATTCTGGGCAGAGGTAGTGGAGACTGCCTATTACTTAGTTAACAGATCACGTTCATCAGTGTTGGAGGATAAGACTCCACATGAGGTATGGACTAGTAATAAATCCTCTCTTTCACATCTAAGGGTATTTGGATGTGATGCATATGTACATGTTCCAAAGGAGAAAAGGACCAAGTTGGATAATAAATCTGAAAGGTGCATCTTTATTTGGTATAAGGATGGTTTAAAGGGTTACAAGCTTTGGAATACAGAAAAAAGGAAGGCTGTGTACAGCCGAGATGTGGTGTTTAGAGAGGTGAAAGATGTTGTTACACATGAATTCCTACCAAAGGAACCTGAGAAGATAGAGTTTGAGCTAAAGGAGGATGAATCAGACTCTACAACAGAAGAAGATTTAGAAGAGGAGGAGCCACAAACCCCAGCTTTGAGAAGATCAGTTTTGGAAAGAAGGCAACCCGAAAGGTATAGTCCATATGCTTTGTGTTCAGGTTTTTCCTTAACTATAATTGATGATTATCCCAGAACTCTTAGGGAGGAAGTAGATTCAAAGGATGGAAAACTATGGAAGGAGGCCATGGTTGATGAAATGGCATCCTTGCAAAAAAATGAGGCATGGGATCTGGTGGAGTTGCCAGCTGGAAGGAAGCCCATTGGGAGAAAATGGGTTTTTAAGAAGAAGATGAATGTAGAAGGAAAGGTAGAGAAATACAAATCTCGGTTGGTAGCAAAGGATTATTCCTAGGTGCCACGAATTGATTTTGGTGATATTTTTTCACCTGTTTCCAAAGTTACTTCTATTAGATTACTTTTATCTGTTGCTACTGCATTTGATTTTCAGATAGAACAGATGGATGTGAAGACAACATTTCTTCACAAGGATCTAGAAGAGGAGATCTACATGAAGCAACCTGAAGGGTTTATGGTGAAGGGTAAGAAAGAACTAGTGTGCAGGTTGAAGAAGTCTCTATATGGGTTAAAACAGTGACCAAGGATGTGGTATCAGAAATTTGATACCTATATACGGGGACTTGGCTTCACCAGAGGAAAGGAGGATCACTGTGTTTATTTTAAATTAATTGGTGACTGTGCTATTTATTTCGTCTTGTATGTGGATGATATGTTGTTGATTGGAAATGACAAAGAAATTATCCAAGATTTGAAGACCCAACTGTTCTCCAAATTCGACATGATGGATCTTGGTGCTGCAACCTATATTTTTGGCATGGAAATTAAGAGATATCAGGCAAAGAGGAAGCTCTGGTTAAACTAGAGGAAGTATGTCGAGACTATATTGTAGAGGTTCAATATGAAAGATAGTAAATCGGTGAATGTTCCTATTCCTGTAGGTGTAAAGCTGTCTGCTGAACAGTGTCCCAAGACACAAGAAGAAGAGGAGGATATGTCCCATGTTCCATATGCAAGTGCAGTGGGTAGCTTGATGCATGCAATGTTCTATACTAGACCAGACATTGCACATGCAGTGGGAGTATTGAGCAGGTTTATGTCAAACCCAGGAAAGGAGCACTGGATAGCAGTCAAGCGGGTTTTCAGATATTTATGTGGCACTAGTGATTATGGTTTGTGCTACCAGGGAAGACCAGGATTAGAAAGAATGTTGGACATTCATGGTTTTGTTGATGTAGACTGGGTTGGAGATCTGGACCAAAGAATATCTACAATTGAGTATGTGTTTAGCCTATTTGGAGGTGCAGTCAGTTGGATGAGTAAAAGACAGTCTGTAGTGGCGCTTTCAACTACAGAGGCAGAATACATAGCAGCCACTCATGCAAGCAGGGAATTAGTTTGGCTGCAGAGATTTTGTTCAAGTATGGGGTTCGTACAGCAAGCTATAAGGATATACTGTGACAGCCAAAGTGCAATTTTCTTGGCTAAGAACATTGCTTATCAATCAAAGACCAAGCACATTGATGTTCAATATCACATTGTTAGAGATATGGTTGAGGCTAAAAGGGTGTTGCTGGTAAAGGTGGACACTTTGAAGAATGTTGCAGATGCATTGACGAAGTCTGTGAGCACTCAAAAGTTCTCTTGGTGTAGAGAAACAATGGGTGTTGAAGAATTGGCCCAATGACTAAGCTCTCCTGTCGCCCCCTGTGGAAAGAAAACAAAAAGTGGGAGAATGTTTGGTATCTATTATATTCTTTCCACGACTAGTGCCACACGTTGTACATTGCACCGGGCGCAGCAAGGGGTCACAGGGGGGTAGTAGCCCCACTTGTCAGGGTCCGGGGCAGCGCCCCGGTGAAATTTTTTTTGGTATGTGGTCCCACTCATAAGCAGACCCACCCATGTTTAGTGCATGATTTTTCACATGGTTTTTGGGGTACGATGGTTTTCTACCCCTGGTATTTTGTAGAACCAGTCAAGGGAACTACGGTTATGTTCTAATCCAGGGTTAATGGATTGGGGTTTATGTATGCTTCGGCATGTATATATATTTGTTGTAACACTAAAAGGAATATAATGAAAAATCAAGATGGTCGTCGCGATTTGGGATCTAGGGGAAAATCTCTATGTTTATCTGTTTTATGTTTTATGCTCTCGCTATTGTTTATTTTATGTTATAAGATTCGTGTGTAGATAATTTATGTTGAGAGTTAAAACCTACATGTATACGGTCCACCCCACATATACCCAATTTCATAAGCTCACAAGGGTAAACATGAGACAAATGTCACTATGACATCACCCGGCCTCCAGGTTCTAGTTAAGGAATTGGAGCCTACAAAATGAACACTTATTGACATCCCACAGGGACTACAGATCACTCACGAGTTGGAAAACCATGCAAGGTGATCAATCCCTGAGATGGAACCCTTTTTCTCTGACCTGGCACCCGTACCACACCAAAAAAACTAAAAGAGTGTGGTTATAATGCCCCAACCGCATGCACAATATTTCTTACATGTTGTTATAACATAAATCCTCCAATTCTAAGCATGCAGTTTCCAGATCTATGCCACTTATTTAGGCCAACATCTAGACCACTGCCCATAATTTCCTGTAACTTTCCATAATGCAATCAAAGGTAATGACAAAGCCATTCATTCAAAACTCAAGCAAGAACTTTACCCACCGATTCGTAATCCATATCAAACATTTTTCCAAAAATATGGAAAGCATGTAAGCTACATATTATGAATGCATATGCGATCATAAACTAATAGATTTTATTTGAGAATAACCAATAAATCTCTAAGCCATCTCTAGCTAGTTGTAATAACACTTGTTAGTCCATACATTCATCAATGATTCAATAACTTATCAAAACATCATAGGAGCCACAGATAGAATACATCATATAACTAGCATATAACTAGCAAATAACCAACATAGAAACCATGGAAAATGAACCATAAAGTCAACATAATACCTAGTATAAGCGCTCATAAATAAAAATAGGAAAATAACTCTTATTAACATATGCAAAAGTAAACCAAGTCAGGGACTTCTACCTACCACTCAACCATACTATTGGGTTGAACCAAATCTCTCTCTCAGCCAATCACCCCCGTGCAATATTTGAAGCATGAATGTGGGATCTCACTGACTAAACCAAAACAAAACCAAACGAATGTTTCTACAGGCCAAACCACCTCAATCCTCAACTACAGTGATTCCACCTCTATGTTTTGGAAATCACTAACATCAACCCACTCGGTCTCTATCCAAGTTGTACATGGTTGTAGGAATTAGTAACTCAACTGACATTTTTCAGGGGCTCCAAAGAATTTTTCGAATCATGACTCCAAGGACTAGTAACTCAACCCAAGATGTTCCAGGGCTTCTAGAGAATTTGTTCCAACCCAAAACCATAAGGAACCTAAGCACCAATTAGGGAAAAAAGTGGAAATGCCCACAACACCATGGTTATCCAAGAAATGGAAAGGCATGACTAAAACCACTATCAATCTAGGAAAATATCCATGTCAATCACAACACATACCCATATAATGACATGCATATACCATGCATCCATAAATAAATAAGGAAATCAGACACGAAACCTGTTACTTGAAAATTATCCCTATTGTTTCTATTGATCCAACCATCTCCTTGCACTTCCCTACTTTCCCTTTATTTTCATCTCCAATCCAATTGAATAATAGAGTGATCCAATGTCTCCCTAAGTGTGCAAGAGTATGATAGAATGCAAGAGAAAAAAATGAACTGAAAAAATATGTTAACTAATCCTTTAGAGCCTTTTTATCATTGATGCCATTATTTTCTTCATTTTTATTATAATTACCTTAACATGATAATTTTTATCTGTTCACCTCCATTTTCTCCTATTTTTGTTTATTTTCATAAATAAATTCCAATTATTTCCTTTTTCCTTTTCCAATTTCCATACCCATACTTAATCCACAATTGATGCCAATTAGAGTGTTCTCCAAACATTCAAGTGGGAATGCGTGTCCGATGACCTTGGAAATTTTTTTGTTTTACATGGAAAGTTAACAAGGGGTTTTTACAAAACCCTAACCCTTAAGGGAACAATGTCCATGGTGTTCAATGACACCTATGACCAACAAACCATAGTCCACTGAAAATAACACATACTTCCCATGGATCTTTATAACCCAACTCAATGGAACATTTACATCATAGAAACTACTGAAACCATGAACACCATACTACTTATTAGAGCTCTATAACAAATCTCGTTGTAATATATACAATACACATAAGTATAAAAATAAACCAAAACATATAAATAAAATGCATATGCTCAACCCACAAGGAAGGATAAATAACTTGCATCTGATCAACCATATCCCATGTGGCTTCATTGGGCCCAAAGTGCTTCCATTTCACTTTAACTTTTTGTATTTCTCTATTCTTGATCATGCATTTTTTTTCCAGTATAATATGCATTATGGTTCTAGATCTAATTATCTCTATAGTTCCACTTGGAATAGATCATTCAATCACATTATCAACATCCTGGATATTTCTCTTAATAAATGAAACATGTAAAACATCATGTACTTTCATTGTCAGAGGAAGTGTAAGTGTTTAGGCCACTAGTCCAATCCTCTCAAGGATTTCAAAAGACCCACAATACAGAGTTTTTTTCTTAACACAAGACCCAATCCTTAAGGAGCTCCTCTTTGGCTTGATGTGCAAGTACATATGCTCCCCAACTTGAAAATATTTTAATAGTATATGTAGATTCACATAACTCTTCTCCATGTCTTCTGATGCCTTTAAATTCCTCTTAATAATTTACATCTCATATTTCATCTTTGCCAAGATGCTGAGTTTAGTCATCACCATGTTCACTAGATCACTCTTATTGATAGAAGTATACAACTCTGCCTAAAGAGCCTCAAATGAATTGATCCTAAAGGATTCTTGATACCTATTATGATGTGAAAGCTCCACCATTGGAAGATGATCCTCCACATTCCAATGTTGATGCATGACATACATCCTCAAAATCTCGTCAAGGATCAGGTTCATCTTCTATGTTTTTCCATCTATCTACGAATGATAAGATGTACAAAAAACTAATTCTTTCCCCAAGCCTGAAAATAACTCCTTGCAAAACCTGGAAGTGAACTTGGCATCTCTATCTGTTATAACGTTCTTGGGAATAAAATGCAACCTCACTATTTCCCTAATGAATATTTGGGTTATCTCGCTATCTGAATTCGTAGACTCACCTACAATGATGTGAGCTACCTTACTTAACCTATCAACCATAGCCATAATGGAATCATGATTTCACGAGGTCCTCAGAAAACATGTAATTAAGTCCATAGAAAAGACCTCCCATTTCTATTCTCAAATTAGAATCGAACCTTCTGATATCCTAGATGACCTTGATACAACTTGACATGAAACTCCCTCAAGATAATTTTCTTGAGATCACTGTTATCCCACACATAAATCTTGTCCCTAAATCTTACCAAGCCATATGTTGTGAGTTGATACTGCTCATCCCTATCACCTCCACTCTATTTTTGCTACTTTTGATTCTGCTATTGGTATATCTTCCCAGTAGTCTACTGTTATACCTTCCATTTCTATTTTCTTAGTCTACTACTATACCTTCCTTGGAAACAACATGTCCCAAGTAATGAAATTTTGTTTGAAATAAATTGCACTTGTTAAGCTTGGAATACAATTGATGCTCTTCTAAAAATGAAACTAGGTTCTTTTCATGCTCTTCCTCATTCTTAGAATATATTAATATGTAAACAATGAATAATATCAAAAAATTGTCTAGATAAGGATGCAAAACATTGTTCATAAAATAGATGAATGTAGCTAGAGCATTAGTAAGACCAAAAGGAACTGCTATAAGCTCATAATTTTGATACCTCATATAGAATCTGGTATTGTAAATATCTTCTCCTTTGATACACACCTTATGATATCCCGATGTCAGATCAATATTTGAGAACGTTGTTTTTCCCTTCAAATGCTAAAAGAAATCATCAATATACGACAAAGGATATATGTTTCTGATAGTCAACTTATTCAACTCTCTGTAATTGATGCACAACTTGAGAGTACCATCCTTATTATATCAAAGAATAGAGGTGCACCCTGAGGTGACACACTTGACATAATGTATCCCTTATTAATAATTTCCTTAATCTATGACTTCAATTCCACCAACTCTAGAGTACTCATCCTGCAGGATGCCTTTCATGTTGTTGCTGATCTTGGTACCAAATCCATATTGAAGAGGAAACTTTGATATCTCTAAAGGAAACACATCCTAAAAATATTACAATACTTAATACTTATCGAAGACTTCATCATCCTCGTCTTCCTTCCCTTTTTCACTAGAAATATGAGCCGCATACAATACAAATCCATTTCTTCAACTACACATTGCCTTAATAGATGTAACCATTATCAATGATGTGGTATTCTTCTTACACTGCAAAATTATTCTCTACCCATCATCATCTAGGAACTCAATAGACTTATCATATAAATTTACCATACTACTATGGATGAAAAACCAATCCATGTCGAAAGGCATATTATATGAACCTAAAGGAATCAGATTTAGATGTCTACATACCATTCATCTTAAATGCACAAGCTCTCACCCAATGATGAACTCTTCTCTTCATCCTTGTAGCCAATTGCACCAGCGAAGATTTTACATTCACTTATTTCTTCAAGCAACCCTTATCAAATAAGTCAGGACTGACATAACTATAGTTAGATATAGGATCAATCAAAATGGAAAAAACTTGATCACAAATATTACCTTCCATCTTTATAATGGGTGTTTGCTGATCAGCCGACCTATTATTCACCAATTACTGTATAAATCAAAATAATACTCTACCCAACATCACCAACTATCTCTGCCCCCTGAGCACAATAAATATAAGGTGTATCACCTTGATGTTGTGGACAATATCTACTACAATGTTCTACACCACAATTTCAACACTACAAATAATTCCTACCATCGCCTTTGTTCTATTCTTAAGTTTGAGACCCGTGTTCTCTGTCAACTACATTGAAATTATTCTAAGACACTACATTATCCTTATTACCTACATCTTGAGGTCTTCCTCACTTCATAACCCACTTTAATTTAGTCTTATCATTCCCTTTCCAATGATTCTTGGGATTATATTTATCCTTAGAATTATTGTAATAATTCTTCAACTTCACAATGACTTCCTCCAATGACTGAGGACCATCATACTCAATATAATCTTTATATTCTAAAGGAAATCCTCTAATGGACTTTTGTACCTTTTTATTCTCATCCTTAAGATACAGAACATACCTCAACAACTCCAAAAACGTTTTCGTGTACTCGTCATATGTCATAAAACCCATATTCAACTCATAGAACTCCTTATCCTTTCCATCATAATATCTCTCTGACAATTACTTCTTCCTGAAGATTATTTTAAACTCATGCCAACTCACCTCCTCCATCTGGATTCCTATCACATGTTTCACATTTTCCCACCAGATGTCTGATTTTCCTTTGAGACTAAAGACTGATATCTCAACTTTCTTATTCTTTTAATAATGAAGCAGCTTGAATAATTTCTTCATCCCAAGCAATCATGCTTATACATCTTCTATTTTATTCACAACCCCATAAAAATTAAGAGGCTTTGATTTCATAAAATTATATGGAAAGTACTCCTTTCGACTTCTCCTATAAGGATGACGATGATGATGACCACACTATTTCTCTAAACTAGAACTAGAATAGAACACATAACCACTACCTCTTATGTGAGGTGTATCCATACATATGCTAGATTTGATTTCACCATTCTTTTCCAACCTATATCTTGATTGATACATTCTACTATATTATCCATTACCCGTCTCCTCTTCTGCATGATTGATTCTTCATTATCCTTTCCATGTAAATCTAAAAGACTCTGAAGGATTATTGCATTAATCTCAACCTTCTTTTATCGAGTTCTAGAAAGTAATTTTTGTGCCTCAAATACTCTGTCATTATCTTCCCTGCAAATTCTAATTTCTTCTTCAGACTTCTTAATGTATTTTTTTTAGCAATAGAATACTCGTCTCCTTGTTTCCCGACTGATATATAACGAGATTCATGTGAATCGTAATCCACCATTTTTCTCATCATCTCTGATATTCCATCTCTTGCAAACATTCCATGTTAGATAAACAAAATATATACATAATCGAGATCATGCCTCTTTGAATTTTAGGGGGGGCATCTTATCCACACAGTCAGTCTATGTTAGCACCATATACGTATACATAATGACATCAACCTATCAACATCTCAACATCATCATCATGATACAACAATCAAACAATGATCATCACATGCATGTCTAACCTGTTATGCATGATAACCATAACAAACACAATGTATGCACAAAAAACAAATTGAACTCACATACATGCATAGAAATTACATATAGCCCATCCAGTCCAAGTGTTTCAACCTGGAAGCTCTAATGCCAGTCTGTAAATGCCCCACCCCACATTTACCCAATTTAACAAGATCAATAGGGTAAACATTAGATGAGTGTCACTATGGCATGACCCTAACTCAATGTTACAGTTAGCGAAGTGTGGCCTACAAATTGAACACTTAGTGACATCCCATAGGGGCTACAAATTACCCAGGACCTGCAAAACCACCCCAAGTGAGCAATCCCTCAGATGTAAAATTTTATCTCGCCTAACTGATCCAGCTGTATATTGGTGGACACCCACATATTCCACTTGAATTCCAAAAAAAATTTCTTTCTAATTATTATTTTCAATTTCCTTAATTGTACCACAATTCATCATTTTTGGTAGTTATTCAGGTCCTAAATGTCTGGAGCCATTTTGAGACACTAAACGACATTTTTTTGAAAAATAGACAAATGTGTTTCTTTGATTAACATTTGTAGTTGAAATTTGTAGTCCTTGGATGTATCCTTCTGATGAGGGATCATGCACATCAAACGAAGTTCGTATGTCAATATTACCACCCAAGGAAGTTGATGTACCAATTACACCAACGTGGCCCATATTTTTTGTCCTTCTTCTCCTAGGGTTATGCTTTTAGATATTTAGGGTTTTCTATTGTTTCTAATAATAAATAGATGTTTGAGACTCATTGTAACATAAATCAGAGGCATGTAGCCACCACATCTCTTCTGAGATATAAGTTACAATCACCCAAGTGAGTTTATTTCCATTTTTCATGGAATCATTTTTGATTTCTTTGATATTAATGAAATGAAGCTTTATTTCTACCACATCTCTATTTTAATGTTTATATTTTTATTTTGTTGCATTCCTGGATAAGTCTTTATTAGTGGTATCAAAGTGGTTTGCTCTATCTCTTTTTTTATTTTCAATCCCTAACGAGGCCAGGGTATAAGTATTTAGGGCTTAAAATAGTTGAACTTTGCAAGACCAACCTCAGAATCCCTAAGTGCCTCCCATGGTGGAGAAAAATAAACAAGAGGGAGGAGGAGATCCTTTCAAAATATTTCTTCAAGAAGACCTTCAATGATAGAGGAATGTGACGATGGATAATGTTTCCAAAATCCTTTCGCATATGCCCACAGGTGACACGTTTTCATCTGACACCCGCTCTAGAGGCACCATTCCATTCAAGATACAAGAAAATTTTGACGTTACAATATTTGAAGGCCATATAGATGCAGACGTCATATATCGATTATAAAATTTACTGGAAGTGTATTTTTTGGTTCATGAATTTTCCAATAGGGAAAATAGTACTTTTCCACTCCTCATAGCCACCCCCCATGTCTAGGATTGGTGGGAATCCTATTGTGAACAAAAGGAAGAGAGAGAACCCTCATTATTTTTAACGAGACACACTTGGAATTATTTTTTAGACATTGTAAAACAACAATATTAGCCCATGGGGAGCTATGAGGACAAGTACATACAATGGACTACACTATGATAGTAAATAGATCGAGATGTGCATGAGATGATGAATATTTTCCATACCATGTGCATAAAGTTGAGTATTCAAAATTTAGAGAAACATCTGGTGCTAAGGTACTACAGTTATTTGCAAAAATATATTCTGGAGGAAATGTAGTTCCTGAACATCTCCTCGCTTCATGAAACATAGTGATATGTTTCCAAGATTGAGCATAAATTTAAATAGCAACAGTAAAAATTTGGATTTATGAATCCGAAACAAAGGAAAGGCACACCGAAACCGCAGATCAGAGGAAAAAGCCAAGGAGGGGTAACCCAGGACAGCTAGTAGAAGCTGCAAGAAAAGAAAAACAATAAAAATACAATGAAGTATAGAATAAAATGGTGCAATTTCCATAAGAGCCCCGCTCCCAGAACAAGTGAGTGTCGAGCAAAGAAGTCTCTGGTGGATGAGATGAAGGCTTCCGAGTAAGAGGCATGTTCCAAATATCAGTCAAAACCTCACAAGAGGAATGAAAAAGGGAATCATATTATTGATGTTGAACCTAGTGCTACCATGGCCACAACCAATATACAGAATTTTGATCCCAAAGATCCAGAGGAGGGGGAGTGTCTCTTCCACTTGGATATGTGGAGGAAGGGTGCAATTCATTATTGACAGTGGTAGCCAAGATAGATTGATTTCAGCATAGGTCATGAAGCAGTTGGTCTTACCAAATACACCACACCTACAACCCTACACCATTGGGTGTATTCACCAAGGACGAGATCTCTATGTCATCCAGTAGTGCTGCATTCCCTATAACATCAAGCCCTTCACCGATGAGGTAATGTGTGATGTTTCTCATCTTGAACTTTGTCATGGATTATTAGAACAACCATACTTTTGGAAGCCTCAATCTCTATATGAGTCTAGGGCTCACACTGTTATTATTACTTTAGGAAAAAATTTATATAGGATACCAAAGGTAGTACCACCTACCGTAATCTCCTTGATCTATGCTAAGAAAAACATTAAGATCATTTGCCATACTGGGAAAATTTTCTTCCTTATGTTTCTGTTACACTGAAAATTGTCATCCTGACATTCTTCTATGTGTATGAGTTCATTATTACTCATACTTCCTACTTTTCAAGTCTAACATATCAGTTCCTCATGTCAAGCCTTGAAAATTAGAGAAAAGTTCCTAAAAATCTCCTTAACTTTGGTGTCGCACTTTCTCTATATCTTGCCTGCCGTCCCGCACCTAATGTTCATGTTTTATGCGTACCTGAATGCAATTTCTCTATGTTATGGGTGCAGACCCCTGTAAATATTAAAAAGGCACAATTAAACTCAAAAAATCTCACTTTCAGTAAATTCTAGAAGCCTCTAGAAAGAATCTTGCGGTGGTAGAACTGCTCTTTTGAGGTTCATGTATCCCTTACCCTATGGAGATAACCCCTTGATGTGAGGAGCTCATCCCTTTGAAGGAGGATTCTATCCCGTCATATTTGGAAGTGAAACCTCCTCTTTTCCACTATAAAAAGAGGCATTGGGTAGCCTTAAGGACAGTTCAAGCTTTAGATTATTTGAGGTTAAGTGCTGTTGGGATTCAGACTCATTTAACTGAGATTTTTGTGACAAGAGATCACATACCTCTATCTGTCTTAGTTGGAGGAGTGCTGATCTTATCAAAGTAGAGGAGATTCTTGCTTCGGACCCCAGGAAGGCCTGTTCAACATCAAGGCTAAGGTTGTAAGGTTTTCCTTCTTTTAAAGTTAATACAAATGAATTCATTTTTCTCAATAAGCTATTAGTTACCTGTTTATTTCATGGATTCCTTGATCACTATGATAAGCATGATTTATGATGTTTAATATATAGGTGATATTTAATGTTTTCTTGTTTGTGACTGCAGGTTTATAAAGATAACTCCTTCAAGTGCACGAGGGACAATAAAGACTTCGAACAAGTGCTGGACCTACGATAAGTCTTTTACACCTCTATAGTGCTATTTGTAATTCATATATGCTTAGAGAAAGATTATTTCATTTGGATGTTTGTTGCTAGATTACCCTTTTGATACTAGGGATATCGGTCTTGTCTGCAATATTGATTAATCCGTACAACAAATTGGTGACTTGGCTGGGGAAGAACTTGCTGTTTTTGGTTCTCTTCTATTTTGATTTGAAGAAAAAGTTTTTCCTGGTTTTTGATTGATAGATATCTGCCTGGGTAGCTTAGGTTTTCTGTGTTTTTGAAAATTTTGAAATCTTTTATGTTTTTCTTTAGTTTTTCTAGGGACCGTACTTTGTTCGTTTGCACAGTGCGGGCAGTTACGCACTTTTGTTAAGTAAACAGTGCAGGACTGCACCTGTTACTTCTGGAAGCCTGCGGGCCGTGTTAAAATTTTGAAAAACTCTAGATTTATTTTTTTTCAGTTTATCTTTATTTTGATTTAGAGTTTTTATTATTTTCCCAAATTGACATTGTTTCTGTCAAAAGCCTTTTGTGAATGAATTCCAGCAATATTTTTGTTTTGATGATTTTCTAGAAGTTTTGCGTTTTGGATTGTTTTTCACTTGGTCTTTGTAGTGATTCAAAGCATTGGCAGTTTGAAATACCTCAGATTACATTGGTATTTTTTCCTTCTTGCTGAGTCTGACCTGATTGTGAAATCTATCCTTTATTGAGAAATAGATCTATTTGTTTCTTTGCAAATCTTCGAAAAACTTTGGTATAGGTTTTGAATTTCATTTTTATAAAGGAAACATATCTGATTTTTTTTTGATTTGTTTGTTATTCTGGAAAAACAGATCCTTATTTTACTGAATAACTAAGTAAAACATTCTTCAAAAATATTAAAGCTTTTATTCAATTAGATTTTTTTTAAAGTTTGTAGATCTCAAAATTAGTTTTGTAGTTTTGAGCGCTTTTAAAATTTGTAGATTTCTTTTGAAGGAAAATAGTTTTTGTAGTTTAAATTTTTTGAAAGTGAAAGGATTTTGTTGTGAGCTTTGATAATTTGTCTCATTTTGAGTTATTGTTGAAAAGACATAAATATTTTCTTCCAATTATTCTTTATGTTCAAAGAAAGAATTGTTTCTTAAAAGAATTGCATTCTCGAACTTGTTCTATAGCTAGAATTTCATTGAAAGAAAACGAGTTGATTATCATTTTTAGGTGCATTTTTAGTGTTTTTGGAAGTCAAGTCTTCACACCATCAAAGTTTCATTTCCGTACCTATCAACTTAATAAAAAACTCATAAAATTAATGCTTAATTAAAATTCATCAAGCAATATTTTTATTTTCTAGGGCTCTTATCACCAACATAGCTTAGGCTAGTATCTTGGAGTAGGGAGTAATTAACTCTCCAAGATAGTAAAAAAAACAAGTAGATAAATCTTGCAGTAGGAAATAAATCCAATTGTAATTGGTACAATCTGGGAAGCTTCTCTTAAATAAGTCAATCACGAGATCATGTCCGAACCTTTGAGACAATCAATTCTATTTCATTGGGAAAGATAGAAGATTTTGCGCGCATTAGAAATGGTAAACCTTGGATTAACCATTGTCGAGGAGCCTATGGTCACTTGTTGGTAAACCTCAGATTGACCATGCCGAGGAACCTTCAAGGGGATTGAGCTTTGTTACTCTACCCTTGCACATGGGATCGGATCGTAGACTGTTCCCCCCAGTTGTATTTATTACTGTTGGTAACCTTAGTGTCCATAAGTTTAAGATTATTTCCTGAGGTGACGGTGAAGGAAAGATCTCACTGTACCTGGAGAAGATGTCAAGTAGACTCACTTGGACTCTCTGGGGGGTTCTCTTCACACAAGATGGTTTTGTGAAGAAACTTGTGCCAGTCTGTTTCATTAAGCAGGTTGTCGGGGTAACTGTTCCAACCACCCTTTCTGTATTAAATTTCTACTAAGTTGGATTTCATCACCAACTAGTGCTTTTAGTACAGGAAGTTACTGTTTGTGTGTGGTTTGAACTCTTATATTTTAAAGCATGTGATTCAGCTATTTGTTTCTTTAGAGGCTTTAAGTGTTTTCATTGAAATTTTCTTTATTTGCGTGTGATTAGTTAATATTTAATCGTGGCAGAATTACCAAGAAAATCCCGAAGACTTCAGGGGAAGCCCCCTGAATATAAACCAAGTCATCTTGAAGGGCTTCGTGCTCTAGTATCATCTAGTAGCGGTAGAATTAGATCAACAGAAATTGGAACTTCATCTATAGTTGTTCATATTGATTATCAAATACCCACAACAGAACACATTCAAGAACCGATTTCAGTTTCTGAAGTTACCGATAGTATTTCTCCCTCTAGTGAACTAGCTAACGAACCTGAAATCTGTAAACCTGAAAGTGAACCTTCTATTTTGGAAACTTCTTTAGGATTTATTACACCAAATTCTAGCGATCTTGGTTCACCTAGGGTAAGAAATATTGTCACTGAAGATCTTCCATTTGGCCTTATTTCTATTGAAGAACTTACTAGTCCAAACGAAGAGTTATCTCTTCCCGAATCCCCTCAGTCCTTAAATCTTAGGGAGCGTGAATGTATTTTCTACATGCCTATTCGAACTCACACTTGGTATCTATCCTTGAAAAACTTTTTAGAGAATCTAGGTCTTGCTTTTTCTCCACCTCGAATTCCATTTCATCCTACACCCAGAGGTTACTATCTGTCATCTATTATGGCAGGAGAGTCATCCATGTTTTCCTAGACACTGGAAGCATTTTTACACAGTGGTCCTTCTGTTCCTTCGGGATATCGAGCTCTGTCTGGTACTTTCTCTAGAGCAGCCCCTCGACTAATTGAAAATGTTTTATCATCTAGTCTTAATGGAATTAAAACTGAAACGTCGAACACAGAGAAAATATTTATGATGTCTGGTAATATTCCAAATTATCAACCCCAAGGTAGTCAGTTACCACCTGGAGGGCAATTTCAGGGAAATCAGTTACCACCCGGGGGGCAACCTCAGGGTAGTCAATTACCGCCTGAGGGGTAAACTGCAGGCAGTTAGTTACAACCTATGGGGAAACCTTAAGGTAGCTTTTTCCCAGGACAAACTATGGAATCATATTATTTTGGAGGACAACCTCAAGGACAGTACATACCTCAAGGTTATCGACCTCAAGGACAGTACATACCCCGGGGTCAACCCCAAACTCAATATGCTCCTCAGGGTCCTTATCAACCCTAGCTTCAGTACGTGCCTCAGGGTTATCAACCTCAAGGTCAGTACCCAATTCAACGTTTCCAACATCTTTCTGGTCAATCATCTATTCAAGGAGCCAGAAATTTACCACTTACTTATCAACCCTACGTTCAACCAGGCTATGGTCCTTACGTTCAACCTTCTACAGCCTATACAGCCCAATATCAACAGCCTATGTAGCATAATGTGCAGTTGTCTTCTCAACCTGGAAAGCCTTTGGTTTCTAGTCCAACCCAACAACCTGTCCAACCTACTATTCAAACTCCTGCACCTATTCTGTTCAGCAGTCTGGGCCTAATACACCTCAGACTCCACCTCAAACTGTCTCAACTGCTGCAACGTCTGTTCAACCTATAACACCTGTTTTTGGAGTATCTGTAGCTCTGATTTATTCTATCCCTGCATCCATGCAAATCCCTCAAGTATCTTTACCCCAGTCAGGACCTTCAGTTCAGACTTCGATCCAGATGCCTGTGGGACAAGCCAGTACAAGTAAATTTGTCACAATTCAACCACAATTCATGTATCAACCATACCAAGGACAGCCTCAATTCGGTCTTGTTTCACAAAATTTAAATTATCAGTATCAACCGTACCCTAGCTATGCTTATCAACAGCCTCAACAACCCCAGTTTGGTCTAGTTAATCCTGGTTATCCCGAAGGTTACATAATTCCTAATGCAAATCTAATTCCCAGTTATCCTGTGTATCGTCCTCCTAGAACTGCTTTGGCTACTCAAGGTTTTCGCGACCCTAACCGTTAGTTACCATTTATTGCAACTTTGGATTTACCTGATTTGATGCGCCTTACGAATGATCCAATTTTTTATTATCCGTACTGGCCGCCAATGCCGCATAAGTTTCCCAGTTATATACCAAAATTCAAGGGTAAGTCAGGAGAGGATCCATCAAATCACGTGATGACTTATCACCTCTGGTGTGTGTCTAATTCAATAATTGATGATTCAATTCACTTGCGTCTTTTCCAAAGAACCCTTATTGGTCTTGCCGCCAAATGGTACAATGAGTTACAACGAGGCTATTTTAATAATTTTAGTCAGTTAGCAACTGCCTTCTTGACTCATTTTCAGTTTCCTGTCAGATACAACGATGACACGGAACTATTAACTTCACTAAAGAAATCCACCTCCACATATATTTCTGATCATATTCATGAATGTCAACGTAGAAGGCATTTGGTGAAAGTTTACATTTCGGATCAAATTTTGGCAGAATGGTTTGTTAAATCATTATTACCCAAAATCACTGAAGACGTAGCTAAGGCTGGCGTTATTATTGAGGAGAAATTAATTTCTCAAGCTCTGTACCTTGACCTCGTTTATACGTAGTTAGGTAATTTACATAAAAAAATCCCCGATCTTCCAAAACAAGGTCAAATAGCTATGGCTCCTTCAGGGTCTCATGCCACTGATGGTATTATTGGTATAGTAAATACTAAAAGAAAGAAGAAATCTTCAAAGAAATCTTCTCCTATTATAACTTTACCTGATTCCCCGACAGGAGAATCTTCCCCGGAAATTTTTGCTGACATTCATGTCGTAGGGACATCTATGGCCAAATCTAAATCCAGCGGCAAAAAGAAAGGGAAGAGTAAAAACAAAAAGAATTCAAAAGAGAAAATTGATCAAAATGAATCCAATGATGAAAAATGCAAACCTCGCTATCCTTGTTACATTTGTGACGAGGATCATTTTACTAAGGAATGCCCACATCGAGCAGAGGTTGCAAAATTTGTTAAAGGTTCACAACAACCTGCTATCTTGAAGGATCCTTTTCCAACTCAAGACAATAAGATGATTGGTTCTACCTCGAATGCCTCAGAAGAACCTATTTTGATCATGTCTCATGTCAGGATTGCAACACGATCGCAAGATTATGGTACTAAGAATCCTGTTGATGGTAAAGAAGCAGAATCTTCTAGCAAAAACACATCAACTACACCTCCTCCTGTTTCTGGTCTATTACAAATCAAGAAACCAAATCCAGACTTAATAATAAAACCGCCTGCTAAAGGTGTTCTTCGTAAATTAGCTTTCAATCCACATGAGAGAGCTGCTCAGAATTACAACATTGTTGAAGACTTAGCTATTTCCCGTTCAACAATGTCGGCTTTGGAAGTGTTACAGTTATGCCCAGCACAGTGTAGATTACTTTTTTCTGCCATAGGAGCTATCGATATTCAGGATTCAAACCTTATAATATTTGATTTAGAGAATATTACACCTCGCCTACCTCACGAAATGGCTTTCCAAATTCTAGTGTTGGTAAAAAATAGACCGATTTTTCAGACTGTGATTGATGAGGGAGCTTCAACGTGTATTATGTCGATCCAGTGTTGGAAATATCTTGGTTCTCCTACACTCAATCAGTCTATGATGATTCTAAAGGCTTTTGATGGCTAAGTTTTCCACCCTTTTGTTATTTTTTAGGATTTACCCATAGGGGTTGAAGGTAAAACCGTAAATCTAGATGTGGAAGTGGTTGATGCCACTCTAGATTACAACCTTCTCTTGGGTCGTAGTTGGTCTTATGCTATGACTATTGTTGTTTCTTCGGTCTTTTGGCTCATAAAATTTACACATCAAGGAAGGATCATTACAATAGATCAGTTAAATTATTTTTCTTCCTATCCAGCCTCTACAGAAATAATCCAGCACGTTGGGAAAGCGGCTATCCATTACAAGAATGTTGGAGTAGGTTTGATTAAAGATTCTGGTTTACTAGGAACTTTTTCCTTTCCTCCTCCTAATGTATCGCCTTCTATCGCAACTATTTATATGATTTCATCAGATACTATTATGTTTGATGATCCTTGGGTCGTACCTTTCGACTCCAAGTTATATTCATTTGATGGTATGATGCCTTTGATTCCATTTGAAATTGCATATCAGGTTGTACAGTCACTTTCCAACCCCTCTTCAACCAAAACTGGTCCAATGAATGGGATCCATGAGGAATCACTTTCTATATCTAGTTCAGCCACAACGACATTTCCTGATCTTGTTCATATTGATGAGCAGGTTCATGAATTTTTGTTTATTGACGATTTACCATGGGAAGATCTACATCACTAATCTTTGTTTTTACCTAAGCTGGATCATTTTGAAGATGTTTTCGCTTCAATTTTTACTGCTGAATATGTCAAAGAACCGCAGAATCCATTGGAAAATCCTGACTATCAGTTAAATTTGGAAAATATCTCTCGAACGATTCCAATATTCATTTTAGTAAAGCCAGGAATAATTGAAAACATTCATATAGGTGCTTTTGGCACCGAAGATGAAATTCAAACTTATAAAGCCCTATTTCAAGAATTTCGTGATGTGTTTGCCTAGTCCTATTAAGAAATGCCAGGAATCGATCCATCAATTGTCATATATGAAATCAAGACTTACCCAGATGCCAAACCTGTCCGTCAACGTCTACGTCAAATACATCCTAGAAAAGCTACTGCTATCAAAGACGAAGTTGAGAAATTACTTCGTGTAGGTTTCATTTATCCAATTCCTTTAACAGATTGGGTATCGAATATTGTTCCTGTTACTAAAAAACAAGGAACGATACGAGTATGTATCAATTATAGGGATATTAATCAAGCTTGTCCTAAAAACAATTATCCAACCCCCTATTTCGATCAAATAACTGATGATTGTGCCGACAGTGAAATGTTTTCCTTTATGGATGGTTTTTCCAGTTACAATCGAATAAACATACTCCCTGCTAATCAGCCAAAAAGAGCTTTCATTTGTCCGTGGGGGACATTTTATTATTGCAAACTACCTTTTGGATTGAAGAACACTGGAGAAACTTTTCAAAGTGCTATGTCTTACGCATTTCATGACATTAAGCACATTGTGCAACCTTATCTCGATGATTTACCTGCTCATTCATCATGTAGGGCTAACCATCTCACTCATTTAGAAGCTATCTTTATGAGATGTAGGCATTATTGAATTAGGATGAATCCACACAAATGTGTTCTCTGTGTAGAATCGGGTCGCCTACTTTGATTTTTTGTTTCGAAAGTAGGCATTCGCATTGATCCATCGATGCTCGAAGCTATTGTCAATTTACCTCCTCCTTCAACTCTGCGCCAACTCCAAAGTTTGCAGGGGAAATCAAACTTTTTAGGTCGGTGGATTCCTAACTACGCCGAGCTAACAAAGGGTTTTACCCGGTTGCTGAAACAGAACATTCCATTCTTTTGGGATGAGATCGTTGATCGATCTTTTGATGCACTTAAACACGCGTTGACTACGTTTTGTACCTCGCCGCCTCTCATTCCACAATTGGAATGGTTTTAGTTCAGGAAGACAAATTCAACATTGAACATGTGATTTACTATCTTAGTCGAAATCTGCATCTAACTGAGATCAAATACACACATGTGGAGAAATTGGCCTTCGAAGATGTTCAATTTGTCCAAAGATTTAGACACTACATCTTATTACGCAAAACCACAATAATTTCTGACTGTAACCCTATGATGTACATTTCAACCAAACAATTTCTAGGGGGAAAGCATTCCAAATGGATAGTTATCCTGCAGGAATTTGACTTGGAGTTTGAAAAATCCAAGGCAAAGAAATCTTTGTTTTTTGCTGAACTGATGTGTGATTTCCCCTCTACTGATACCAAAACTGTGGCGGAGGAGCCCATTGCAGACGAATCCTTATTCTTTATCGGTACTCTTGATCCATGGTATGGGGATATTATCGTTTATCTCCAAACCCAATCTTTTCGTCCTGAAATCTCATGATCTCGGCAACAGAAAATATGTTTCCAATCCCAACAATACAATATTATTGGTGATACACTCTATTGGCGTGGAGCAGATTCTGTTTTTCGATGCTATCTTACTCATGAAGAAGCTGAGAAGGTTTTAAATGACTACCATTCTGGAGCATGTGACGGTCATATGTCTAGGTATGCCACAGCCCAAAAGATATTGAGTGCTGGTTATTTCTGGCTATCGTTATTCAAAGATTGTATCTATGTAGTCCGGAAATGCCACAATTTTCAACTCTTTGATCATAAGATGCGTGCACCACCCACTCCTCTTCACCCTATAATTGTTGTTGGTCCTTTCGCAAAATGGGGTGTTGACTTTATTACATGTAACCCTCACTCGGTCGGGGGTCATGCATATATTATCTTAGAAGTAGATTATTTTACTAAATGGGACAAGGCAATGCCTACATTTTCGGCAAATAGCAAGAGTGCTGCAAATTTTGTATTCAATCACATAATTTTTAGGTTCAGTGTTCCTCAAGCCATTATTACAGATCATGGAAGTCATTTTCGGAATATCATGATGAATGAACTGACAGATCAACTTGGACTGTGCCATGACAGCTCCACTCCGTATTATCTGCAGGATGATGGTTTGGTTGAAGCTATCAATAAAGTTTTATTCATTATGATCAGACGAATTATTGGTACTCATAAGTCGAATTGGCATTCCATGCTATTTTCAGCACTTTGGGCATACAGAACCTCATTAAAAACATCAACTGGTTTCACTCCTTTTCAACTGGTTGACGGTTTGGAAGTTGTGTTACCGATTGAATGCGAAATTCCATCTTTGAAGTTAGCCAATAATTACTCCCAGCTATGCCTGAAGAGGAGAAACCTTTTTTGTACTTGCTTCAGTTAGATGAGAATCGACGAAATGCTGCAATAGCAAACGGGGCTCATGTCAAACGAATAAAAGCTCAGTATGATAGAAGTATTAACCCTCATAATTTTTTAGAAGGAGACCTAGTCTTACTTTATGATCAAGCCAATGATAAGCTAGGAGCTGGAAAATTCGTGCCTATGTGGCATGGTCCTTTCATTGTTAAGCGAAAACTGGAAAAAGGGGCCTATGAGCTGATAGATTTTGACAGTGTCTCTTTAGATAAACCTAGAAATGGGCTTTATTTGAAAAGATATTATGCTTAAACATGGTGTGGAGATTTTTATTAGTTTAGATTTCTTTACTACTGGTGTGTCTTAGATTAGAAAAGTGTGCCTAGTTTGAAGTGTGTTTTTTATCACTATTCCTGCTTATCTGAGTTTTACTCTTGATATTGCAGATCTCGACGTCTCTTCAAACCTACATTGGTTTTGCTGATGGTGCTTGTCGTAGTACACAGAACATTTCTTCCGCAGTTTGGGTTATCTATTCACCCTCTGACGAGTTAGTATCCATGCATGGGGTAAGCCTTGGTCAAACAATGAATAACATTGAAGAGTATAGTGCAGTGACTGAGTTATTATCTAAATCCATATCATTTGGAATTCAGAGTTTGATTGTTAGGTTGGATTCTAAACTTGTTGTATTACAGCTCAACAGGGTGTATGCCATTAGAAATCTAGTGTTATTACGGTTATTTTTAAGAGTTCGTCTCTTGGAACGTGAATTTGATTACATTTAATATCAGCATATTGTCTACTCAACTTAGTGTTCCTAAATTGATGTCATAAATTGTCAACCAGGGCTAGTAAACTGTTGAAGTGAAGTGCACCATGTGTGCCTAGGTATCTTCTTCCTACTTCATTGTGCTTAGTGTTTTTCTAGTGTTTTTGGTTTTGTGTTTTTATACTAAGGGTAAAATAACTAAATTGCTAGCAAAGAGAAGTTACTGATCACACTAAAACAGAATAAAATATACTCTAAACTATGAATGGCACCTAAGAACATAAAATGCTAATCCACAAATTGTAAAGCTAATAAGAAAAGTAACTCATAACATTAAACTCAGTCCAATTCATTTCATTAGAGGTTTGTTGGAACAAACTGAGAAAAAGATTAGTTTGATGTAATGAGGTTCTCTTTAGTAAACAACAACTTAAAATATCACAGAGAAAATATCGTCCGTTGTTAGAAATTTGTTGGAACATTTTGAGAAAATATTATCTGCGACATAGTAAGGAACCCTATGCTAAAATAACTTATGAAAGTAGAATTAACTCATTCTGCAACTCAAAATGTTACTATTAATCCCTGTTCAAAGGTTAGAGATCTCTTGGAACAACTTGGGAAAAAGTTTGTTTGTAAAATTATGAGAAATTGTAGAACAGTCAAGAGCTCAAAATGATATAACTAATTCTTATTCATATGATAATGATGTGTTAGAAGAAGTTAAGAATAAGAGCACCTTATAAAATAATGAGGGTCTTTTAAGTCTAATTAACAGGACTGAAATGCAATTAACTAATAGAACTGAAATGCAATGAACAGAACTGAACTAAAATTCAATTAACTCAAGAGTACTATAGCTATATATCATTCATGCATTAGTGATATATTGGAACAACTCATGAGAACAAGATTGACTGTAATATTTGATATAAGTAAATGAAATAAGAATGATGCAAGAGGATAAACTCAGAAAAATGCCTAAGTTAAGAACAAAATAGAGTTAAAGGTCACTTATCTAGAAAATATGCACAAAGCCTTTCAGACAATAGGGGCCCTCTACCATCAGATTGGCACATGAATCCTTAACTCCTTAAATTTTCTTCACATCATGCATCAAAGTTATACTTCTTTCATTAAAGGAAAAGCGCTCAGAAACAGAGTATCACAGTCTTTGAGAACTAACAACAAAACATCAACTAACTGTTTCTCGGTTCACCGAGTTATTTTTATAAGCAAATACATAACTGTCATTGAGTAGAAATAGGCATAGGTGTCTTTTATAATCAAAACTGAACTAGAACTCCTGTTGAGGACTCGTATTTTGCTGAAGACATCTGCAGAGTCGTTATCCTTGTAGAAGTCTACTTCTTGGTTTTGGCTTTGTCCACGTGCATAACCACTTTCAGATTTTTGCTCAACCTTCGTGGAGGACAAGGAATGATGTAGGAGAGTTCTAAAATTTAACCATATGCGTCTTTCCCTCAAATGACACTTGTAACCTATGTAAACATAAATATGGCTACAGAATATGCGACTAGCTATAGAATGATTGCATTCTGTAGCTAAGTCTGCTCGAAAATCACTATGACAACAAAACCACAAAAGTATAATAATTCAGTCATTTGATGCATTCTTAAAGTGATTTTAATCATTCGTATTGATCTTTTAAGCCTATAGCTAATAAATTTCAAATGGAATGAAGTGAAATTTGGTGAAAGGAAATGACATATTTAGGGCTCAATATACCCCAACTGCAAAAATTTTACATGTCCTCATGCAATCAATCCATGTATTCTGAAACTTCAGCCAAGACATCTAGCTTCCTTTTTCTGCTTTTCTTGGTGTTCAATGGCATCCTAGGCTTCCTTATGACCAATTTGAACCTCAGATTTATAAGTGCCCTATTCAACTTCTTGTTTTTCTTCTTCAGTTTCTCACTAGCCTTGTACAATTTTTCCATTTGCAGAGAGAGAGTTGTGTTCATGTCACTTTTCAGTTTGACTTGTTCCCTTAAAATTTCATTTTCATTTTTTATATGCCTATTGAGTACTTCCAATTCATATTTTTCTCTTCTCAGCACTTAAATTGAAGATTCTTGTGGGCTAGGAGTTCTTTCTCTGTTTTCTGAGGCTCTTTTTTCTAATGATTCAACATAATTATAGATCTGTTGCTGGGCAGGGTCTACCTCCGGATTTCCTCTATCAGGATTTTCTTTGTACTGGTACTCAGGAGATCTGTCAATTGGTGTCTCTTTATCTTCAATATCTATGATTCATGTTTGTTTAACTCTTGTCTTCTTCAATATGCCTTTAAGCCTATGACTTCTTCTCAGTTTAGATTGTCCCTCACCTCTCTTCTTAGCATCCTTTCTTATTATCTTTTCCTTTTTGATTTGTTTCTTTATTTTGGCCAATTTTTCAGAGATAATCTCCTCACTATATTCTTGTATTGTTTTATCAGTTTCAATTTCAACAGATTTGGCAATTTTTCCTCTCTTGCTTCTTCTTACAAGTTTTCCTTCATACATAGTTTCTTTAGGTTCTTCAAAATGATTTCTCAAGAGGAACTCATCCCAACTGTCTCCTACCTTTTTCAAATGATGCTCGATTAGAATTTTAACTAGGGCATGATGATATAAGGTGGTTTCTAAGAACTGAACCCTTTTTTGGACATTAGAATCCATCCTCTTTAGGCTATGGAGCAAGAAAAAGGGTAAATTTATCTCTTCATCTAGGAAATTCATCATAAGCTGAATGTGATAAACATATAGGGTGCCAAACCTTCCTTCACAGGTTATAAAATTTTGTAGAATTAGCAAAATATTTTGCCATTTATTTTTCAAGGCTGAACTAGGAATGCCTTTCTTGAAAACTGAAATATCCTTACCTTGTGTTTCTAGCATCTGTCTCCATGCTTCATTGCGAAATTCTTTTTTTTTAAACCATTGTTCACCTTGCCTTGGAAATTATGTTGCTTCTGCTATGAAGGATTCTATGATAATGAACTTGACATCACCTATTTCAACTTCTGACCCGCTGAATGACTGGGCAAATGACTTGGTGAACTCCTTATGAAATCCATTGAACTTCTCCAAAAACTTTAGCCATCCAACCTGCTGTAACATCTCTTTAATCTGTGGGTAACCTTCTAGATATTTGGTTTCGACTGTCTCAGACCTTACAATAATTCCCATGGCTTCTTTTCCTCAACTTCAATTTACTTCTCTATTACTGTTCTCCTATCTGAGGTAAAAATGTCTGTAGAGGGTTGTTTCACCCTAAAAATGACTTCTCCGTTTCTGGAGATAGGAATTGGATACGGAAAAATGACATGAAGTGGATATGGGATGAGTGAAATACGGTGAGGGTAAATCATACGAATAATTGAGTTTGAGAGTTGTCATGGAGTAAAATATTGCAGAGAAATGTCATGAGGATTTCAAAATCATCAATAAATATTTCGGGTTAGTGACGTGACCTAATAGGTCACTTCAAGTACTGACCGTTAACTTTTAATAAATGATGATTTTATATGCAGCAGAATGGAAGGGATTTGTTCAAGGATTTTATGATAGGCTTGATCAATACAAATAATTAAAATAACTTTATGAAACATTCATATGATTTAACCATACTATATCTTTCATAATCTGCTATCATAATAATTTCACACAATTTTACCTTAGCCTTTCTTTTGATTTTTGCTATTTTAATATGCTTTGTCTTTTCTTTGAAAATTATTGATCTTTCAGTGTTCATAATCCTTTTGATTTTTCTTTTTGAAGTAGGTGTACAGGATCAATTTGCTACTGAACAAGTGCTTGCTGAATGGTTGGCTGCAGAATATCTGGCTGCAGAATGTACCTGTAAAAGCTTTGAGACATGGAATGAAATGATTCAAAAATGGATGGAATGAAGTATGAAAAAATGGACCATGAAATATAGTGGAATGAAGCATGAATGAAGTGAAATATGATGGAATGAAATGGATCATAAATGTGGAGTGGAATGAAATATGAAAAGTGGCCTGCAACTTATGATTTGTAATACTCAATTGCAGAAAAAGATCAATTTTGAAAATATGAAATGAAATGAGATGAATCACGAAATGGAGTGAATGAAGTATGGATGAATGGAGTGAATGAAATATGGATGAAGTGATATATGATGGAATGAAATGGATCATAAGTGGAATGTGATATGTAAAATGAGCCCGCACTTATGATTTTATGATAGTTGTTTGCAGGAAAAGGACAATTTTTAAAAGTTAAAGTGTCAGAAGGATTCTGATTTTCACCTTATCTTTTATGTATAAACATGTTAATAATGATTATTTTTAATGTTTATACTTTATATGTATATATATATTTTATTTTATTTTATTTTTATTTTATTTTTATTTTTTTTTAGCATCTGATTTTAGAAAATACAATTAAGTTGATGAAGAAGAAGGATTCTTCTTCATTAACTTCACATCACTGTTCTCTTGGAATCTCTTGAAAAATTCTTCTCTTGAAAGTGGATTATGATATAGTTTCAATCTATTACCATTTACAAGAAAAGTGACCTTATCTTCATCTATTGTCCTGATTTTTATTTCTCCATTGTCAAAAAATTTCACAATTTCATATGGCCCAAGCCAATGTGTTTGGAATTTACCTTGAAAATCTTTGAACTTTGAATCAAACAAGAGGGCCCAGTCACCTTCTTTGAATTTCTTTTCCTTAATGTACTTATAATGCCATCTAGTCCTTTTCTGTTGGAGTATATTTGTTCTCTGGACTGCATCCTATCTGATCTCATCCAGTTCTTTAATTTGCTCCAATCTTTTCTTTTGTACTTCTGTTAGATGAAGTCCTATATGGACTGCCATATTAAAAGTTTGAATCTGAAACTCCATGGGAAACAAGACTTTTTTTCCATAAAAAATTTCATAAGGGGTATGACCTGTTGTGCTTCTCCATGTAGTTATATAGGCCCACAAGGCTTCAGGAAGCCTGTCTTCCCAATCTCTTTTATGTAAATGAAAAATATTTGTTAGGATCCCTTGAATGACCTTATTAGTAGATTCCACTTGGCCATTTGCTTGTGGATGATAGGGAGTAGATTTTCTGTGTCTAATTTCGTACCTCTCCACCATTTGTTCCACTAGCCTTGATGTGAATTGAGCTCCTTGATCTATAAAAATTTCTCTTGGGACACCAAAATGAGTAAAAATATCATCAAAAAGAAAATTAGCTGTAGATGCTTCAGTAGTAGAAAGTAATGGCTTGGTCTCTGTTGAGTCCCGAATTTGCCTCTTTTCCATACACTTTTCCATATCTTTTTCACTCACCTAAACCTCCAAAATTGTCAATATCATGTGCAAAAGGGTACCTAACATGGTTTTTAATTATGTTTTTGTGTTTTCTATTTGATCTAGATTTTTTTCATACAGCTGCGGAAACTTGCCACTTTCCGCAGCTGCTGCAACTTTCCGCAGCTATTTTGTGGAATTATATGTTACAGGTGTCTACAAAGGAAACGAGCCACATGGGCAGGCTAGGAATGACGAGGACATGGTTCGTGTCCTATTGGTTCAAGTAAATTTGTCAAAGGAAGCCGCGGTCAAAGCCATCCACGTGGAAGTCAACTATGGAGTTTCATGTCGGCTGGACTCTGTTTCGTGGCATATAAACATCCATACGGCCGTTTCTAAGCTTGCGGAGGTTAATTGACATCTGTGCAAAGTTCTGGAGTTGAATTCAAGCATCCACCTACCATAGATCCGTTTTCCAACATGGCCGTACTCCTATATCCGTGGCCGTAGTGGTCTACGTGCTGGCTGCTATCATAAACTTCAGGAGACAGTTACAGTTTATTGTTTTATATAGAGCGTTTGCATACGCACGTAGAGTTAGTTGTTGAGTTGTTAGTTGATAGTTGGTGTGCGTACTCTGTTATGTTTGCTTTGTAGTGATTACGCTGCCTTGAGCCGTAATACTACCAGTCTGTAATGAACTGCTTTTTAATATGAGAAAACTCTGTTTTACAACTTAATTCGTGTTTGAGGATCGTACCAAAGCTGTGTAGAGGGCCCCTGCTCAGCGAAGGTTCTGTGTATTAATGTATATATTTCTCATTTCATTTCTTTAAAAAGTCATTGTATCATAATCCATTACATGTTCGTATTTTGTAGTTGTTTTATTTCTGTTCATATATTTCCATAATTTCCATTTCATTTCTGTCATTCATGTTTTTATGATTGTTAATCACTGATCAGTTTTCTTGTGCAGGTTTTAGGTAGACAGCCCGGGCATTTTCATAGTATTTTGGCTAATGACATGAAACTAACATTGTTCTGCTGCTAGTTTGCTTTTCATAGCTTTTTTTTAACTTCAGTCTTGCTTTGTACACTTCAGTTTTGCTTATCTGATTCAGTAGTTAAATTTAGATATATTAAGCTGCTCATAGCGTCTTCAGTTGCCTCCGAAAGCCACAGCTGGACTGATGGTGAGGGACTGCATGATGAAATGTGTAGTTTAGTATTAGTTTCTTTTCTGCAAATTTAGATATATTAAGTTGCTCATAGCGTCTTCAGTTGCCTCCGAAAGCCACAGCTGGACTGATGGTGAGGGATTGCATTATGAAATGTGTAGTTTAGTATTAGTTTCTTTTCTGCAAATTTAGATATAATAAATCATGCATGACATCTTCGGTTGCCTCCGAAAGCCACAGCTGGACTGATGGCGAGGGATTGAATCATGAGTGTATGGTTTAGTATTAGTTTACTTTCTGCAAATTAAATATCAGTTACACAAGTTGTTTATGATTACTTCCGAAAATCATAGCTGGTCTAATGATGAAGGGTCGGAAAATGAATTGATGTAATCTGATTTAGATTTATTTTGTTGCAATTTTGAATTTCCATAAGCGTAGTTTCTTTTGTGTTTAGTTGGCAGCAAGAATAGTTTGGTTTTCATGTTCACTAGTTTCCTGTTTTGATTCATTAGATTAGCAGCACCTTTTCATTTCAGCAGTACACTTTTACTTTCTTTCAAGTCTTGTCATTATAATTCTCAATTTGCTTTTAAAGTCTCAAGATTGGTAAATCATCATAGGGGATATCACTTCCTTGAAAAAATATAACCAAACTTGTTTTTCATTTTAGAATTTCCATTTCTCCTTAGAAAAACCAAAAACGACAAAAAGTTAAGAAAGAGGTTATCTTGCACATATAGTGCGCCGCACTTCATCAGCTTACGATTCCCGGATTGACAATTAAATGCAGCAATTTAGGACACACTAAATTGACCAAACATTTTGGCGCCGTTGCCGGGGAAGTGTAACTAGGTAGCCAATTTCTTAAAAAAAACATAAAATCATAAAAGAAGGGAAAACTTGATAACTTCTTGAAGTATGCTCTCCTCTTGCACCTAGTGTGATCTGGAGGATCAGAAAAGAGAGTTATTGGTTTAGTAATTTCTTAAGTATGCTCTCTTCTTGCACTTAGTGTGATCTGGAAGATCAGAAAGAGAATTATTAGCCCAACTTTTTAAAAAATAAAAAAAATGACATGCATAGAGCAAGAGATTCTAGGGGAAGGTTTATAGCTAAAGTCAAGAGTTCGATTTTCATAACTCCATCTTCTTCAAGGCATAGACCAGATTCACCACCATCTACCCCTAGCCTTAAGATTTTTGGAAGTCAAGGAACAGCTGAATTAGAGGATTCTCCTATACCACCTACTAAAACCCACTTAGAAAACAAAGAGACTTTCTCTCATCCTTCCTTGGTAGAAGAAATAGAGGAATATAAGGACTCTAAAGAAACTATCATGGCAGAGGAAGTAATAAATAGAGGTGGAGGTAGAAGAGGAGAAGATAATGAAGATAACAATGGTGAAGGAAATAACGGTAGAAATAGGGACAATTTGCTTGGATTCCCTATAGTTGATGAGGAAACTCATGCAACAATGAAAAATATCTCACCATCTGTTCTCCCTAACTTTTATGGATTGCGAAGTGAGGATCCCGAAACATTTCTGTTTGAGTTTGAAGTAGTGTGCCGAACTTATGACTATATGGAAGATTCTCAAAAACTCAAACTGTTTCCTTCAACATTGAAGGGATCTGCTTTGAAATGGTTCATGGGATTAGCCACTCAATCTATCATGACTTGGAATGATATGAAACAAACATTTTTGGATAGATACTTGGACTATTGTATGCCCACCAATCACAAGGATGAGGTATTCAAAATGATGCAAAAAGAAGGTGAAAATTTGGAAGACTTAATTGAAAGATTTCAATACAACTTGAAAAGAGCAAAGATGAGCAACTTAGATAATGAAACCTTGAAAGCCCTCCTATTAAAATCCATTAGAGATGAATGGATAGAAATTTTAAACATGATGGGGAAAGGAGACATTTCTCAGCTCCCATTTCGTGACATAACAGAACTATGTATCCATCTCTCAAGGGGAAAATCTAAAACTGGAAAAGGGCCTAGGGATTCTTCTCTTATTAGGGCTAACAAATCTGCAACTGGATCAGTAAGTAGGGCAGAGATTGGTAATATGCTTGATGAGTTTAAAACTGATATCTTAGGGGGTCTTAGTGAACAACCAGACACCCTTAAAATCCAAAACAAGCAGAAAGCAGAAACAGATGCTTTAGCCATCTTTTGTCCGAAATGTAGAAAGAAACATGCTTTAAGGGAATGTCCCTTCGATGCAAAAGTTGTAGAAACATGTATGATTTGCTCAGAAAATCATGAAATCAAGGATTGTCCTTCAATCCCTGGACTCAAAGTTGTTTTTCAAGAAGATCCAAATTCAAGAGAATCTCTCTGTTTTGTCGCAAGGAGACCTTGGCAGGGACAACAATCTCAAGGGTTTAATAACCCTATGAATCTTCAAACCCCACCAAATTGGACTCCTTGGCAACAACCTTGGCCCCAACATCAAAATTCATATCAGCCATGGGTACAAGGGATGCAAAATCCCTATGGGAGATTTGCTCAATTTTATCAATATCCTCCATCTTTTCAAAATCAACAAGCTCCACAACTTCCAAACCCAAATCCACAACTTTCATTGCCATTTCCACAACAACAACCTTCTCAACAAAATCCAAATCCTCAACTCATGCTCCCATACCAACAACAGACAAATCAACTTCCAGCTCAGCCATTGCCAAATCCTAACAATAAGAATCCTCAGAATACTTACATGGTAGAAGGACAACAATTTCCTACCTATATGATTGTTCCTCTCAACGATGTACAACTCAGATCTGGTAGAGTTTTAGAAAAACCTTCTATACATATTCAAGAGCAAGATACCTCTGAGGAGGACTCTCTCAAGTCAATAAAGGTTCTGAGGAAGAATCTCTTCAAAATTCAAGCATGCAAAAAGAAAAAGAAAAGTTAACACCCACAACTCCTATAGTTGAGCAACCTGCATCTTCATCTACACCTCCTTTTCCTGAAAGACTACAAATTGACAAGGGGGTGGAAAAACAAATCTTGTTGCCTCACTATGATTTTCTAGATGAATTGAAGAATGTTTGTATCAAGATTCCCTTGCTACAAGCCATTCGAGAGATTCCTATTCTAGCAAAAACCATAAAGGAGTTGAGTTTCAAAAGACTAGGAAGGAAACTAAAAGACAAGAAGAATCCACCTGGTAGGAAAGATTGCAGATATTATGATGGGAAAAATTACCATGCAAAAGTATGTAGATCCAAGAAGTCCAATTGTCAAGACACATATAAATGGGATAGAAATTCCAAACACATTGATTGACTTAGGGGCTGCTATCAACATTATGAGTAGACAAACTATGGAACAGTTAAAACTTCCTAACCTTACTTTTACACCTACTTTATTGCAACTTGCAGATCGATCGGTTATTAAACCAGATGGTGTATTAGAAGATATTTCAGTCTCCTTAGATTCTTGAGAATATCCAGTAGACTTTATGATTTTGACTCCCAAAAGTAATCTAGGAGGACATCCAATTATCTTGGGAAGACCTTGGCTGGCCACAGCTGATGCTTTTATTAGTTGTAGATCTGGAGACATGTACATTTCTAATGGTAATTCGACAAAGAAATTCAATTTGTATCCTTCCGCAAGAGCAATTACAGAAATAGGAGATAATGAATGGGTCGATGATGAGAACACTATACAACCTGTCTTTACCATTTCTGAAATTAGTGAGGATAGTCAAATTCCGAACACATTAGAAAATTTTGAGATAACTTCAGAATATGACCCCACACAATTTCAGTTGGAATTTGACATAGAATATTTATCATCAAGACAAATGTCTCTCTACTCTATGGAAGAGTTTGGTAATTCTGCTTTTGAGATTTTTCCAGAAAAGACATTGAATATCAACAAACATCCGGAGAAGTCACAACAAGAAGAACTAACCAGAATCTTGCAAAAACATTCTACTGCATTTGCATGGGAGTATACTGACATGAAGGGTATTGATCTTAAGACTTGCATCCATCATATCTATATTGAGGAAAACAGTAGACCAATCAGACAACCTCAAAGAAGGATGAATCCAAATCTTAGGGAGATAGTGAAAGAAGAGCTCCAAAACTTCTCAATGTAAACTTCATTTATCCAATTTCAGATAGCCGATGGGTTTCTCCTTTGGTTATAGTACCTAAAAAGAATGGTAAATGGAGAGTATGCATTGATTACAGGGAATTGAACAAAGCAACTTTGAAGGATCACTTTCCTTTGCCTTTTATTGATCATGTATTAGATACATTAGCAGGTAAAAAGTACTTTTCATTTTTGGATGGTTTTAGTGGCTATAATCAAATTCAGGTAGCACCTGAAGATCAAGATAAGACCACATTTACTCGTCCATGGGGAACTTTTTCCTACCGAGTGCTTCCTTTTGGGTTATGTAATGCACCTGCAACATTCCAAAGGGCAGTACTAGGAATTTTTTCTGATCTAATCCATGATTGTGTAGAGGTTTATATGGATGATTTTACAGTTTATGGTAATTCATTTGAAGAGGCATTAGAAAATTTGGAAAAAGTTCTCATAAGATGTAAAGAAACAAACCTTTCATTAAGCCATGAAAATGCTTTATGATGTTTACTGAAGGGATTGTTTTAGGACATCATATTTCAGGAGATGGGATTAAGGTTGATAGATCAAAAGTTGAAGTCATCTCCAAGTTACCTATTCCAAATTGTCAAAGAGATGTTAGAAGTTTTCTAGGATTTACTGGTTACTACAGAAGATTTATAGAAAACTTCACTAAAATAGCATCTCCACTCTTCAAGTTGCTTACAAAAGACTGTGAATTTAAATGGGATCCTGATTGTCAATCCGCTTTTGAAACTTTGAAAACAAGAATATCCGAAGCACCTATCTTGAGAGGACCAAATTGGAAACTTCCTTTCCATATTTCTACAGATGCTTCAGATACAGCTCTTGGAGCTGTGTTGGGTCAAAAAGATTTAATTCCTTATGCCATTTATTACACCAGTAAAAATTTGACTCCCACAGAGTTGAATTATATTGTGACTGAAAAAGAGTTCTTAGCTGTTGTTCATGCAATTAATAAGTTTAGACATTACATAACAGGCTATGAAACTTTTATTCATACTGACCATTCTGCAATTAGATATTTAATGAACAAACCTGTTACTAATGGCAGAGTGACAATATGGCTTTTACTTTTGCAAGAATTCAATATTACTGTGTTGGATAGACCAGGAAAACATAATACAGTAGCTGATTTCTTGTCTAGGATTCAGAATACTAAAGAAGATTCTCCCGTAGAAGATAAGTTTCCTGATGAATACTTGTTTGCAGTAACTATTAAGACCCCTTGGTATGCAGATATTGCTAACTATTTGGTTACAGGGAAACTACCTTCACATTTATTTCCAAGAGAAAAACGAAAGATTATTCAGGAGAGTTCAAGATATTCATGGATTTCTAACGAATTGTTTAAAACAGGGCCAGATCTTGTGATCAGAAGATGTGTCAGTGAAGATGAAATGCCTGATATTCTTAAGGCATGTCATGATGAACCATGCGGCGGACACTTTGCGGACAAAAGGACGGCCTATAAAATCCTTTCCTTGGGATATTATTGGCCTTCTCTCTTCAAAGATGCAAAACAATATGTCAAAAGGTGTGATAGCTGCCAAAGAGTAGGGAAACCTACCCTTTGAAATGAAATGCCATTGCAAACACAGGTACTCATTGAACCCTTTGAAAAATGGGCTTTAGATTTCATTGGACCTATTAATCCACCATCTAAGCAAAAGAAGTATATATTGGTTTGTACTGATTATGTTACTAAATGGGTAGAAGCCAAAGCATTAGTATCTGCTACTGAAAATTCAATTGTTCATTTTCTTTATGAGGATATTTTTACTCGCTTTGGTGTTCCAAGAGAAATTGTAACAGATCAGGGGAGCCAATTCACATCAAATTTGGTGGAGAAGTTGATGGAAGAATACAAAATCAAGCACAAAAGATCTACTCCTTACCATCCACAAGCAAATGGTCAAGTGGAGTCCACAAAAAAATTTCTTGAAAGTATCATCACCAAGACTATTCATCTACACAGAAGAGATTGGGCAGAAAGGCTTCCAGAAGCCTTGTGGGCCTACAGAACTACATGGGGGAATACAACAGGACATTCTCCCTATGAACTTGTTTATGGGAAAGAAGTCTTGCTCCCCATTGAGTTCCAAGTCAAGACCTTCAAGATAGCAGTTCAGTTGGGGATGGACTTATCATAAGCCCAAAAGCATAGAATGGAGCAGTTGAATGAGCTAGATGAGATCAGACAAGAAGCAATTCTAAGAACTGATCTAGTTCAATATCAAAGAACTAAATGGCATGACAAATATATCAAAGAGAAGAAGTTTCAAGAAGGAGATTTGGCATTGTTATTTGACTCCAAGTTTAAAGATTTTCAAGGGAAATTTCAGACTCATTGGCTTGGGCCATATGAGATTGACAAGATCTTTAGCAATGGAGCTGTAAGAATCAAGACCATTGATGAGTTTCAAACTCCTCTTATAGTGAATGGCCATAGATTGAAAGTTTATCATAAGCCACTCTCTAAAGAGGATTTTGTCAAGTTGTTTCAAGAAAGTTATGCAATCAGGCTGGTACAGAAGAATTCTTCTTCTCCACCAGCCTAGCTTTTGTTTTTCAAGTTAAAAAAAAAAGAAAAAAAAGAAAAAAAGAAAAAAAATGGTATAAGCCTGAAAACCAATCATTGATTGGCAGTCTTATACAGAAAATATGGGGTGAAAATCAGGGACACCTGACACTCTATATTTTCCAAAAAAAAATCTGTTTTTCATTTCATTTCATCTCACCACCCACTCCATTTCATTCCACTTCATTCCATTTCATTTCACTTCATTACACTTCATTCCACTTCATTTCATCCATTCCATCAATAAAAATATTTTTATGACCATTTCCACCTGGTCATTTGTCATTTGTTCATTTCTATTTCAGCCAAGTAATAGCTGTGTCAGTTTCTGCAGCTGACATCTGTTTCCGCAGCTGACTCCAGTTTCCGCAGCCAGAAGCAGATTCCGCAGCTGCTACTACTCTGTTTTCAAAAAGAATGTACAGTTAGTTGTTATTTTCATAAATTATGAAATAAAATGTAGGAGAAAGGATCAATGGAACATTCAAGACACTAATGAAGATCAATCAGTTGAAGACCAAGGGCAAAAGCAAGGATTCCAAAGGTATGAACAAAGTTTATTTCAAATAGTATCGAAAAACACATTTTTATGTAATTTTAAACTATGAGCTCTACCCATAACGCGCAATGATTATATTGACAGTCCCGTAACCTTCCACGATCTCTATGTTATCCTCTTGCATTTATTCACAAATGGTTTCATCATTGAAATTCCGACTCTCACTCATGTTCAAATATCCCACCGTAGATAATGATACGTATTTGAGTTGACAAAGGACTCTTACAAGCCGCATAACTTCATAATCATTGATTGAAACGTGTTTATATTTATTACACAGCCACCAAAATTCAAAACGCGGCCGAATGCATTATACTTTGTTAACCTCTTTTTCGTGTCTCTGTCGTGTTTACAAAACCCCACTCTACTCATTCTCACTCCCTGTTTCACTCCATTCCGTTCCTTTGCTCACTCTCACTTCCGTATATCCACCCACAGTCTTATTCCATTCTGTTTATGGTGCTCATTTCCATTTTGTGATAACATCCCCACAGCATTGTGCTCGATTCTGTGTATTCCATCGTTCTATTTCCACTTAAACCCTCACAGAGGCAAGCCTGTGAAGCACAGAGAAGTAAAATGGGAAAATTATTAAGGGCAGAGCCGGAAGGACCGAAGTTTATAGAGGGATATCCACAAGCAAAAGAGATGTTGAGGAAAGCTAAATGGTTGCGCTTTATTCAGAAATTCAGGGGTTACCACAGAGAAGTTACAAAAGCGTTTGCAAGATCATTTGATGGCTCGGAAGCAGAAGTGGGAGACCTCAAGTTTTTGGTCAATGAAGCATCAATAGCAACAGCCACAGAGCTTCTTCAGGAAGGAGAACGATGGTTCAAAAATAAAAGTATCAGTGATGAGGCATGGAGAACAATCCTCCGAAATCAAGGTATGGATATCACTGTTTTCAAAAGAGGAATCCCTGTGCATGCAATAAAAGATGAATGGGCTACTTTACTACTCATTGTTCAGAAATTTATTACATGTGAAGGCCGTTTTGTCTCTATGTACATGTATCATACTAGGCTATTGATGAATTTTCTTGAAAACCAAACTCTCAATCTTCCTTATTTCCTATTCAATAGCTTGAAGAAAATGGCTGTGACTGTGCAAAAACACCTAGGAGATGTAGAGCCTCATTTATATCACCATGGGCTTATAAGAATTCTAATTGAAAAGGAGCTAAAAGAAAGAAAAGATACATGGGAACAATTCCTAGTTAGAAACTTCTTTGAAGAACCTCAGGAAATTCCTGAAGTTAGTCCAATTAGAAGAAGTAGAAGAAAGAAAATGAATGTTGAAACCCAAGTTTCTCCTACACAAGAAATTCCCGCAGCTAGCACAGCAAAAAGAAGTAGAAGGAAAAGAACAGTAGATGAAATCCAAGATACTTCTACTACTACTATAAAGAAAACTGATAGGGAAGAGAGATTGGTAAAAAGGAAGAAGAAGGAAATCAAAACTAGGAAGCCAATAATACCAAAAGGGAAAGAAATTATTGAGGCTGTCCATAAAACTCCTTCTTCTGAAGAAGAAGATCACCAAATTCTATCTGAAAGATTAGTTTTTCTTCAAAAATAGTCATCTCTATCCAAGAAGGCAGAGACAGGAAAACAAGAACAAAAGGGTAGTGTACCACAGCATGTGAGGAGAAGCAACAGGCTTAAGGGAAAATTGAGAAAAACACAAATTAAAGGTCCTCATTTCATTGATTTGGGTGAGGAGACATCTGAACAGTCTCCAACTGACCATAGTCCATTTCAGTCAGTTAGTGAACCTGACTCCTTTCACTCCCAATCAAACAATGAGCATACTCCATCTTATTCTCAGCAAAATATTGATGTAAGTTCTCCTCGGCCAGATTTTGAACATAATTCTCCCTTGCAGCACTTTGGGGACAGCCCAATGAAAAAGACACCGGAAGTAGATCCCAAACAGCAGGAGGTATATGACTATATAGAATCCTTGGAGAAGGCAGCCACAGGCCCAAGTACCTCTTCTATTCAGCCTCATACATTGCAGGATGATTTAGTTCAGTCATTAAAACAAGAAATTTTTGAGCTGGAACTTTTGAATCGGCATATCAAAAATGAAAATGAAACACTCAAAGAGAAAGGAAAACTGGACAAGATCATCCATGACAATACTATGTTACATTTGGGTATTTGGCAAAAGAAGAATAAGAAGTTAAAAAGGAAATGCCAAAAATTGAGCAGAGCACTTGTGAATATCAAATTTAGGTGCTTAATGAAGAAACCCAGAATGATGGCAGTACCAAAGAAGAAGAGAAGGGGGTTAGATGTGCTGGCTGAAGTATCAAGGCACATGAATTGAACAAAGAGTATCAAAATTTTGGTTGCATGAGGACATGCAACACCTTCACAATGGGGGTATGTTGAGTCCCGAATTTGCCTCTTTTCCATACACTTTTCCATATCTTTTTCACTCACCTAAACCTCCAAAATTGTCAATATCATGTGCAAAAGGGTATCTAACATTGTTTTTAATTATGTTTGTGTGTTTTCTATTTGATTTAGATTTTGTTCATACAGCTGCGGAAACTTGTCACTTTCCGCAGCTGCTGCAACTTTCCGCAGCTATTTTGTGGAAATCGATGTTACAGGTGTCTACGAAGGAAACGAGCCACATGGGCAGGCTAGGAATGACAAGGACATGGTTCGTGTCCTATTGGTTCAAGTAAATTCGTCAAGGAAAGCCGTGGTCAAAGCCATCCACGTGGAAGTCAACTATGGAGTTCTATGTCGGCTGGACTCTGTTTCGTGGCATATAAACATCCATACGGCCGTTTCCAAGCTTGCGGAGGTTAATTGACATCTGTGCAAAGTTCTAGAGTTGAATTCAAGCGCCCACCTTCCATAGATCCGTTTTCCAACATGGCCATACTCCTATATCCGTGGCCTTAGTGGTCTACGTGCTGGCTGCTATCATAAACTTCAGGAGACAGTTACAGTTTATTGTTTTATATAGAGCGTTTGCATACGCACGTAGAGTTAGTTGATCATAGTTGTTGAGTTGTTAGTTGATAGTTGATGTGCGTACTCTGTTATGTTAGCTTTGTAGTGATTACGCTGCCTTGAGCCGTAATACTACCAGTCTGTAATGAACTGCTTTTTAATGTGAAAAGACTCTGTTTTCAACTTAATTAGTGTTTGAGGATCGTTACCAAAGCTGTGTAGAGGGCCCCTGCTCAGCCAAGGTTCTGTGTATTAATGTATATATTTCTCATTTCATTTCTTTAAAAAGTCATTGTATCATAATCCATTACATGTTCATGTTTTGTAGTTGTTTCATTTCTGTTCATACATTTCCATAATTTCCATTTCATTTCTGTCATTCATGTTTTTATGATTGTTCATCACTGATCAGTTTTCTTGTGCAGGTTTTAGGTAGACAGCCCGGGCATTTTCATAGTATTTTGGCTAATGATATGAAACTAACATTATTCTGCTGCTAGTTTTGCTTTTCATAGCTTTTGTTTAACTTCAGTTTTGCTTTGTACATTTCAGTTTTGCTTATCTGACTTAGTAGTTAAAATTAGATATATTAAGCTGCTCATAGCGTCTTCAGTTACCTTCGAAAGCCACAGCTGGACTGATGGTGAGGGGCTGCATTATGAAATGTGTAGTTTAGTATTAGTTTCTTTTCTGCAAATTTAGATATATTAAGCTTCTCATAGCGTCTTCAGTTACCTCCGAAAGCCACAGCTGGACTGATGGTGAGGGACTGCATTATGAAATGTGTAGTTTAGTATTAGTTTCTTTTCTGCAAATTTAGATATATTAAATCATGTATGACATCTTCATTTGCCTCCGAAAGCCACAGCTGGACTGATGGCGAGGGATTGAATCATGTGTGTATGGTTTAGTATTAGTTTACTTTCTGCAAATTAAATAATCAGTTACACAAGTTGTTTATGATTACTTCCGCAAGTCATAGCTGGTCTAATGATGAAGGGTCAGAAAATGAATTGATGTAGTCTGATTTAGATTTCTTTTGTTGCAATTTTGAATTTCCATAAGCGTAGTTTCTTTTGTGTTCAGTTGGCAGCAAGAATAGTTTAGTTTTCATGTTCACTAGTTTCCTGTTTTGATTCATTAGATTAGCAGCACCTTTTCATTTCAGCAGTACACTTTTACTTTCTTTCAAGTCTTGTCATTATAATTCTCAATTTGCTTTTAAAGTCTCAAGATTGGTAAATCATCATAGGGGATATCACTTCCTTGAACAAATATAACCAAACTTGTTTTTCATTTTAGAATTTCCATTTCACCTTAGAAAAACCAAAAACGACAAAAAGTTAAGAAAGAGGTTATCTTGCACATATAGTGCGCCGCACTTCATCAGCTTACGATTCCCGGATTGAAAATTAAATGCAGCAATTTAGGACACACTAAATTGACCAAACAGTCTCTACCCATTTGGTAACATAATCAGTGCAAACTAATATATATTTATTTTGTCTTGATGGCGGACTAATAGGTCCTACAAAATCTAAAACCCATTTCTCAAAAGGTTCAATATTTACCTGAGGCTACAATGGCATCTCACCTAAAGGAGAAGGTTTCCCTACCCTTTGGAAGTTGTCACACCTTTTGACATGCTCTTTAGCATATTTAAAGAGGGATGGCCAATAGTATCCTAAATGAAGGATCTTATAAGCTGTCATTTTCTCAGCAAAGTGTCCACCACAAGGTTCATCATGGCATTCCTTGAGGATCTCAAGCATCTCATCTTCTCGAACACATATCCTAATGATAAAGTCTGGACATGTTTTGTATAACTCATTAGGAACCCATGAATATTTTGCACTGTCATAAATGATCTTTATTTTGTTTCTTGCATTCATTATTGAAGGAAATTTCCCTGAAAATAGATAATTAACAATGTTAGCAAACCAAGGAGTTTGAGTAGAAATTGAAAAAAGATATTCATCAGGGAATTGATCTTCAACTGGAGTATTGTCTTCAATGTTTTGGAGTCTAGATAGGAAATCAACTACTGTATTTTGTTTCCCAAGCCTATCTAGAATGGTGATGTTGAATTCCTGTAAAAGAAATAACCATCTTATGACTCTGCCATTAGTAATTGATTTGTTCATTAGATATTTAATTGCAGAGTGATCTGTGTGAACAAAAGTTTCATAGCCTGTTATATAGTGTCTGAATTTATTTATGGCATGAACAAAAGCTAAGAACTCTTTTTCAGTTACAGTATAATTTAACTCCGAAGGGGTCAAATTTTTACTTGTATAGTAGATGGCATAAGGAATCAGGTCTTTTTGTCCCAATACAGCTCCTAAAGTTGTATCTGAGGCATCTGTTGAAATATGAAAAGGTAATTTCTAGTTAGGTCCCCTTAAAATAGGTGCTTCAGAGATTTTTGTTTTTAGGGTCTCAAAGGCTAACTGGCAATCAGGATTCCACTTGAATTCATAGTCCTTGGTGAGTAATTTGAAAAGTGGAGATGCTATCTTGGTGAAGTTTTTTATAAATCTTCTAAAATACCCTGTAAATCCTAGAAAACTCCTAATATCTTTTTGACAACTTGGAACAGATAAGTTAAAGATGACTTCAACTTTTGACTCATCAACTCTAATCGCATCCCCTGAAATGTGATGCCCCAAAACAATCCCTTCAGTAAACATCGTAAAACACTTCTCATGGCCTAGTGAACAATTTGCTTCTTTACATCTCTTTAAAACTTTTTCCAAGTTTTCTTAGGATTCTTCAAATGTGTTTCCATAGACTGTGAAATCATCCATATATACTTCTACACAATCATGTATTAGATCTGAAAAGATTCCTAGTACTACCCTTTGAAATGTTGCAGGTACATTGCATAGTTAAAATGGAAATAATCAATAAGAATAGGTACCCCAAGGATAGGTAAATGTGGTTTTTTCTTGATCTTCAAGTGCTACCTGGATTTGATTATAACCACTAAACCCATCTAAAAATGAGAAGTACTTTTTTCCAGCTAATGTATCTAACACCTGATCTATGAAAGCTAGGGGAAAATGATGTTTAAGAGTAGCTTTGTTTAATTCCCGGTAGTCAATACATACCCTCCATTTACCATTTTTCTTTGGCACAATTACCAAAGGAGAAACCCACTGACTGTCTGAAATGGGATAAATAAAGTTAACATTTAACAATTTCTACAATTCTTCTTTAGAAATCTCCCTAAGGTTTGGATTCATCCATCTCTGAGTTTGTCTGATTGGTTTACAATTTTCCTCTATGTAGATGCGATGAGTGCAAGTCTTAGGGCTTATCCCTTTCATATCAGTGTACTCCCATGCATATCCAGAAGAATGCCTCTATAATATCTTGACTAGCTTTTCTTGTTGAGATTTCTCTGAGTTTGTCTGATTGGTTTACAATTTTCCTCTATGTAGATGCGATGAGTGAAAGTCTTAGGGCTTATCCATTTCATATCAGTGTACCCCCATGCATATGCAGAAGAATGTCTCTATAATATCTTGACTAGCTTTTCTTATTGAGATTTCTCTAGGTTCTTGTTTAAGTTTAAAGTTTTACCTGGAAATATCTCAATTATAGAGCTGACAAATTTATCCATGGAGTAAAGAGACATCTTTCTTGATGATAAAAACTCAATGTTGGATTCTTCTTGAAATTTTTCATGTTTGTATTCCGAAAAGGATTCAAAATTTTCTAAGGAATTTAGAATCTGGCTATCTTCACTAATTTCTGAAATTGTCAAGAGAGGTTGTATGTCTTCTTCATCCTCAATCCATTGAGTATCATCTAACTCTATAATTGTTTTTGATGGAGGATACAAGGTAAATTTCTTGGTTGAAATACCATCAGAGATGTACATATCACCAAATCTACAGCTAATGAAAGCATCAGCTGTAGCTAACCAAGGTCTTCCTAATATAATAGGATGCCCTCCTAGATTATTTTTAGGAGTTAGGATCATAAAATACACAGGATACTCCCAAGAATCTATGGACACTAGAATGTCTTCTATTACCCCATCAGGTTTAATCACATATCTGTCTACTAATTGTAATAATGTGGGTGTAAAAAGAAGATTAGGAAGTTTTAGTTTATCCATGATTTGTCTACTCATGATATTGATTGCTGCTCCTAAATCAATAAGTGTGTTTTGGATCTCAGTTCCATTGATGTGCATTTTAACAACTGGATTTCCTGGGTCTAGATACTTTGGAATAGAAATCTTACCCATCATTATGTCTGCTATTTTTCCTGCCAGTTGAATTTTCTTTGTCTCTTTTATTCTCTTTCTTGTTTTTTTCATGCTCAACTCCTTTATTGTCTTTGCTAAGATTGGAATTTCCTTGATAGCTTGTAATAATGGGATCTTAATACAAACATTCCTTAGCTCATCTAGGAAATCATAATTAGGCACCATAATTTTTTTTTCTACACCCCTATCAATTTGTAATCTTTCTGGAAAGGGCGGTGTAAAGGTGAATGTTGATGGCTTCTCTAATATAGGAGTTGAAATTATTGGTTCTTTTTGTTTTGATTTTTCAATATTTGGGTCTTGACAAGATGTGTTCTCTTCAAAACTTTTATTTACCCGTAGAGAATCTTCCTGAGAGTTGTTTTGCTCTTGTGTGATTACAGAAGGTTTCTTCTTTTCAAATATTCTTTCAGACGTAAGTTGAACATCATTAAGGTCTAAAAGAGTAATCAAATAGGTTGGGAACTATTGGCCTTCTATCATGTATGTGTTCTAAGGATTTTTATTGTTGGGGTTTGGTATGGGTTGGGAAGGTAACTGATTTTCTTTCTAAGGAAATGGTAATGGAAGTGGTGGATTTTGATGTTGTCGATTTTGTTGAGGATTTTTTTGAGGAGGGAAATTTGGATATGGTGGATAAGATGGTGGATATTGATAATACTGAGAGTATATTCCATAGGGATTTTGTGCTCCTTGTGCCCAAATTTGAGATTTATTTTGGAATTGGGGCCAAGGTTGCTGCCAAGAATTCCAATTTGGCGGGGGTTGATTATATAACTGATCATGGAATCCTTGTGTTTGAGGTCCTTGCCAAGGCCTCCTAGAGACAAAATTGAGAGATTCTGTGGAATTTGTAGAAGTTTTTTCTTGAAAGATAGCTTTAAGACCAGGAAGTGAAGGAAAACTCTTGGTTTCATGTTTTTTCTGAACAAATTACACAAGTCTCTACTATTTTTGCATCTAAAAGGCACTCTCTCAAGGCATGCTTTTTTCTACATTTGGGACAAAAGATTACTAAGCTATCAGATTCAGATTTTTTCTTGTTTTGTAACTTAAGGGTGTCTATTTGTTCACTAAGACTCCCTAAAATGTCAGATTTGAATTCGTCAAGCATATGTCCTATTTTTTCCCTACTTACTGTCCCAGAAGCAGACTTACTTTCCCTTGCAAGAGCAGGGTCTCTTGGTCCTTTTACAGTTTTAGATTTCCCTCTTAAAAGGTTGATACATAATTCAACTATTTCAGGTAATGTGAGCTGAGATATATCTCCTTTTCCCATCATATTAAGGATATCTAGCCATTCATCCCTAATTTTCTTCAACAAGAGAGCTTTCAAAGTATCTTGATCTAAGTTTTCCATTTTTTCTCTCTTGATGTTATAGTTAAACCTTTCCAAAAAATCTTCTAGATTTTCATCCTCTTTTTGTAGCATTTTAAACACTTCATCCTTTTGGTTTACTAGCATACAGTAATCCAAATACCACTCTAGAAATGCATGTTTCATGTCTTCCCATGTCCTAATAGAACTGTTGATAAAACTCATAAACCATTTTAATGCTGCTCCTTTCAATGTTGAAGGGAATAGTTTAAGTTTTTGGGCATCTTGTAAGTAATCATAGGTTCTACATAGGACTTGAAATTCAAATAGGAAGGTTATAGGATCTTCACTTTTGAGTCCATAAAATTTTGGAAGGACAGAGGATGAAATATTTTTCATAGTTGCATTGGTCTCTTCATCTACTATATGAAACCCAACAGAGCTTCCCATTTCCCTTCCACCTCTTCCTCTGCCTCCTTCTTCACCTCTACCTCCTTCTCCTTCTGCACCTGGACCTCCTTCTCGTCTACCTCTACCTCTACCTCCTCCAAATAGTGTATGTTCTCCATTAAATACTCCTCCTCCCCCTTCTTCTGCCATGGTTGATTCTTCTATGGAAGTGGAAAAGTTTATGTCTCTAGCAGAGGTCCTTGAATCTTCTTCTAAGACATGTTCAATGGATGAAGTGGAAGGTATTTCTGTTGGAATATCTAATCTTAAGTCTTCTGGGAGTCTATGATCAGTATAGTATGGGATGTGGGTTTGATTTGGAGGTGTGTTTCCTCTTGCTCTTGGTAGAACAAGTGGTGTTCTAGGAATCAAGCTTCTTCTTCTTATAAATCTACCCCTTGAGTCTCTTTCTCTACGCATATCATTGTTTTTGAGAGGTAAGAAATAAGGCTACCTAGTTACACTTCCCCGGCAATGATGCCAAAATTTCTACTCAACTTATTGTTCCTAAATTGATGTCATAAATTGTCAACCAGGGCTAGTAAAATGTTGAATTGAAGTGCACCATATGTGCCTAGGTATCTTCTTCCTACTTCGTTGTGCTTAGTGTTTTTCTAGTTTTTTTGGTTTTGTGTTTTTATAATAAGGGGAAAAGAACTCAATTGCTAACAAAGAGAAGTTACTGATCACACTAAAACAGAATAAAATCTACTCTAAACTATGAATGGCACCTAAGAACAGAAAATGCTAATCCACAGATTCTAAAGTTGATAAGAAAAGTAACTCATAACATTAAACTCAGTCCAATTCATTTCATTAGAGGTATATTGGAACAAACTAAGAAAAGGATTAGTTTGATGTAATGAGGTTATCTTTAGTAAACAACAACTTAAAATATCACAGAGAAAATATCATCCGTTGTTAGAAATTTGTTGGAACATTTTGAGAAAATATTATCTGCAACATAGTAGGGAACCATAGGCTGAAATAACTTATGACACTAGAATTAACTCATTCTGCAACTCAAAATGTTACTATTAAGCCTCGTTCAAAGGTTAGAGATCTCTTGGAACAACTTGGGAAAAATGTTGTTTGTAAAATTATGAGAAATTGCAGAACAGTCAAGAGCTCAAAATGATATAACTAATTCTTATTCATATGATAATGATGTGTTAGAAGAACTTAAGAACAAGAGAAGCTTATAAAATAATGAGGGTATTTTAATTCTAATTAACAGGACTGAAATGCAATTAACTAATAGAACTGAAATTCAATGAACAAAACTGAACTGAAATGCAATTAACTCAAGAGTACTACAATTATATCTCATTCACGCATTAGTGATATATTGGAATAGCTCATGAGAACAAGATTTACTATAATATTCGATGTAAGTAAATGACATAAGCATGATGAAAGAGGATAAACTCAGAAAACTGCCTAAGTTAAGAGCAAAAGAGAGTTAAAGGTCACTTATCTAGAAAATATGCACAAAGCCTTTCGGACAGTAAGGACCCTCTACCATCAGATTGGCACACGAATCCTTAACTCCTTAAAGTTGCTTCAGATCATGCATAAAAGTTATACTTCTTTCATTAAAGGAAAAATGCTTAGAAACAGAGTATCACAGTCTTTGAGAACTAACAATAAAACATCAACTAACTGTTTCTCGGTTCACCGAGTTATTTTTATAAGAAAATACATAATGTTCATTGAGTAGAAATAGGAATAGGTGTCTTTTATAATCAAAATTGAACTAGAACTCTTGTTGAGGACTCGTATTTTGCTGAAGACACCTGCAAATTCCTTATCCTTGTAGAAGTTTGCTTCTTGGTTTTGGCTTTGTCCACATGCGTAACCACTTTCATATTTTTGCTCAACCTTCGTGGAGGACAAGGAATGATGTAGGAGAGTTCTGGAATTTAACCATATGCATATTTCCCTCAAATGACACCTGTAACCTATGTAAACATAAATATGGTTATAAAATATGTGACTAGCTACAGAATGACTGCATTCTGTAGCTAAGTCTGCTAAAAAATCACTATTCCAACAAAACCACAAAAGTATAATAATTCAGTCATTGCATGCATTCTTAAAGTGATTTTAATCATTCCTATTGATATTTTAAGCCTATAGATAATAAAGGAAAAATGGAATGAAGTGAAATTTGGTGAAGGGAAAGGACATCTTTAGGGCTCAACACATATTCCAAGACATTTAAATACATTCGCAGATGCGGTTGCTCCTAGTATGATAAATCGACATTTGCAATAATCAAAATACTAAATTAAAGAACATTCATAACATGTACATAGATAGCGGGTAAATAGTCATATATCATAGTATAGAAGTGTTTAAAAAATATACATCGTCTTCAATCATAGGTTGGAAACACCTTATGATTGGAAAAAATGGTAATACAAAAGGTCAAAAATATGAGTCTATGACATGATCATCCTATCACTGACGGTGATCACGATAAGAGACCACTACCCGGGCCACCCTACATAGGAACCTCCTAAAATGTCCTGGGACACCAATCACGTATCTCTGTAATTTGAGTGGAATATCATCTATGTATGTCTCTGGAATGTCTAGAGTTAGGCACTCTAGGTGATGCTCTAAATCAGACAAGATCTCTGTTGATTGGCCTGCTAGGGCTGGTGCGGCTGCAGCTGGTTGTCTCCTTTCATAAGGCTAGAGATGGCTTGGTCATTGTGGGACCACATCTGCATTTAAAAAATTTTGGTTATTAGTTTCAAGACGATTAAAATAAAAAATTTAGAACTTAGAAACTGTTGAAAATGATTTAACCTGATTCATCCCACTGTTCCCCTGCTGGGAGAGCCATCTCTCAGTCGCTGCAGAAATATATCCCGGTGTATGGAAAATCCTCTATAACAAAAATTTGGCGTTCCAGCCAATGGAAATATGAAGAAGAAAATTGAACAAACTCGACGCCCTCAACAGCATGACGGGCCATCAATGCAACCCAACGAACCATCCTAGGTTCTCGACATTGTCCAGCATCAATAGGAATGTTTTGCGGAGCTAACATGGGGATCCTCTCTAGAGAAAAGGTGACTATAATGGATCCATGTCCAAATTTATTTAGCTTTCCATTCTTTGCTTTGGTTAGTTTGCCTTTTATGTTGGCCAACACAGCTTCGCACCAATTGAAAATGGTGCCCCGAAAATAGTCTACAGCAATGGGCATTTGGGAACCGGTAGCCACATGCAATGCTACACTCCCACACAGTCTGGTGATAGTAAATTCAATAAATTTTAGCTCGATATGGATGATAGTTTTTATGTCAATCCATTTGTCCTGAGGGTCTGCCTGATCATCACAGAACTCTTGTCAAAGACTAGCGACAGTCTGGCCACCTGGCCTAGTCCCAAATAGAGAAATTTGTTCGCCCCTTTTGGACAAACCAGTCAAAAAATAAGTTTCCCCCAGCTCAATTTCGAGCTGGTGGCCACCAATAACGAAACACTGGTCCTATGCGTTCCACCTATTCAGCAGCCATGTTAGGAGGTCTACCTGTGCCCTCATGCCCTGAATGGCCCAGAATTTATACAAACTGCATGCTCTTAATGCCTGCATTTTAGGAAAATGGAGCATTGTGGTGTCATATACATCTTCATGCTCACTTTCTCTCCAAATTAGCATCTTTTATCTCCTACAATGCATAAAAAGATATATTAGAACAATCTAATTTGAAAAATTTTGGGCAGAAATTGAGAAAATTTAATTTGAAATTTAATTGCACGGGGTCTACACTTTGTTCTCATACACACTGCATAGGATTGCACAGGCACCATGAGACAAGTGCGTACCCACGACTTTTTTCTATGTAGGAAAAATTCGGGGTCCGCAGGGCCCATGTGTTGTGCCCGCGGACCCCAGCGGGCGATTTTTTAAACATATTTTTCTCTTAAAAATGAAATCTAAAGCCTAAAAATGAAATGTAAATGGATGAAATGCAATATTAGGAGGTCGTGGATTACCTGGAGCAGACGGTTCTCAATTTTGTCAGACAGATTTTCCAGAATCTTCACAGGAACGTTTTTACCCAAAATATTTTACTTTTCACTCTGAACTCAAATGGTAAAAATGAAGTTAGAAAAGCCCTTTTTATAAGTTTTTTCGAATAAACAAATTTCTAATTTGTTTATTTTTCACTTTTAAAAAGGTTATTTTTGAAAGCATTTTTATTTATCTTAAACAGATATGTGTAATGTTTCAAGTTTTTGTGCAGAAATTGGATTTTTCAGGAGAATTGATTGTTTTTCAACAAAGAGCATACTTTTATCACTTTTTCGGACTCTTTTAAAAAATTTACTAAAAAGCGAAAACTTGGAGTCCTCTTTTAAGCCCTTTTCAGAATATCTAAACATGAAAAGATTTCTGAGAACTTGATTATTCGAACTCGTTAAAGTAAATGAATAATCGTCCTTTCAGTATAAGTTTACCCCTGTTACGGACTGAAATGGACTATTTACGAAAAAGGTATACGTTGACTAATTACAGTCAATAGAGTTCTCTCTCACATTATTTTATCCCTTTTCAGGCTTGAGAGACTAAATTTACGAAAAAGTACACCCATGGAGTTTTCTTAAGTTTTTCTTCTGACTCCATAAAATTGAAAAACACCGAGTTTCTCCTATACTCGACTTGTTAAAATTTAACAGTAAAGGACCTGTTCAATTTAAAAACAGGAACGAACCACTCCTTCTGAGGATTCAAATCTTAAGCTAAGTTGGACTCATCCAAAGGATGAGCTTATAAACAAGAAAATTATATCCTCCTCAAGCTTGTCAAAAATAAAGAGGTACTTTCCATAAATGGTGGGGGAAAAGAGACAAAAATGGACTTGTTTGTTGTATTTTGATTTTTCGAAAATCTAGTTAACCACTCTTGAACACGACACTTTTTGTTCGCCTGGGTTGGGAAATCCTTTGCCTAACAGTTAATCAAACCACATTGAAAGTCTTCATCTGATTTTTGGGTATTAGCTTTGGGTCAATTGTCACCAAGCCTTCTGTAGTGTCCTTATGTGTTCAAGAGGACAGTTCAAATAAACCATTCATCTGCAAAATATCTGCCATCCATTTTGACCATCCCTGAGTCAGTTCTTGCCAATATATTTCTTCAAAACTTGATCTATGATTTTGTGTTGTGGGCTTGCCTACGACGGATCACTTTATATCGACAACAGCTCATTATCTAGGAAGTTGATCTAGAAATCATCAGTACCTTGAAATCTGCATGAAATCTGCATGCATCACTGGCAGGTTTCTCACTTTCGACGACAAGTTACATCATTGACCTTCAATCGAATGATTTTGTGACATGTTCGACTTCAGCTCATTCATGCACATTTCATGGATTGTACTGGGTAATTTGAGGGCCATTGACATTAATGGTGGTTACTCTCACACTTGTTAACAGTTTACATCATTGACTGGTAATCAAGTGGTTTCTACCATGTTTGACTTCGATACATTCATTCACATGGATAGAATCGTACTAGTTCGAGATGTGGAAATCAAGACCCTGGATCTAGTTTCTACCATCCATGCTGCAAGGAATTTTTTTATCATTTATACAGTAGACTATTCATAAACATATGGCTGCATCCATACTATGTCTACGCATGTCCATACTGTGATGTATCCAAAATTATTCCTATATCAGAACAGTTTGAACCATTTTCTAGTTAGTTTTGATCTGAGTATGGGAATGCCTACCTTAGCGATGGTATCTATACATATATATTTTCATTGAATTTTTTTATAGGTTCTGACTGGGGTTTCCACAGGATGATCCTTGAAATGATAAAGTATTGCACTCTTCATATATGACAGACTTCAGATTCATCTATTCCAGACTTTGCACTTTAGGGGGAAATCTGTTACATTGAAAATTGTCATCCTAACATTCTACTATGTGTATGAGTTCATTATTACTCATACTTCCTCCTTTGCAAGTCTAACATATCAGTTCCTCATGTCAAGCCTTGAAAATCAGAGAAACGTTCCTAAAAATCTCCTTAACTTTGGTGTCGCACTTTCTCTATATCTTGCCTGCAGTCCCGCACCTAATGTTCATATCTTATGCATACCTGAATTCACTTTCTCTGTGTTATGGGTGTGGACCCCTGTAAATATTAAAAAGGCCCAAGTAAACTAAAAAAATCTCACTTTTAGTAAATTCTAGAAGCCTCTAGAAATAATCTTGCAGTGGCAGAACCGCTCTTTTGAGGTTCATGTATCCCTTACCTTATGGAGCTAACCCGTTGATGTGAGGAGCTTATCCCTTTGAAGGAGGATTCTATCCCTTCATATTTGGAACTGAAACCTCCTCTTTTCCACTATAAAAAGAGGCATTGGGTAGCCTCAAGGAGAGTTCAAGCTTTAGATTATTTGAGGTTAAGTGCTGTTGGGATTCAGACTCATTTAATTGAGATATTTGTGAGTAGAGATCACATACCTCTATCTATCTCAGTTGGAGGTGTTAGTGTCAGTCTATTCATACTGCCATCAGTGATCAAAACTGCTCTATTGCATTTTCATATTAGGTGTCTTATACCGAATAAATTTCACCATTCCGCTAGGTCATGGATTCATTTATGGTAGTAATGTTTTATCAATACTTGTTGATTTTTCTTTAGTCATTAGTCACTTGTATTCTCAAAAATCATATCAGTAGGTCATAGGATGGGTCTCATTAGGTTCTAGGGTCTCACCATGGTCAAATTAATGAGTAAAATAATATCAGCAAGGTCATGAGGAAAGTCATAAACTCAAAGTCACATCACTTGGAAGATCAAAGTCATATTTTATTCAGCTTGATGTAATTTTTACCTCAAAACCATGTTTCGAGGTGAAAACATGATATTTTGATTTTATTATCATTCATTATGTAATTTTATATCATCATATGTAATAAGTCACAATTCAGAAACTGCTATCTCCACAAAGTGATGTCCCTGCCTTCAGAAGAGTTTTTCGTAGCATGTACAACACCAAATCATACTCCAAGTAGATCCATCAGAAAGAGCCTGGAAAGAGATTTCCAACAGTATACTACACTCTCAAAAATGACTTCTCGATTGAAATTCATGCATAAGTGAAGTAAAAGTCCCTATATCCTCATATACCCCCTATTTCCTATTTTTCCTTTAAACTTTTTATTAATAAAGTTTTAATATTTCCCTTAAAAAAACCCCTTTTCCCCTTTCCGATTATAAAATCGCATTATAAATCTTTTAAATACAAATACGATTTATGTATAAAACCACTTCCCCACCACGCTTTGTAATAAAACTTAATAATAAAGTTTTATATCATAAAAACATCGACCCAAAGGTTTATCCCCTTTATATTGCAATCGCAAGGTTTGGAAATGCTATTCTGATTGACCCATTCCAAAAATATCCGATGCGATTGATCATGTTGCAAGTCTTGCACCCTTCCTTCGATTGATTGCAACACTCCCTGATTGCAACATGCCCCGATCGCAGTCCCTTTTCCGATCTTCCAATCGCCAACTCCCGATCATCCCTCCACCGTTGATCTCCTCGTCCAATCTGACTATCCTCCGCCAATCCGAACTTTCCAATCGCATCGTTTAAAATCCCACCTCTGATTAACCCCGCCAATGCGATCTCGACCGTTGATCTGATTGACGATCGGACGACCCACATCCAATCACACCATCGCAATCGGCGCTTCCACAAATTCCCCCCTGATTGAAACCTCCGATTGACCCCTGGGCCCACCATATAGTACTTATGCCCGCACGTTATAAAAGGTATTTCCCCTTTGTAAATTTGAAATTTGTTATATTTCATTTTTTGCAAAGGTTTTTCCCGTTCCCCCTTCCCAAATCGCATCAGCCCCATTTTTTTATGTGATGCGCCCCTCCACGGTTTTCCGATTGCGATTATGTGGGTCCCACCATTCATTACAAAAGCCCTTCTCCTTTGTAAAGGTTAAAATCTGTCCATTTTTCTTATTACAAAGACCTCCCCCAATCGCATCGGCGATTTCATATATATCGCTATGCCCCACTCCCGAGCCCGATTCTGATTGCGATTATAACGTGGATCCCACCTCCTCTCCCTTCCTTCCTATTCAATATTTCTTCCCTTCATGAATGCATAACTTCAATTTGTTTTATTTCAAAGGCAGTTTATCAAAGGGTCAGTTTTATTTAAATAAATAATGGAAAAAAAAGGAAAAAATCGGCTAGCTGAGAGTTTATTTAAAACAAATATTATTACAGCAGCAGCAAAATAGGAAATCTGTTTATCGGATTACCTATTTTCTTTTATACAGCATAACAGCAAAATCTCCAAGTAGTCAAATGCAATGTTGTCCCTTATTTTTAGGGGCAGATTGTTGTATTTATTTACTATGATTGTATTTCAGTTCTTCAGCTGTTAGAACAGCTCCCTTTTCTGTGGATCTATGTTCCCACTTTTCAGTGTATTTATTGTAATTTCAAATCATTTGTAAGCAGTCAGTAACTGAGAAAGTAGGGGAATAGTGTGGAAGAAATATTTTGCGCTCATTATACAGTTTGACAGGAATTAATAAGAGATGCAGCTCTAATTTGTGGGATCCATGTGGTATGAGATTTAGCATTTGTTTTTATCCTTTGTTTCATATGTGAATTTTTATGTGTTCCATTCACCCATAAACATTTCCTTTGAATGCTTTCAAGATAGAAAGGTAGAATCCATTTTATATGCTCTGCCTTGGGAAATCGTTCATGCTCTGTGTTGTTTCTTTCTGTTTGAAAAGGATCCATTTATTGTGCCCTTTTCGGCTCCTCATCGATCTGTCCATCCCATCCCTATTTAGCTTTATTTGATAAGTTTCCTGCCTATCTTTTCCCATGAAATACCCTGTGTCCTGATTTAATTCCCGATTTCAACTGTCCCTTTTATCCCACACATCCCTGAAATTCATTCATTCATTTTATTAAACCTTTTTCCCATAATTTTATCTAGCCTAATATCAGTCGATTTATTGTGTTCCATTGAATATTCTTTCACAGAGAGATCCCTCTCCTATCCTTGTAGGGCTAGCTACAAGGCTGAGTGTGGTTTATTTGTTACCCTGTTTTTCCCTTTCAGCCTGGGGTCCAATTCGGGTGCTAACATCTCTGGCGACCATATTGGGGATAGCTCAAGATTGTTTGTTTGTTAATGTTATTTGTTTTGTAAACTACAGATGGAGCCTGAAGTTATGACAGGTAGCCTTCGAATTGCACATTGCTTTACAAGTGCATAAGTAGATAAAAGCTGCTTCAGTCAATCTCTGGTCTAGTTTTATAAACGTAACATTCGATTTGCAAATTTTCCCCAGTACATCAAAAAATTATAGACTTTTAAATGATGATGTTCAGAGTTTTCTAGGCTGGAAATAACATTGTTGTAAAATAGAAATTCAACCACACTGGCTTCAAGAAGATACACCAGGGCTAATCCATATCCAAATCCTCCCCTTGTGTTTCAAAATCTGAATCTTATCCCTAGAGTTTTTTGTAGAAGATATTTCCTTTGATGAGAATTTTGAGCTTTATTTATTTAGGAATAAGTCTGAAAATGACATTGATGATACAGTTTTAGATCTTGAATTCCTTGTAGATATTGAAGTCCAAAGAGAAAATTCCTCCATTGATGATTACATTTTGAATTCTCTTCTGTCCATCACTGTAACTAATATTCCTGAGCCTTCAGAATCATCACAAGAAACATTTCCCCCTCCCAATTCATCAACATTCCCATCAGAAAATTCCCAATTTTCATCTCCTCCATTAACACCTCCCTCAAATCCTACAAATCCTGTTGTAAATCCACCCAGAATTATGGCTACCAGGTATGCACCCCTGGTCTTACCCCAGGTTCTAAATGATATGCCGACTGAATATCAAAGTAAAATTCCTATTTTTGATGCCACTCAGAGCATCATAGCTCAACAGCACGTTGATAAAATGAATGACTTTTTTGATTTGCATGAGGTAGAAGAAAAGAATTTAATAGCAAGGCTGTTTGTTCAAAGCTTCAGAGGCGAAGTCAGAAAGTGGTTTAGAGCCTTACCACCAGGCTCAATTCAGACTTTTCAGGAGTTGTACACTCAGTTCCTAGACTGGTGGGAGGTAAAAAAGAACCCACTCTAAATTCTGTCTAAGTATGAGAACATTAAAAGAAATGTGGGTGAAACCGTGTAGGATTATTGTTTAAGATTCAATGTTGTATATAATGCTATTCCAGCTAAGTTGAAGCCTCCTGTGGGATTAGCATTGTTGAAATTTACCGATGGTTTTGATGCCGGCATGGCATATCAGTTACGTGAAAGAGACCCATCTTCACTTGAAGACATGCAGAAGATAACAGTAAATGTTGAAGCTAATCTGCTGGATAAAAGAGCACGAGCCAAAGCTGAGAAAAGAGTCACAATAAAAGAGGAGGCCTCTACTTCAGACAGTAAAATGGACACTCTGATCAGAACAGTAGAAAAAATGGTCGATAGGTTGACCATTGTAGACAGACCGGAACCTCAAATAAGAAATTCGAATTTTAGAGGGCAGCAGCCACAATTCAAGATTAAACAGAGAGAGCAAAGAACACCGGACCAAACTGCGCCACCACAACACCAGATTAAAACTCCTTTGCAACAGAACTACATGCAAGGGATAGATTTAGATGATGATGATCCTTTGATTGAGGCTAATCACTTTTTCATGGCTGATGGCGCACCAATTTTCCTCACAGAAGACGAAGAATACACAGTGGCGACTCCAGATATTCAAAAAGACCAGAATTTCATTTTGACCATTGACACCGTATTGGAAGAAGAGTCTGATGACTACCAGAGGGGGTATATGAATGCTTTGTAGGCTCAACAAAGGCAGTACTCTTTAAGGAACAGAGAGGTTACAGTCAGTCCCATTCAAAAGAGAAAATAACTCCAAATGAAGAATGATGCACATAAGAAAGGAAAGGAGCCAGTTGATCCTTCTTCTAGTAAAGCACCTGTAGTTGCTAATATAGCAAATGAAAAGAAATAGTCGAGCACAGTAAAGGGGCCAACAGAGAAGAAAGATCTGCCCATTAAATAGGTAGAGAAATATTCTTCCTTTAATATAGAAAATGAAATTTCTAAGCTAAAAGTGTCTATGCCCCTCACAGAGTTGGTGAAGAATAGTGCATATAAAACTCAAGTGTCCAAAGTTTTGCAAATAGATTTTGTCTCTGATATGGTCAATGTAGAAGATGACTACGCTGAACTTATTTTTGGTCCAGAAATAGAAGAATATGAAGAAAATGAAGTCCCTCCTTTTTACCTGAGTCTTAGAGTACATGAGTATATCTTGCATAATGCAATGTTGGACTCTGGGGCCTCACATAATTTGATGCCCAAAGCTGTTATGGAGAGGCTAGGCCTTGATATCACTCGAAAATATCATGATTTATATTCCTTTGACTCGAGTAGGGTCCACTTTATTGGTCTAATTAAAGATTTGGTAGTGTCTTTAGATCAGATCCCAGCAAAGAATGTCTTGATGGATGTAGTCATTGCTAATGTCCTACGAAGGTTTGGAATGCTTCTATCTAGGTCTTGGGGTGCCAAACTCAAAGGAACTATGCAGCTTGACTTGTCTTGTGCCACTATCCCTGTATTTGGCCAGTTGAGGAAGTTATATAGGGAAAAGAAAATGAAATATATGATTACCAACAAATACAAGCTTTTAAATCATCCCATTAATGTTGTCCATACAGATTTAGAGTCTTTTGTCTTGTATTCAGATGGTGGTTTAAATGATGAGAATGTTCAATTGGTACAAGTGGATGAAATACCTGAGATTTCAGAGAATTTCAGAGAAGTACTTAAATAGGAGAAGGATAAAGCAACAAACACTTATGAACCTCCTACCTGCCAGCAGCAAAGAGACAATGAACAGCCATAAATCAGCCAAGGCAAAGAAGAGAAAGAAACAAATTTCTAGCATCTTCAAGAACAAGAAGAGGGCCTGTGGAGTATTTATTTTGATGGAGCTGTTGGTAAGGATGGAGCTGGCATTGGAATATGGATTAGGATTCCTATTTTCCAGCCTGAGAAGGTTCTGAGAAATGTTAGAGTTTGTGCTTATAATTTACCTTTTGATTGCTCTAACAATGAAGCAGAATATGAGGCTTTCATTGCAGGCCTCAAAATTTTGAAGAAGTTGAATGCAAAAAGGATCTCTGTGTATGGCGACTCTTAATTGATAATCAAATAGGTGAAGGGAGAATACCAAACTAAGCATCCAAGATTGAGGGCATACAAAAATGTAGTCCTAGACATTTTGAAGACATTCCCAGAGTATACTTTGACAACAGTACCCAGGATGCAGAATCTGATTACCGATTCCCTGGACACTACTGCAAGTAACTTGAATATTCCGATGAACTCCAAAAATAAGTTTGAAATCTATGTCAAACATAGGCCTGTTGTTCCGGACAATTTAAGGTATTGGAAATTATTTTGGGATGATAATGAGATTAATGCATTTTTGCAGGGTGATGGAAAATTCAAAGATACTCCCATAGAGGGTGAGTATGAGGTTGATGAGCAAGAATTGGAAGAAAATCAAATGGACATATTGTAGCTAAAGTATAATGTAATTCCTAGAGGTCTCATACCTCTAGAGGAGCTTTTTGATCAGGATGATGTCGCAAAGAAACCAATCTTGGTGCCCACAGAGAAAGGAATTGAAGATGTGAATATTGGAACAGCTAACGAGCCCAAGTTTGTCAAATTGTCAAAGGAATTATCCCCTGAGGTAAAGGAGAAGTATGTTAAGTTTCTTTCTGAATTTTATGAGGTATTTGCATGGGATTATTCAGATTTGAAAGTATATGATAAGAACATAATTCAGCATACAATTCCTATCAAGCCGGATCATAAGCCTTTCAGACAGAAGCTAAGAAGAATAAATCCAAAGCTGCTTCCATCAATTGAAAAGGAGGTAAACAGGTTGTACAAAGCAGGACTCATATTTCCTATTAGATTTTCTGATTGGATTTCGAATTTGGTCCCAGTGCGTAAAAAGACTAGAGAAATAAGATTGTGTATAGATTTTCAGAACTTGAATAAGGCATGCTTAAAGGATAATTACCCACTTCCGAAAATGGACCATATTCTGCAGAGAGTAGTTGGAGCATCTAGGATGTCACTACTTGATGGCTACTCAGGCTACAATCAGATCTTGGTGCAAGAGAAGGACCAAGTTAAAACTGCCTTCACAACACCTTGGGGAAACTTCCAGTATGCCAAGATGCCCTTTGGACTGAAGAACGTTGGAGCTACCTTCACGCGTGCAATGGAAATTGCTTTTGCAAATGAAAAAGATGTTTTTCTTGTTGTTTATTTGGATGATTTTACAGTGTTTTCAGGTTTAGATGATGAGCATTTTGCACCATTTAAGAGTGGTTTTTTAGCGTTGCAAAAAGCTTGGGATTTCTCTCAATCCCAAGAAGAGCCTTTTTTCCATGGACGAGGGAAAATTTCTCGGGCATATCATCTATAAATATGGCATCCGCATAGATCCAGCCAGAGTGGAGGCTATTCAACTCATACATCTTCCATGGAATAGGAAAGAGATTCAGGCCTTCAATGGTAAGATGAATTTTTTGCGCAGATTTATTCCTAATCTGGTTGAACAGTTGAGAGAAATGACCAATATGTTGAAGAAAGAAAACAATGTTAAGTGGAGTGAGGAAGCTATCAAGTCATTCAATCTGGTAAAGTTTGCTTTTTCTAATGCCCCAGTTCTGATCAGTCCCGACTATACTCAAGATTTTATTATATTTTCATTTGCATCTGAGGATACTATGGTTGCTGTTTTAATGCAAAAGAGAGATGAAGTAGAAAATCCAATTTCCTTTTTCAGTAGGAATATTATAGATGCTGCTTTACGATATAATATTATTGAAAAATATGCATTGGCTTTTGTCAAGGCATTGAAATATTTTAGGGTCTATATTCTTCATTCACACACTATAGCATATGTGCTTAACGCAGCAGTCAAGGATGTGCTCATGCAAACTGATCCAGAAGGTCAAAGAGGAAAATGGATATCAGCAATGTTGGAGTATGATTTGGAGATCAAGCCCACGAAATTGATCAAAGGCCGAGGCTTGGCCAAATTGATGGCCCAATCAAATATCCGTGCTTTAGATATAAACCTCATTTCAACAATGTCGGAAGAGGAAGAGGAAGGTTTGCTGGTTCCCATTTTAGATATTTTTCTGCAGTCCCCTTGGTATTCAAATATTTTGTATGTTCTTCAGCATCTGTCACCTCCTCTAGGCATGTCTAAGAGTAAAGGTAGATCTCTGAAGCTTAAATATGTAAAGTATTGCATTTTAAACAGTGCTCTGTTTTGGAAGGATCCAAGAGGCATTTTGCTAAATTTTCTAGTTGAAGAAGAAGCTCAGAAGGTAATGCACGATTTCCATAAAGGTGACTGTGGTGGTCACTTGTTTTGGAAGACTACAGCCAACAAGGTATTGAGAGCTGGGTATTATTGGCCCACATTATTTTTTGATTTATATAAAATAATGATGAATTGTCATGAATGTCATATTTTCCAAGGGAAGAAGAAATTGCTTCCACTTCCTTTGAAACCTATTTCAGTGAACGCGTCCTTTCAGCAGTGGGGGCTCGATTTCATAGGAGAAATACATCCTGTGTCCTCAGCACAACATTGATGGATATTGACTAGGAAAAATTACTTTATGAAATGGATCGAGGCCATCCCTGCCAGGCAAGCAACAGACACGGTAATTATTCAATTCCTGGAATCGAATATTTTATCCTGTTTTGGCTACCCATGTAAAATTGTGACAGATAATGCAGTCGTGTTCAGATCAAAGAAAATGATCGATTTCTATGAAAAATACAACATCGTGCTGGGCCATTCAACATCATATTATCCACAAGGTAACGGCTTGACAGAGTCATAGAAAAAATCATTGATGAATATAATTAAGAAAATGTTATAGGAAAATAAAATAAATTGGCACCGGAAGCTTATCAACAATGCACTGTGGGCAGACAGAGTCAACACTAAAAAATCAATAGGTATGTCAACTTTTGAGTTGCTTTATGGTACTGATGCTATTTTTCCTACTTCTCTTACCATTCCCGTTATGATATTATTACAAGAAGTTGGCAGCGAAGATGATGACAACCAGCGAAGGATCAACTAGATGATCCACCTTCAACAAACAAGAGAAGAAGTGTCACAGAAAGCCAGTCAGTTGCAAGACAAGATTAAAAAGATATATGATAGGAAGACTAAAGAAGAAAAGCTTCAGCTAGATGATGTAGTGTTGAAATGGGAAGCAAGAAATGAAGACAAAGGGAAGCACAGTAAGTCTGACAAACTTTGGAAGGGACCATACATAATTACAGCATACATGGGACAGAACGCCTTCTTTCTTTCAGAAATGGATGGCCAGGATTGTCCGGGTGGAGCAGTAAATGGTAGGCTACTGAAGCACTACCATTGTTGAAGACATGAAATCAGAATCTATCTCATCATCATTGTATATACCATGTTATTTTGATCAGAGTTCAAATGCACAGTCATTCAATTTTGGGGCCAGAGGTGAAGGCTATAAAACTTGGATGATATGTGTATGCTTTGGCTTTATTTCAGTTTTCAGTCTTAGTCTAGTGTCAGAGTCAGTTTGCATTTGTGTCACTTTTCAACATTTTTGACTCCATGCCCAATGGATAAGGCTACTTGGTCTGCGGTGTTCTTGGCACCTCCAAGGAGCTGCCATCCCCATTGGAGCCAATGTTAATGTCAGTCTAGTCATACTTCCATAAGTGATCAAAACTTCTCTTTTGCATTTGCATATTAGGTGTCTCATACCAAATAAATTTCACCATTCCGCTAGGTCATGGATTCATTGATGGTAGTAATGTTTGATCAATACTTGCTGATTTTCCTTTAGTCATTATTCACTTTTATTCTCAAAAATCATATCATTAGGTCATAGGATGGGTCTCATTAGGTTCTAGCATCTCACCATGGTAAAATTAATGAGTAAAATAATATCAGGAAGGTCATGACGAAAGTCATAAACTCAATGTCACATCACTTGGAAGATCAAAGTTATATTTTATTCAGCTTGATGTAATTTTTACCTCTAAACCATGTTTCGAGGTGAAAACATGATATTTTTCCTTTATTATCATTCATTATGTAATTTTATATCATCATATGTAATAAGTCACAATTCAGAAGCTGCTATCTCCACAAAGTGATGTCCCCAAATCCAGAAGAGTTTTCCGTACCATGCTTAGTGCCAAATCATCCTCGAAGCAAATCCATCAGAAAGAGCCCGGAAAGAGCTTTCCAATGGTATACTACACTCTCAAAACTGACTTCTCGATTGAAATTTATCCTTAAGTGAAGTAAAAGTCCCTATATCCTCATAAACCCCCTATTTCCTATTTTTCCTTTAAACTTTGTATTATTAAAGTTTTAATATTTCCCTTAAAAAATCCCCTTTTCCCCTTTCCGATTATAAAATCACATTATAAATATATTAAATACAATTGCGATTTATGTATAAAACCACTTCCCCACCATGGTTTGTAATAAAACTTAATAATAAAGTTTTATATCATAAAAACCCCGACCCAAAGGTTTATCCCCTTTATATCGCAATCGCAAGGTTTGGAAATGCTATTCCAATTGATCCATTTCAAAAATCTCTGATGCGATTGATCGCGTCGCAAGTCTTGCACCCTTCTTCTGATTGATCGCAACACTCCCCGATCGCAACATGCCCCGATCGCAGTCCCTTTTCCGATCTCCCGATCGCCAACTCCCGATCATTCCTCCACCATTGATCTCCTTGTTCAATCTGACTGTCCTCCGCCAATCGAAACTTTCCAATCACACCGTTTAAAATCCCACCTCCGATTAACCCCACCGATGCGATCCCGACCTTTGATCCGATTGATGATCAGACGGCCCACATCCAATCGCGCCATTGCAATCGATGCTTCCACAAATCCCCCCCTGATTGAAAACTTTGATTGACCCCCGGGCCCACCATACAGTACTTTCGCCCATGCATTATAAAAGGTCTTTCCCCTTTGTAAATTTGAAATTATTTATATTTCATTTTTTACAAAGGTTTTTCCCATTCCCCCTTCCCAAATAGCATCAGCCCCATTTTGTTATGTGATGCGCCCCTCCACAATTTTCTGATTGCGATTATGTGGGTCCCACCATTTAAAAGCCCTTCTCTTTTGTAAAGGTTAAAATCTATCCATTTTTTTTATTACAAAGACCTCCCCCAATCGCATCGGCGATTTCATATATATCACTCCGCCCCACTCCCAAGCCCGATTCTGATTGCAATTATAACGTGGATCCCACCTCGCCTCCCTTCCTTCCTATTCATTATTTCTTCCTTTCATGAATGCATAACTTCAATTTGTTTTATTTCAAAGGAAATTTATCAAAGGGTCAGTTTTATTTAAATAAATAATGGAAAGCAATGGAAAAAGTTGGCTGGCCGAGAGTTTATTTAAAACAAAGATTGTTACAGCAGTATCAAAAGAGGAAATATGTTCATCGGATTACATATTTTCTTTTATACAGTATAACAGCAAAATCTCCAAGTAGTCAAATGCAATGTTGTCCCTTATTTTTAGGGGCAGATTGTTGTATTTCTTTACTATGATTGTATTTCAGTTCTTCAGCTATTGGAACAGCTTCCTTTTCTGTAGATCTATGTTCCCACTTTTCAGTGTATTTATTGTAATTGCAAATCATTTGTAAGCGTTCAGTAACTGAGAAAGTAGGGGAATAGTGTGGAAGAAATATTTTTCACTCATTATACAGTTTGACAGGAATTAATAAGAGATGCAGCTCTGATTTGTGGGATCCATGAGGTATGAGATTTAGCATTTGTTTTTCTCCTTTGTTTCATATGTGAATTTTTATGTGTTCCATTCATCCGTAAACATTTCCTTTGAGTGCTTTCAAAATATAAAGGTAGAGTCCATTTTATATGCTCTGCCTTGGGAAATCGTTCATGCTCTGTGTTGTTTCTTTCTGTTTGAAAAGGATCCATTTACTGTGGCCCTTTTCAACTCCTCATCGGTCTATCCATCCCATCCCTATTTAGCTTTATTTGCTAAGTTTCCTGCCTATCTTGCCCCATGAAATATCCTGTGTCCTAATTGAATTCCCAGTTTCAACTGTCCCTTTTATCCCACACATCCCTGAAATTCATTCATTCATTTTATTAAACCTTTTTCCCATCATTTTATCTAGCCTAATATCAGTCCATTTATTTTGTTCCATTGAATATTCTTTCACTGAGAGAGCCCTCTCCTGTCCTTGTAGGGCTAGCTACAAGGCTGAGCGTGGTTTAGTTGTTACCCTGTTTTTCCTTTCAGCCTGGGGTCCAATTCAGGTGCTAACAGGAGGAGTGCAAAGCTTATCAGAGTAGAGGAGATTCCTGCTCCGGACCCTGGGAAGGCCTGTTCAACATCAAGACTAAGGTTGTAAGGTTTTCCTTCTTTTAAAGTTAGTACAAATGAATTCATTTTTCTCAACAAGCTATTAGTTAACTATTTATTTCATGGATTCCTTGATCACTATGATAAGCATGATTTATGATGTTTACTATACATGTGCTATTTAATTTTTTCTTATTTGTGACTGCGGGTTTATAAAGATAACTCCTTCAAGTGCACGAGGGACAGCAACGACTTTGAACAAGCGTTGGACCTATAGTAAGTATTTTACACCTCTATAGTGTTGTTTGTAAATCATATATGCTTAGAGAAAGATTAGTTCATTTGGCTGTTTGTTGCTAGATTACCTTTTTGGTACTAGGGAGATCGGTCTTGTCTGCAAGATTGATTAATCCATAGAACAGTTTCGCCCTCAATGTAAGAAGAGGATTATGGCCACCTCTAGAGCCTATAAATAAATCTCCTTAGCATGAATTCATCAGATGGAAAATGTCATACAGGAGTAAAGGGACATCTTCACCTCACCCACACAAGCAACCCTACAATGTTAGGTCATGCACTCCATTGATCTGACCCCAGGTGCCTCACTACATAATGGCTTGATCTACTGATTCTCTATTTTGGAGTATGATGAAATCAAGGGGAAGATTCGGGAGTTTTTGCAGCAATGGAACATCAGGCCAAGTGCATCATCTTATGGGAACATGACAGTGATGGTACACAAGAAGGATAGAACCTAGAGGAGTTTTATTGATGATCAAGCTTCGAATAAGATCATTGTCCATAATAAGTATCCAATCCTAAATTTTGATGACCTTTTGGACCAAATCAAGGCGAATAAATATTTTAGCAAAATCGACTTGAAGTCCGATTATCTCTAGGTATCAATTGAACCGTCCTATGTGTGGAATGATCCCTAAAAATCCAAGGAGGGCCTTTTGAAATGGTTGGTTATGCTTTTTGGGTTGACGAAAGCCCCACAAAATTCATTTGAATGGTGGATGACATATTGTGACCCTTCACCAACTTATTCATGGTAGTGTATATGGATTACATCATGATCTTCAACTAGAGTTGGGAAGAGAACATACACCATATTCGACAAGTCTTGAAAACCTTGTGACAACACCAATTGTGTGCCAATTTGGAGAAATGCACTTTTGGTATGACCCAGGTTCAATCTATGGGGTAAATCATTCATGAATTAGGCGTGCATGTGGTCCTAACTAACATATAGTTTATTTTTGATTGGCCATCCCCAACCAATCTAATAGAACTATGTATATTTTTGGGTCATCCAAATTTAGATTTCAAGTTTGTGTTTGGATTCTCTCATATCACTTAGCCTTCGATTTAAGTCACCAAGGGAAAAACAAAAGAATTTTTATTTTTGTCTGAATCTCAACATAAGGTGTTCCCTAAGTTGAAGTATCACCTCTTCTCTGCACCAATGTAAACATTACTAGATATGAAACAACTATTTAAAATTGAGACAAATGCCTCTAACTATTCAATTGGTGCAATCCTAACTCAACAGGGGCATCTAGTGGCATATCACAATGACAGACTTTCAAATACAATCAAAAAGTATCCCACCTATGACAAGGGGATGTATTCCATTGTGCAGGCTTGCTGAAAATGGAAGCATTAATTTCTAGGGAAGGAAATGGTCATCCACACAGACCACCGACCCTTGTAGTTCATAAAAACACAAGGGAAGTTATAGAATGATAACCATCATAAATTTTCCACATATCTACAAGATTTATGTTTTAACATCAAGTACAATAATGGAAACAACAATAATGTTGCAGACTGTATCAACGGACTGTTGGTTGTGCTGCTAAACATTATTATTGAATAGTGTTGACACGATACTTTAAGATGGCCGCATATTTACAATAATTATCGAGAATTCAACACCACATAGTAGACTCTCCTGGAAGGTAAGAAATTTATAGACTTTCGCCTCCAAGAAACAGTGTTATGCCACATAAGACACCCTTTTGTTGCTTAAATTGAGTGTGCCAAGATGATTTCGGAGGTGCAGTAAAGTTGGGTCGCTCAACATTTTTTGGTAGAGAAGACAGTGGTTGTGTTTTAGATGTATTTTTATTAGCCGAACCTTTCAGAAGATGTTCAAAATTACATCATATCCTGCACTTCTTATGCCATTTCCAAACCTACAATCAATAAGAAAGGCTTGTATACTCCTTTTTCTAGTCCTATCCATCTTTGGTAATCCATATCCATGGATTACATGTCGGGACTTCTTTCTCCCAAGCATGGAAATGACTTTATTTTTGTGGCCACCGAGAAATTCTCTAATATGGCCATTCTAACATCGTGAAAGAAGAGTATAACAACATAAGAAACTACCTGGAACTATTATTTGAACGAGTATGGTTACACTTTTGGATCCCATAGTCCATTATATAAAATAAGGAAAACTAGTTCCTAAGTGCAATATGGTCTTCCATGATCTTTTTCCCCCAAATTGATCGCCAAAGGGAGGTCATGAACAGGATGATCGTGCACATGTGCAAGATAAATCACCCACACACATGGGATGAGAGCCTCCCCTATGTCCAACAGACTGTAAAATATATCTCTCCATAGATTTGATATCCACAACTCGTTTCAGGTGGCATTGGGATTCTAGCCACTATGTCCCATTAATGTTGCCATAACACTTGGTGCTACTTAGGAATATTTGACTCATTTCGAGTCCAAATCTCACACAACTAAGAAATTCATTGAACTCATTCATCACATCCACCAGCAGGTCCATGACATATTAGATAGAGTGAATTCTAAGTACAAACAACATCATGATCAACATCGGGTTGTAGCGAAGTTCTAAGTGGGCGAAAAATTTTGTTTACATTTGCAGAAGGACTACCTCATTGCGGCCCACCATAAGATTTTCTCACTTTGATATGGGCCTTACACCATCACTAATGCTATAGGAGATAATATTTTTTATCTCAGTATTCCCCCATTCCTTGGCTTTCACCCATTATTGAATGTGGACTGTGTTCGACCTTAGTTTCCACCATTACTAGACACATCAGACATTGTAGAACAACTCACACCAATGAAGTTAAACCCAAGCTACATGGAACCAGCCATGACTGATCAGATCATGGACACATATATTGAGAACACTCTCCATTAGTATATCCAACTATATTTGGTTGTAAAAGCCGGCCAACTCTTGCACCAAGGAATGCGGATCACTAGGGACCAAGTTTAGCATAAGTTTTCCCATCTCATAGAGGCGCTCAATGCAATGGGGGCCATTACTTCCTAAGGGGGCAGGAAAGATCTAGGTGGATATTGGTGGAAACCCACCTATTCTACTTGGACAAAAAACACTATTTCCTTTGGACTATTTCATTCATTTTCCTTAATTGTAGCACAATTTTCTATTTTTGGCAATTTTTTGGTTCTTGAACTTCCGGAGAAGTTTTGAGGCCCTAAACAATGTTTTTTGGAAAATGGTGTATCATGCATCAAAGAATAATGTTTGTAGTCAAAATTTTTATTCCTTGGATAGATATTTCTAACAAGGTATCCTCCGCGTGGAACAAATATCATATGATAAAGTTACGACCCTGGGAAGTTGATGTACCAATTTACCCCAATGGGGCCCACAGTTATGGCGCTTCATCTCCTAGGGTTAGGGTTAGGGTTTTTGATTTTTAGGATTTTAATATTTTTTCTCAATGATGAATAGGCCTTTGAGCCTCACTGTAATATAGCTAAAAGGCATGTATCCACCACATCTCTTCTCCAAGATAAGCTAACATTGCCCAAGCTAGTTTAATTCGATTTTGTTTGTAAGAATTTTTTGAGATTAATGAAATGAAGATTAATTTCTGGTACATAATTTTGTTTTTGTTCATGTATTTTTTCTATTACACTCTTACATAATTCTATATCACTAACACCCCAACCAAGCGCACAAAAAGGTAAGAGTATAGTTATGAGGCCCCAACTTCACACACAATACTTCTTTCATGCAATTATGGCCTAAATGCTTCAATTATGAGCATGTGGTTTCGGGATCTATGCCACCTATTCAGTCCAACCTCTAGAACACTACCCAAAATTTCCTAAGCCTTTCTAGAATGTAATCAAAGGTAATGACAAAGCCATTCAGTCAAAACTCAAGCAATAATTTTACCCAAAGATGCTTAATCCATAATGAACATTTCGTCAAACATATGGAAAACATGTAAGCTACATGTCATGAATGTATATTTGATCATAAACTAATATTCTTTATCTAATAATCACCAATAAGGCTCTAAGTCCTCTCTCTCTAGTTGCAATAACACTCCTTAGCCCATAAATTCATCGACCATTCAATAAATTATCAAAACATGAAAGGAGCCATAGATAGAATACATAATATAAATAGGATATAAAAGACATAGAAACCATGGAAAATCATCCGCAATGTTAGCATCATAACCGATACAAGTGCTCAGAAATCATAATAGGAAAATAAATCTTAATAACATATGAAAAAGCCAACCAAATTAAGCACTTCCATGAACCACCTGACCATAGATTAGGATGAAACAAATCTCTCTTTCATTCAATCACCCTAACGCCATATTCCAAGCATGAATGTAATATCTCATGGAATAAATCAAAACAAAACCTAACTGGGTTTTCCAGAGGCCAAACCATCTCAACCCTCAACTCCAGTGATTCCAGCTCTATGGTCACAAAATCACTAACGTCAACCAGATTGGTATATATCCAAATTTTATAGTGTTGCAGGAACTATTAACTCAACCCCAAGCCTTTTAATTCTCAAAAGTTTTTTTTCCAACTACAACCCTAGGGACTGGTAATTCAACCCACCAAGAGCTCCATAGTGCTTTTCCTAAAACAAGAATCTAGGAACTGGTAACTCAACCCAAGTTGTTCTAAGGATTCCAAAAAATTTGTTCCAACCCAAATACATAAGGAAACTAATCACCAATCATTAAAACAAGTGGAAAAACTCACAACACCATGAATATCCAGGAAATGGAAAGGCAAGGCTGAAACCATTGTCAATCTAAGAAAATCTTCATGCGAATGACAACACATAATCGAAGAATCACATTCATATATTGTGCATCCATAAATCAGCAAGGAAATAAAAAATGAAACTTGTTACCTACAAAGTATCCCTATTGTGGCTACTGATCCAACTGTCTCCTTATGCTTCATTGCTTTCCTTTTCCTTCTTTCTTCATTCCAAGTGAATACTAGTGTGCTCCAAAAATACTCCAAAATTTCTCTAAGTGTGAAAGAGTATGAGAGAATGAGAAAGTGAAATGAAAGGGAAAAAAATGAATTGAAAAACGTTGTGAGCTAATCTTCTAAAGCCATTTGATCATTTATGCCTCTATTCTCTTCAGATTTTGTCATTTTCCTCTAATTTCCATAACATGAAAATCTATGTCTCTTCACCTTCATTCTCTCTGATTTTCCTTTATTTTCATAAATAAATGCCAATTATTGTCTCTTTTCTCTTCCCAATACATTCTTAGATTTCCATAGACATTATTAATCCACACTTGATTCCCAGTAGAGTTTTTTCCCAACATTCAGCTTGGAAAGCGTGCCTCATCACCTTGGTCTTATTTTGTTTTACATGAAAAATCAATGAGGGGTTGTTACAATATGTATCTAAGCACCTTGTTATCTGTTTTTATGATATGCGACTAAGCCAATTGATGTATATATTTCAAATTCATGACTAACCTTATATTAAACTTTTCTTTCTCTATTTGCAACCATAAACAATCACATTATAACCTCACAAGTTGTGGCTTAGCTTTAAATAGTAGTTTATTTTGTGGTTTTCCTACCATTTTTTTTTCATGAACATATTTTAAGTGTCATTTACCATTTATATTTATTTTTTTAGCATTTCATCATCTATTTTAACGTCTCCAAAATATGGGAATAATTTTAGAAAGGAGATAACAAAAAGTAGTATTGAAAGAGTTATGGAAAGTCATCCAAAAGGCATACTTGTATATATGGAAAGTGCCTAGTAAATAGAAAAAATAGTCAAGATAACATGGGAATTAATATATCGATTGCTTGGAAGAAAGGAGGTGCCATAGGGTGAATAAGATCATCAAGTGTACATAAATGTTAAGAAGTCATAGTTCCACAAAGTAGCAACCCATCCTCTTTTTTTCCCATGTGTAGAGACAGATGAGTGGATCATCCAACACATAGATGAAAGTGACACAATAGTCAGGAATGACCATGGTGAACTAGTAGCATCTTACACTACATTTTACATCGATAAGTATTACATGTTGCCGAAACATATCCCAATCCTTAATAAAAAAATGGTTTTCTAATTTCACCAATCCAGCTGAGGATATCTTCACTACAAGGAAAATACCCTCTAGCGGATGTTTTGAGGAAGTACTTATAAAAATAGCCCGAATATCCGTTTGTAGTAGAGGTCACTAGAGGATGTTAGCGGGTGGAGGTTTTTGTGGAGGTTTTTTTTGCGACGTGTTTCTAATCATAACACACATTGGTGCATTTCATGAAAAGCACACCAGTGCAGACTATCAATTTGTACACCGAGACACCACGCTCTTCATACAAACTGCCCTGGTGTCTCTTAGTACTTTAGTGCACCAGTTCTCTACCTACAAACGTACACGGTGTGTCTCCATAATCCATCGTACCATAACGATGTGCGGTGCACCATTGAAAAAAACTGCCCGGTGCGTCTCAAAATCGAGTGCACTGAACAAGGGTTAATTAAAAAAAAAATATTACTTGTTGTAAAAACCTCATTTTTACTTGTTCAGTGCACTAGAGATCCCAAGCATCGGTCTGATTTTATCTTCTCTTAGGTGCCCTGTCATTGGTGCTCCCATTGTCTGCATTTCTGTTGTCCATTACTCATTGTGTGGAGTCTGAATTTTCGAAAACGGTGGGAAAATTTGTTTTTTTTATTCCTTAGCAAAGATGTTTCCTTGATGTGTAAATGTACAGGTAATATATTTGTTTCTCAATAACTAAACCTTTTAACAAATTAATTTGTCAAATTCACTTAAACTTTACCGTTAAAAAGGAAAAAAATTCTGCATTATATGTTTGAGTCGTTCGTGGTGGTGACTGTAAATATACAGGCCACACCACGAACAATATTAATGGAAACAACACCAGGTTATGGTGCGGTACCGAGAAAACATGCACCAATATATTTTTTTTAAATAACATGGTGTTGCGGTCATTTACAGGACCGCACCATTAATTATGTACTATTGTCAGGCGGTGCACTGACCAAACTAACTGCGTTGCGGCGGATAGTTTGGTCACCGCACCAACCAGCAACATTACATAATTAATGGTGTGGTCATTTATAGGACCACACCATTAACTATGTACTGATGTCAAGTGGTGTGTTGGCCAAACTAACTGCCCCGGGCAAATAGTTTGGTCAATGCACTTCACAAAAAAAAAAAAAAAATTTGCGCGGTGCGCGAACTTTTCTCATGCACACCATGCACGATGCGTGATAAACAAGTATGCACCGGTAACAACGCATTACCATTTTTTTGGGTGAACAGAGTCTTTTTTTTTTCAAATAAAATTATATATATATATATATATATATATATATATATATATATATATATATATATATATATATATATATATATATATATAAATGCATTTTTATTTAATATGTGAATCATTCAGCGGCATCAAGAGAGAGAGCAAACAGAACAACAAGAGCTTATGAAGGACCATTATAACATGAGTAAGCTATGGGAGGCAAATTAGAGGGAGATAATTTTTTACCCTCGCCCGACTACGAGACCCACCGAGTTTCTCTTAAGGGAGATAGCCCTCGTCAAATTCTATGAGGAGACTGCATCCCCGAAGGGTCGCAGTGGGTTATTGGTACAACTGATCTATAGGTGGGATGCCCACCGAAAAGCTTTCTAGGTTGGTCCTCACTAGTGGTACGAGCCCACTGAGGAGGAAATCTATTTTATTACTGGCCTATCTAGGAGAGGGTTGGATTTTCCCCAGTTCCCATATGTCCCTATCGGTTATGCCGCAAGGAGTTAGTTGGCGTACTTCGAGAGATACATTAGGGATGATATACTTTCTCTTGCATATTTTCAGGTGTTTGGTAGTCATTTACGTATTTCTCCGTTCGGTCCATAAGAGGTGAGGTGCTTCTCGCTACTCCTAATGACCATTGCACCCTATACTAGTGACGTAAATCACATTAGTTTCCTGATTTTACTATATGTTGATTATTTATTCAAGACGTCACAACTTGTGAGATGGTATGCCATTTTTTTTGCAGTAGTTTTGTATAGCATTAGACAGATGTCATTCTCAGACACACGGGAGGTTGGCCTTCCCTTTTGTTTCGGAGCTATTTTGTTTATTTTTTGAGAGGTTTTCGGAGACTAGGCCTAATTTTGTTCGATAGCCTCATAGGCTGATATTGCATGTACAGATGAAAATGTGGGGATAGATGATGCCCAATAGGGCCATGTCTGAATATCCAGCCAGGATATCTAGTGATGCACTCAATTTTCTATAAAGTGTTGGTGTCTTGTTTGTATGCCGGTTTGAATTGGCAAGGGTGTACCCACATCCTCTTCACACAGGATGATCCACCGGATGTTAGAGGTAATATTAGTGTTTTATTTAAATTAATATACTTTCATTTTATTGTCTTAATTAATTGTTTAGAATAGAATTTATTCTAACACGTTCTCTAACTCATTTTATTAAATTTTTGAATGAGATTGTCTAATTATTGTTGTGTACTATATATTTTGTAGCTATTAGAACATTCGTTGGGGACATAATTCCACCCCCAGTGGATGATCGGGGTGTAGTTCATGACAAGGAGATTGCGGAGGTGGTGGATCACAGTGACATACGTGATCCTCAAGTGTAAATACCGGTGGGGATGCGACGTAGGTCAGACATCTAATTCAGGATGGAGTTGGGCCACCGACTGTGTCGAGTCCTGGCTGATGAGGGAGTCCACCTGGCTACGATTAGAGAGATCGAGGATGATCATAGGCTCAAAAAGCTCTAGAGAGAAATTCCTCATGATATGATTACCCTTATGCGTCATATCATTGGAGGTTCCATCTTATTGGCAGCTAGGAGAGATAGGCGTTGTGGGGATGCACAACAGATCAACTCATATGATGATCATGATCACGACGGGAGTGATAATCATTTTAGTACTCCACCTCCGCCTCCTTCACCTCGCACCAGAGATGAGCAACCAAGGAAATTTTTAAGGATGGTAGTTTATCTTAAAGGTTACAAACCTCAAAAAATATTACTTGTCCCTAATATGCAAATTCTAAAATGTTTGGCAATATTTTTGTAAAAATGTTTATTTCTAGTGATTTTATATTATTCTATATAATATTTTGGTGATATTTAAGGTAGAATAATTATTTACTATAAAATGTGGGCAAATCATTTTTAGAAAAGGTTGAAATTGGTGAATATGTTTTTTTGGAAAAAACATGGAAAAATAGCCCACCTGCAAATATTAGCCCCTAAAATTTTCCCTGTTAGCATCCATCATCGAGTCATAATCAGCATGCATCTTTTGAGCAGTCTGCACCATCTCAGCAGGCACCTAAAACCTGAGAAGACACGACCATCGACTGAGCATGCACCATCCATTAAGCAGGCTGCACCATCGACAACTCATCAGTAGGCACCTCCTGCGCAGACTGTACCATTTGATCAACTGGTAGCTCCTGAGCATACTGCACCATCTGATCAGCAAGCACCTCCAGAGCACGTGGGCCATCCATTTGAGCATGAGGATGTACCATCGACTAAGCAAGCCTCAACTAGTACTAGTTATAATATTAATGTAGTACCACCATATATTTGACATTTATATGTAGTTATGTTACAATTGTATTTTTTTGACATTATATATATATATATATATATATATATATATATATATATATGGTGCATGTATTTTATGTTCATGTTGATGTACTTCATTTATATTTTGGTGTTCATCATGATGTGTATATTGTTAGGTCATGTTAGATATGTTCATTGAATGTGCTTGCAGATAGATGTGTATGTGATAGTAGTTATTTGACATGAGATGTATATTTTATGTTTGTGTTGTGATGATGTTATACAATGCTTGTGTTTTGCTAGATTATCATGATCACCATTAATACATGATGTTAGTGAACGTGAATATGTATTTTAGAATATGATGTTAGTAAGATGGTTATCATGATCGTGATGTTTATTTTTAATATTAAATCATGATATTTGTTAAATATTATGTATTGGTAATTGTAAAATTATGTAATTGTATGTATCGTGATTGTAATTGTAATTGAAATTGAAACTTTAATTGTAATTGTATGTATTTTCATTCTTCAATTTTATTAAAACTACAAAATTTGTAAATTTGTAATTGTAATTTTATGCATCATGATTGTAATTGTAATTTTAACTGTAATTGTATGTAAACTTGTAAAATTGTAATTGTAATTGTAATTGTATGTAAAATTGTAAAATTGTAATTATAATTGTAATTGTTATTTTAATTGTAATTTAATTGTAATTGTATTGTGAAATTATTGTAATTGTAATTTTAATTGTAATTATATGTAAAATTGTAACTCTAATTCTAATTTTATGTATTGTCATGATTCAATTTTCTTAAAATTGTAAATTTTGTAACTTTGTAAATATGTAAAATTGTAAAATTGTAAATTAATTGTCAATTTTGAACCAGAACTACCATATGTAAAATGTATATTGTACATATTGTTAAATTACCATAATTATGAAATTGTAAATTTGTAAATTTGTATCAATATAAATAATTGTAAAATAATAAATCTAGAATAATATGAATTTTTGTAACATAATAAAGTTTATAAAATAATGCAAATAAATTCATGTTTAGAATTATCATTATTTTATTATGATCTTATATACCAAAAATAACAGTGTACATTAATACATTTTTTTTTGAAATTTTGAAGATAACATTCACACAAATTTAAAGAAATCAAGTAGTTGTATTATTTTAGGAATTGACATAAAAAAAGTACTTGATACAATGCATTGTTTTTGGGATCAACTTAATTGAAAATGATCAAGTGAAATGATTTTAACATAAACACAATGCAAACCAATTAATTCATCATGCATATTATAATGTTTCGAAAAAAAAGAGTCTTAGTTATAACGTTAAGTCCTCTTCTTTATAAGAACCCATCTTAAATAGTATAAATGATGAAATAACACATGTACGATATAACTCTCTATTCTCATGATCACCTTTATTATCTTCTAACTCACTTGGCATGATAACACTATTTTTCTCAAAAATATGTTTTGATCTAGGGTCATGTCCCAATTTCAACCACCAATCCCTATCCGACACATCTGGGTAAAAAAACAGCTGGTTGCAGTGTTTGGGGAAAACATAAGGCTCATTAGCTTCATCCCACATCTTTCTAGAGTTGATACATATTAACCTACTATTGCGATCTTCCTTTAGATTGTTATTATCAAAGGCATCCCACCACTTGCAACTAAAAATAACACATTGGAAATAAGAGAAATCAACTTCAATGATCTCTTGTATCCTTCTGATGTAACCTAACTTCCCTAGTACTATGTTTTGATCATGGTGGCTAGATTGACTATATTCATCAAACTCAACTTCAACTCCACTATCTTGTGTCATGTGTCCATCATCAGCATTTTCTGTGTGAAAATGGTGTCCATATGCCCACATAGATGGGGACAAATGAACCTACAAAAAATTTAAAAAATCATAGTTTCATGTGTCTAATAAGCCAACTATTAAAATATGAAATATAGATGTTACATTTCAAAGGTGCATTATTAACTTTAAAATCTATAGTATTACCAAGTTGCTACACCCAATCCTTGCATTTAGCACATCCTCTTCAGCATGCAGGTAACGACATGTTGACCTGTATTTCTCTCTGACTTAGTCAGCAACCCAACTGTTCGAGCACATAATTGGCATATTTAGTCTAAATTATTGGGAAAAGGCACACTTATACCTTTCATTTGTCTGAATTCTTTCCTGTCACTATCCCATTTCATCCTCTCTTTTTCGTACAATGCGACCCACAGTTGTGTCACTTCAGAATTGTCAAGAATGAATTTATTGATTGCTTGAATTTCTTCATTTGCTGATGAAATAAAACCGACATATAGTACATGTGAGATCAAAATATACATTATATCTAAGTTCAACATGAATATTTACTTTGTGTAAATTTGAAAAACTATAATTCGCTTACTCTTTATGAAGCGCCTTTCCCCATTCGTTTGGAGAAGCTCTCCTTCTCTTTTGTGTTCATCCCTTTCATCGCTCCTACTCTATTGTCAATCTACTTGATGTACTCACTGGCATAATATAAAGACTCATATGATATGTACCCCTCTGCCATAGACTCCTTAGGTTTTGACTTTTGTCAAACAAAAGCTTTCAATTTCCTCGTGTACCTCTCTAAGAAAAACATCCAGTGACAAGAAACTACCCCAAATAATTCAACCTCATCTACTAGGTGGATTATAATATGAACTTGCAAGCCCATGAAACTCATCAGGACTTCCTTCTCAAACATACAAGTAATCTCAACGATCTCTTGACGCCACCATGGAATGCTAGCTACATCATTCTCCTTTGACATGATCCAATGTACAAATGAAGATAATTTATATATAGCTTGTCCGAGGTCTTGGGGGAATTCATGTTTTACACACCAATGCATTAACAAAGGATAGTGACACTGCAATTTTATAAACACATGCAATAGTATAGAAAATTTTTTACGTTTTATGATCCCTGCATGGGATAAAGTTTATTAATATAACAAATAATAAAATAATTATTTTTACATTATATGTACTCTTAGAAGATTCAAATGGTCATGGGATTTCAATCCCAAAAAATGGTCTTCCAAGGTGAAGCAATGCCGTAGTGAAGACCCATATGATTATGACACCCTCACACCCATTATAAATTCCTTTTCCAAAGAAAGATAATCTTTTTTAAAATCCATGGGACATCACCTTTTTTGAAATACCAATTAGAGGGAGC